>NW_004624845.1:2596882-2626789 GCF_000247695.1 Heterocephalus glaber | reverse complement strand
GTTTGCATCTGTTTTATAGATTCCATTTGTTTCTTATGTTGGGATTCCATCATGTTCCTGAGCTTCTCTCTAGATTTATTAATCATGTCTTGCACTATGAGCACAATCTCTGCTGTTATCTGCAAAATTATTTCTGATTTCATTTTTTCCAGATTTTCTTTTGTTGCAAGTTCAGGGAGTCCAGGTAGTTGAGTATCAGAGTGTTCCATGTCGTTTCCCTTTGGGGTTGCTTTAAATCATCTGGAAGTTTGCTTTTGAGACTTGTTTACATGTCTTCTCATTTCGATGCAGGGGGGTTTTTGTTGGCACCCACTTGGGTCACCTCCTCTGAGCTTGGAGCAGTAGAACGGCAGCCCAGAACCCCCTTCCTCTGTTCTGGGAGTGGTGGAACAGTGGCCCAGAAGCCCTTTGCTCTGAGCTGGGAGTGGTGGAACTGTGGCCTGGAAGCCCCTACCTCTGGGCTGGGTGTGGTGGAACCTACACTTTTGATCTCTCACACTAGAGAAACAATGGGGTATTTTCACATATATGTATGATTTATTTCACTTAAATGTATGGTCTCAAAGTGCATCCATTTACCTAGAAATGTGTTAAGTTTATCCTTCTTTATGGTTCGGTAGTACTCCATTGTAAAAAAACAAACAAACACCACATCTTCTTTATTCGTTCACCCTTTAACGGGCATTTGTGCAGTGTTTCCATGATTTAGCTGTTACAAACTGTGCTGCTATAAACATGGGTGTGCATATATTGCTGTAGTATGATGTTCTTAATTCTTTCAGGAAGATACCAAGAAGGAGAATAGCTGGGTCAAATGGAACCTCTAGTTTTAGTTTTCTGAGTAATTGCCACACTGATTTCCACAGTGGTTGCATCAGTCTACACTGCCACCTACAGTGGAGAAGTGTACCTTTTTTTTTCTGCACAGTACTGGGAATCAAACTCTTTTCCTTGTGCTTGCCAGGCAGGTATGGCACCACTGAGTCCTAAGCCCCAGAAATGTTCCTTTGTAAGAGACAACACACAGAGTGGGAAAAAGTTTTTGCCAGCTGTTCCTCAGATAAAACACTAATATCTAAAGGGTATAAAGAACTTATAAAAATCAGACTCCCCAAATTTAATGACCCAATCCAAAAATGAGCATCTGAAATGAATAAACACTTCTTAGATGAAGAATTAGAAATGGCAAATAAGTGTATGAAAAACAAATGTTCAATATCACTGGCCTTTTGAGAGATGCAAATTAAAACAATGCTAAGATTTCATCTCACTCCAGCAAGAATGACTATTATCAAGAAATCAACCAATAACAAATGCTGCTGGGGCTGTGGGGACAAAGAAACCAGGCAGGTCTTTACCATAAGTTAGGAAACCCTGGCTTAGAGAGGTTAAGTAACTTGTCTTGGCACAAAGCTTGTAAAGCTTTGAAACAGGTTTTACTCAGGTCTGTTTTGTCCAAGAGCTCATGGCCTTTGCAGTAACACAATTATTGGCAGGATGAGGCTGGTTCCCAGTTTTGCAAGGCACACCACACAGTTTCTCCATAGAGCTAAAGGGGCTGAAGGCAGTAGGGTGGAGAAAGATATCAGGCATGCTCAGGAGGTAGAGAAATGAGTCATAGCTATCAGACACTGTTATGGGCTGAAGTGTTTCCCCACCCTCATTCACATGTCAAAGTCCAATCCCTAGTATCTCAAAATGTGACCTCCTTGAATCTGGGTCTTCTCAGAGCTAATCAGGTTAAAATCATCATAATTCACATGACTCCTAATCCAGTATGCCTGGTATCTTTACAAACAGGGGGACTCTTGGAGTGAGATACATATAGAAGAGAGATGATATGAAAAGACACAACGAGATGACTGTGCAGGTGTGTCCAATGTGGAGTCATGGGTTGCCTGTGCTATATTGAGTGAAGAGGAATGATCTTGGGCCTTATGTAAACATATAATATAGTTAACATTGATAAGTAATAAATCTTCCTTTATTTAAAAAATTTGTTATTTTAACACAGGGGTGTCCAAACCATGGACTACAAGTTGGACACACCTGAGAGGGACTTAGAAAAGATCCTTTCCTTATAATCTCCAGAAAGAACCAACCCTGCTGGCAATTTGACTTTGGAATTCCAGCCACCAGAACTATGAGACAATGAAATTCAGTTGTTCAACCCACCTGGTTTGTGGTACTTTGTTATACTATCTGTAGCAAACTCATAGAGACATCCTGGGCAGATGGATCCAGAGTATGACATTAGAAAAGATTCCAGGGATAGCTATTTACACCCAGAGGGAGAAGATCTGCTCCCTGCCCATACTGCTGATATACCATTAACATTTTCTTACCAGACTGTCAGGGCAGAAGGAATGGGGATGATTTTGTAAGCTTGTCAAATTTTTAATCTGGTTACATTCCCAGTGCTCTGCCTCCAGATGAATTTCTGGCTACAAGTCATTCTTTTGGGCCTAATCTTCATAGCCTTGTTGGTAAGAGATTGTCAATAGACACAAGCCCATTAGCCTTAAATGTATTTTAAGCCTTGCTTTGGGTGGTGGATACTTTTGAATAAATAGTTCCATTTTAGCCATAGGCTCTCATCCACTTCTTTCAGCAGCAAGAAGACATTATGTACTCTCTACCACAAAATCCTCTGAGTTCTGATGGAAGAAAAGCCTTTGAGAAGGAGCAGGCCACCCATGGAAGCAGCCATCTATCATCTATGCTCTATGGAGAAACAGCTCTGCTGGCCATGGGAAGCCATGGAGACAGAAAATCAAAGCTGATTCAGATGCTCTACACCACAGAGGAATGTTTTCATAAATGGTGGATGTCACTTCAGCTGGGGCTCCCTCTCATTACAGGTAGAGGCTCTCTGAGCCTTTTCTGGAGGCTTCCTGGGGACTTCCTCTGTCCCCTTATAAAACAACCAGCTTACATTTGGTGCAGAAGGATTTCTCTGGGGGAATATATTACCTTTATTTCCCCCAGTCATGCAGGTGGGCATTGTCAGATGGTCTGCAAAGGTAGTAAAGGTTGATCACTGATATTTGCATCATGGACCAGTTGTTCTATAGACCAGCAGCATGAGAATCGCCTTGTAGTTTAAACAGGAAACATGCCTAGCCTCCCACTCCTGAGTTACTGATTCAAAAGAATGGTGTAGGTCTAGGACTTTGTTTTAAAAAATATTCCTAGGTGATTATAACATGCAGCCAGATTTTATATTGCTCTTATGTTTCTAACTCTCTCTATCTCTACCTATGTATCTTTATATTCATTTAACACTTTCCCTGTTTCAGAAACTAGGCAAAGTCCTAGTTTCTGAAACAGCGTATAGGATAAAAGGCAAACTTTTTGTCCCAAGGTGGTCTAGTTTAAAGAGAAAGTCAGATTGGCAACATGTTTAGCATAGTTGTCATAATTGCTTAGGTAGAATTAGGCCCAGGAGGGCTGAGGGCATTGGACATGCTTTTGGGGATGGGTAAGGTATTAGATTTCAGTTTGGGTGATTTTGCCGCCAAGAAATGTTTGTTAATGTCATCAGTACTTTTGGTTGTCACAAGCTGGGAGGGGTTACTGTTAGAATCTACTGCATAGACAAAGACCAGAGAACATTGCTACTAAAAACCCTACACTGTACAGGAAAGAACCCTACAACAATGAATTTTATGACCAAAACATCAATAATATTGAGCTTCAGAAACTCTGAATTGGGAAAGGATTCTAGGGGTTAAAACTAACCAGGCATACGGAGTGGGGAGTTGATGATGGGAAGGTTACTCCAAGACAGAAGAAACAGCACTTCTAAAGGCCTAGAGACCCCAGGCTGGCACATCTGGGGAGCTGCGTGTGCAGCTGGCACAGGTGGTAGAGGAAGAAGCAGAGGTTTATTGAGTTGTGGGGGTTTCTAGAATTGAAAAGTGGATTTCTTCCTCAAGGATAAGGAAAGCCACTGAAGCTAAGTGGTTAATTGCAAAGGAAATTTTCATTTTAGAAATATCAGTCTGATTGAAGGTTGAGGGATACAATTAGGAGGAGGGTCAGGGTGTGGGAGTACTTGGGTCTTTGGACAGTGACAAAGACAAACCTTTCCAAAGCCAGCACCTAACTTGAACATATTCTCACAGTAATGGCAGAGAAATATTGGAGGGAGCAGAAATATGTGAATTTCTGTATTTCCCAAGTTTCTGTATTTTTTTTTTTACTGCCTCATGGGAAAAATCAAGCAACACTACTGAGGCCAGAGTGAGAGTGAGAGGGAACTAAAGCTTACTAAGGGTAAATGCACAGATACAGTGAGGCTACTAATCAGGGCCATTAAATCACACTCCTTAGCAAGTAGTGACAGAGCCAGGATTTGAGCTGAACCTTTCAGATGCCAAAGTGTATGGTTTTTGTTTTCTATAGGTACTCTTGGTTCGGTAATAAAAACAAGATAAGACAATGTACATTGTCTTATGCACAAGTACATTGTCTTATGTCTTAATAATTAGGATTTTGCATAAATAAAAACACCATCTTCATCAAGGCTTACAAGAACTCTGCAATGATGGCAGAACTAAGAGTCTTGTTCAAAGAAAACAGGTAAAGAAATATTTAAAAACATAAGAGGATAGCTTTCTTAGTGAGCAAAGAGTGTTTAGGCATCAATAAGAGAAGAATGACTCAACCTAAAAGTGGATAAAAAGCCATAAACAGGCAATCTTTTGAGAGAAACATGTAAATGAACAACAACAACAACAACAACAACAACAAAAAGATGCATAACAATATCCCAAATGAAAGAAATGCAAGCTGTAAACAATCATGAAGACTTTTATGTTCCATAGTAACCAGTATTGCTTAGGGATGGGAGTAGGGGCTAGAAATAAGAAGCCCTCTGTGCCATTGGAAGGAAAATAAATTAGTGTTATATCTATAGAGTAATTTTAACAATAATGATAAAATATACATATGAAATTTGACTTAGGAATTTTATTTTTAGGAACATGTCCTAAAGATAGATATAGATGAATTTGCAAATATACACACAGGGATGTTCATTGTAACATTGTTCATAAGTGTCAAATAATGAAAATACTCTAAGTCAATATTAGTAAAAAGATTATACAATTTTCTTTCAACTTTGTCCAACCTAGTGTGAAGGGGCAAAGGAAAATGAAGTGGATCTCTATGTCTGGACATGGAAAGATATCTAAGATGTTGTGAGAAGAAAAAAACCAATTCTGTGAATATGATATACAATTTTCATTTGTATACAGTAAGTATATTGTAGCAATGCTTGTGTCAATATGGAAAATTCCTCAAAGGACCCTTAAGAAAAACAGTTAAAGGTGGCTAATTCTGAGAATTAATCAAAAGGATAGTAGCAGAAAAGGATAGTTCTACTTTTAACTTCATTCTCTTCTTCACTGTTTGAAATATTTCCTCATGAACATGTACTATTTTTATCTAAGAAAGTAGAATAAAACAGTACAGAAAATGAATTGGAAAGAGGTTATTGTTGGCATATTTTACCTTTGCTCAATTAGCAATTTTTACTGTTCACCTCTCTATCTATTAAGACCTTACTCTTGCTCAGCATTAATACTTAAAAATCCTGGAAACATTTCCAAGGAAACCTGTCTATAACCAAATGTTACTGTCATGAGCTTCTATAGGCACAGATAGTTTCTTGTTTCTTAGCAACTTACTCAAATTTTTCTCATTTTAATTGCAATAGTACATTTCCTTAAATGCCTATTTATAGAAGGGATATGAAAGGTCATTTAACTTTGTTCATAAAATTCACCCCCCAAAAAAGCCTTTGGTGAGTATGAAGGGAACACACTGCCCCTCCATTCACAAGGGCACCTGCTTTGCCATGGGCATAATTCAATCACACTTTCTACCCACCTTCAATGTAGCCAATGTGGGGCTCTACCTTTGCCTGTCTCAGGTAAGTGTGTATGGGTAGATGGCTTTGGGTTCCTGACTTGTCTACCTCTCAGGTTTTTGATCAAGACTGGATGTATTCCAGTAGGGACAGCATATTTGTTATGCTGGCACTGTTCTCCCCCCACCCCTTGGTAATCTGTACTTGAGGCCGACAGCACTGGCCCAGCTCCCACAAGTGTTGGTGAGGTCCCATGATTCCATTTACTACTCTGCTGTGTGTAGCCCAGTGCTGTGCTGGAGCTGCCTAATAGGATGAAAATTGCCTGCCCTGAATGAAGAGATGTGAAATATAAAAGTTTTAAATTTGACACTATAATGTAATTCCTAAAATGATCCACTGAGAAGGGCAAAGGTGTTGTTCCTAAAATAAAAGCGAATTCTGAATACAATCATGAAGAAACATTTGGTAAACATGAGCCGAGAGGCATTTTACCAAATAACTTCAGAGCTATTAAGGTCACAAAGGACAATAAAGAATGAAGAACTGAGCATAAAAATTGATGAAAGCATCATGTCCTATGCCCACAACTTCTCTCTTTTCATGAAAATATTCCTGGTGGCATTTCTGTTTTATCAGGCATTGGAGTCCTCTAAGCATTTATTCATTGGATTATTCTCTGTGAGACTGTGAGATATGGCTTTACACCATGCAGAGGACAGAAAGGATGGGGGGGGCATCCTGCGGAATGGCCTGTCACCCTAGGAAGGCTATAAGGGCACCTTGGGGGTCTCTGGGAAGACAGAGGGTCCTATAAGGATTTGGCAGTGTGGGAGAGGGGTTCAAGGGCCTTGGAGTGAACAGAAAGGAGACTGTGACTAACATTCATTACTGAATCCTAAGTCCCAGCTCCCAAGTGAGCAGGTTCAGCTAGTGTTTATTGGATGTCTTTTAAGAACCAGCTACTGTGCTAGGTTCTAGAGCTACAGCTGTGAACAGGACTAACAAGACACTTCAAGTTTATTAGACAGGTCATCACACAGACAAAGAAGTAAATCAATCTTAGGGAGAATGCTGGGACTATGGGCACACATATCAGGAGATCCCATCCTAGTTTACAAGAGTTAGGAAAGACTTTCTGAAGTGAGTGACAATGTCTAAGCTGAGATTTAAAGGTTAGATATGTATTCAACAAGTAATAGGACTTTGGGGGAGGCTTCTCCATCTACAAACAAACAAACAAAAATCCTGAGCTTTGATAATGATCAAGATCCCTACAGCTTTCACCATCTCTGATTTTATTTTATGATCCTTACCTCTCTGGCCCTACACCTTGTCCTGGTAGTGATAGCCCTGGTAAGAACAGAGGTGTGTTTTCACTGCTTTGAGTCTTCCTAGACTGATTTTTCTGGGCAGATGGGGTATCTCTTCCAGGCATCTGTTGATGTGACTATCAGCCTGGGTAAACAGTGAGCTCTCTGTATCCTCAAGAATCCAGGGTTTACTCTCATAGGGTGTCTTGAGGTCTTGAAGGCCCAGTTTCATTAACTGCTTCAAGATAAATGAAGTTCCAGAAGCTGGCAGGTAGATATTAAGAGACCAGGGTCGTCAAGGCACATGATATTACCCAAATCTCCTCTGAGCACTGGATTTCTTCCTTCATGAAAGCACACATCCCATTCTGTTGTCTAGTTGGTTACTTCTTTGTCTCTCCCACTACTACTTGAGCATCTTGATGGCAACATCTGTGTCACATTCTTGCTTTCTCCAGAGCAAGATCAATGCTTGAGGCATAGTACTTTTCCACTGAAAATTTGTCAAATTATCAGTGATCCTTTTGAAACAGCTTTATGATTCAGCGTCAGGGATACAGCAGACAGAGAATCACAGTCCAGTAATCAAAACAGCCTAAGCTATTTAGTTGAATTTTTCAAATGTGATGAACTTAATTACATTGCTTAAAATTGACTTCTGTTTCTAAGCTTTTATGCATTTAAGTTTATCACCATCTGGTTTTCACAGTCACTGGCTTGTGGAAGAGCATGGAAAATCACTTATGGATGGTTACTCTGGACCAGTTCTGGAAATGGCACATATGACTACTTACTAACATTCCTAAAACCAAACCTAGGATGTGTCCTCCCTCCCCTGGTTATAGAGGAGGCTGGGAAATGTAATCTAGCTGTATTCCAGGCAGTAAATCATGGACCATGGGGTTATGAATAGAAATAAAGGCCTGAAGCACAGAGGAGTGTGTGTATAGCAAGGATGGTGAGTGGAACTCAGGACCCACAAGGCCCAGGGAGCACTAAAGGACACAGCTCAGGAGAGCAAGTGCCAGGCACAATCGGATGCGTAGCCTGGGTTCAGAGTACCAAGGACTTGAGAGGCACATAAGCATCTTGGGATTCTCTTTCTCACTCTCAGAATAAAAGAGCTCTTGAAGGATCTTAAGTAGAGAAGCAAGTTGGTCATATCTGCTTCAGAGATATGCTTCAGGAAAGAAGTGGAGGAAGACACAGAGAGTAAAACCTGAAGGGAGGAAAGCTTAGCAGGTTGTTACAATGCTTATCACCCATCCTCTCCCCACTTAAAACAAAGAACTCTAAAGTGAAGCTGGGCACAGTGGCACATGCCTATAATTCCAACACTCTGGGATGCTGTGGCAGGAGGAGTACAAGTTTGAGCCCAGCCTGGGCAACCTAGCAACTTAGTGAGACTTTGTCTCAAAATAAAAAACAAACAAACATGAGCTGAAGATGTAGCTCAATGTGCAGAATTAAATCTTCAATACCACAGAAATAAAATAAAACAAAAACAAGAAGCAAACAAACAAGCAAAAACCCTAAAGTGAAAACAAGGGCCACAGCATGAGCAGTATGAGGAAGAAAAGAAGGAGATTTGATGACATATCTTCCTTTTCAATTGGTGCTGAGTAAGAGGGAGAAACTGAGGAACTCCCAGGGGTATGAATTGCATACTAGCTAAATTGATGGAAGGTTTGTCTCCTAGACTCTCTGAGAGACTCACAGTTCTCAAGTGCATTATGTTCCTTCCATACGAAAATGATCCAGCAACATTCTGATGATGCCTGAAAGTCTCCCTTTCTAAGCACATGTTCCTGTATAAATCGAAAACCCCAATTTGGGGCCATCCAATTCATGGTTATGTCACTTTTAGGATAAGAATATTCTGTGGGCAAAATGGACACACTGGCCTCATCCTCGAAAAATCCAATCAGAACTAGTGGTTGGTGTAAACTGAGGGATGACTGTCCACATTCTTCTGTAATCTTGCTTTGCCATCCAAATTTCTCCCATTTACACGCCTTTTATGAACTGGGCCTGTGACCTAAGGTTTCATCTTTGATGAGATATTTTATCTACTGCTTGTATGTTTAAACTTAACTCATCAAACTCAGAGATTACGTACCACTGTGTAAAAAGCTTCCATTAATCATTTCAGACATCATGTCACAGAAGGCAATGACAAAATCTTTTGGAGACTCTTTGGCTTTTATCTTCTATAGTCATCCTTTTTCTCTTGCCAAATGCACACATTTATCTTCCTGTGGCCAGGCAGGAATGATTCCCTGGTACTCACAAATTCATCACCAGCTAGCTCCTATTCCTTTCAGGAGATTTATTTTCACATCCAATATTTTTGCACTATATCTAAACTAAGAGAACAGCATATTTACTTTACTCATAAAGTCCTTTGAAAAAGTGGTGAGGTGGGGAAGAAATGACAGGAAGTCTTTTGAATTTGTATTACTTGACTTTGATCCTCTGTTGAACTTGGGAAAGACAACATTTCTGGCCAATAACATTTCAGTTTTGAAAATTAGGTTAACTAATAAAGTTTGCTAATTTATAAATTACAGTGGTAATAATGATAATCATCATCATCATCATCCTGCTTATCCGCCCCATGGGGTGTTCAGATCAATTACAGTAACATTTGGGAAGACAGTTCATAAATTATAAAACAATAGATAAATTTTACCTCTCACAATTATTCAATGTCAAAGTATGAATTTTGGTCTTTTTTTTTTCAATGTTTACAGTTTACTTGTGCAGAAAGGCACAAGTGCACTCAGACATGAGGCAGCAGGTGCCTCCAGTGGTGAGGAAGTGGGGGCTTTTAAGCCCTAGCATGGGAAGCAGCTGTCCTTTAAATTCATTGGCTGAATTCAAAGGCTTACCCTCTATTGTGATTGGCTAGTTTAAGTGTGCAAGAAGTGGGGCTGAGCAGTTGCTGGGCAGTGTTGTTAAGGGAAGAAGAATGGGAGAGTAGACAGTGTGGGGAACAGAAGGTCTTTGGCTATTGCTAAGCTATCTTGGTCTGTAGCTATGTTCCCAGAGTTTAGACTGAGCAGGCATTTCCATAATTTCAGTGTGTTCCAGAGGGGCCACCTAAGGTGGACTGGAGTCTAAGATAGAGGCACTCCTGTTTATATCCTTTGATGTAAAAGACAGAGCAGCAGTTTCTCACAAAACTGTCCTTAAGAATTTTCTTTGGAATAATTTTGATGAAGATAATATCCATAGCTGCTTTCTTTTCCCTTTTCTGCATTAGTGACAAGAATAAGCAACAGGGTTCTGTACCAACTGACCATGCAACTACTGGGCTAATTTTGGTGAATTTATTGGGGTTTAAATTTCCCTTCATTTTGGCCAGTGGTCCTTGGTTCACTCTATACTACTTGCGTTTCAGAGTATTTGTCAAAACTTATTTGCTGAAAATTGATTTTTGTCTCTTACCACCTCCATAACTTAGAAAAAAATCGAGAAATTTTAGTACAAATGACTTGCCTTTGTATTTTTCTTGGTGGGGAGTATTGTTCCTAAATTGGTTTATTTATTTATTTTTTTTACACTGAAAGCCTTGAATTTTAGTCTTGAAGGACAAATGTCTATCTTTTTCTATCTTTCTGAATCTTAGGCATTCATTTTCATTGACTTAAGATATGTATTATTGAATGCCTATTCTGATGACAGCATCATGCTAGAAGCAGGGTTGACAGTGGATGTGACAAATTGATGTCAATTTTAACACAAAAAGATTCTAACAGAGGTGAGAAAATGACATTATCATTTCCTTAGAAAATAAACATAGCTTTATGTGAGACATTCTACAAATTTAAAATGATGTATTGCATTGATTCCCAGACTTGGGTCGATATTAGGTTTACCTGGGGAGACTATAGAAAACATAGTTCCTATTATATTAGCATATGTGTGAATAGAATGGGATATCTGCATTTTGCTTTTAGTTTTCTTTCTTTTTTTTTTTTTTTTTCAGAACCTTTCTGCAGTTTACACTGCAGTTTTTTTTGCTTCTGGTTTTCTTGTTCTTACAGTCCCTTGGAGAATTCTCAGGAAACCCACCGTGTCAATTTCTTAGTGGAACCACACTCACAGATAATGTAGAAATACAATGAAAAGGATACTCAGTGTGTGCCAGAGTGGATGGGAGGCCTGGGTGCTGGCATCCTGGAACAGATTGACCTTAAGGGAAGAAGACGCGTAAGAAGGATGTGCACTAAAACTCTTTCTACTCCTTGGCCTGGCTGACTCTTAATGTGCCTTCCAGATCCAGGAACAGTGACTTCTCCTTGGGTGACGCGTTTCCAAATCCCTGAGATTTGACAGGCGATATCTCTGTCTCCTATGTCACTACTCACTATGCCAACTTATAATTCATGTTCACTGATTTGCTTCTCTAGAATATACACTTCGTGGGAGAGTTAGGGAGCTGTCTGTCTATGCTTGGAAAAGTGTCTGGCCCAAAGGTGGCATCAAAAAAATACTTTTTGAAAAATGGAAGATGAGAGAATATTGTAGGTAAAGGAAATAACCTAAACTAAGGTTAGAGAGTGAGACTGGTCTTGGTATATTTCAGGGCATGTGAACAGGCTCTTTGAGGATGGTTCAGTTGTAAAGTAGAGAAGAGTGACTGGCTTGAGATCAGGTTGGTCAGGCAGAACATGGTTGTTACAAGGGGTATATGAGGCTTTATATGAGTTGTTCTGACCCAGTACCCTCCACATTCGCATGTATCCTCTGTCAACCTTCACTAGAGCTTCAAGCTTTGCAGAAGACCATGTTTCTCTTGCTTGCCACTGTACATTTAGTACTAACACATTGCTTCAACAGAGCAGACACTCATAAAGATTCAGTGTCTGAAGAGTAAATTCCAAGGACACCATTCCTAGAGTGATCTACTGCTGCAGCAGTAGCCTGGACCTTGGCAAGTGGGAAATAAACGTGGGTGCTCTGAGATGGATCAAGAGAGTGTTAAGTTATGAGCCCTGTGGTTCAGTTACCACTTGTCCCCAAATTTTATCTTTCTTAAAGCTACCCGTTGATTTATGCTTTGGTCAACTGGGAATGTGGAAGGATGGGCATTGTAACATGACAAAGGCTGACAGGAGCCTGCACATGGTCAATGAACATCTCATGGTGGCTCATTATAGTTTCTCAAGTCTCTCTGTAGGCTTTAAAAGAACTGTACAGAAGGAACAATCCTCTGGTTTATGTTGAGTAAGAGCAAATAGATCAGAATTGTATGTATATTCTAATTGGAAATTAAACATGTTAGGTAATTTCAAAACACAGACCACTGTAACATAAATACCAGAGATGTGTTTTTGTCAGATGCATTGGAGGGAGAAGTGCAGCAGACAGGAAGACAGAGACCTGAGGTCTTTCAGGTTTACCCCGACTTCATTTACAAACTCAACAAGTTAGGCCACCGTTCTGAATTTACTCATTGAAAAGTGACAGAGTTCCTGTAGGTTCTGAAAACTCTGAGAGCCAGATAAGATATGTGGAGTTACTGAAGTGTTTTGAGAGCGGAAATGACAAGAGTCTTAAGTTATTGTTGCAGCAGTGTAAGGTGGGTCAAATGGAGTTTCTTTATATGCAGAGATAAATAATCCACTGTAATTAAATAACCTTTTTGAGTAGTTTTTTGGATTTTCCCTGGAATTTTTAATTGTAATTTTCTTTTGACTATATTTTAATGATATTTTTAATTCTTTAAAACTCTTCAGTCTCTTGGTCAAACTCACCAAGTGTTCTATCAATCTGTTTTCTGGTAATTGTCCAGACTCACTTCTCAGTTGTCATCCTGATACTTCTCTCCAGCTCTCTCTTGTTTCCTATATGTTACTTTTTAAAAAATGGATTTATTTTATTGCTTTGATGAAGAATATCATGTGATAGTTCCCACCAAAGGGGTTTAAGAAAGTAATTTTTTGAGATGTTGTATGTATGAAAATGTATTTTTTCCCTAGTAATATGACAGTATGTCTTTTTATGACTCTAGACTAGGAATTTCAGAATTAGAAAGGATTTTGGCTTCCAATGTTGCCATGAGAAACACAATACTGATTCTTAGTCTGTGGTTTGTCACTTGTGTTTTGCTCTTTTGCCTGTGTAAGTTTTGAAATCTCCTTATCTGCAAAGTTCTGAAATTTAACAGTAATATTTTTTTTCCTGTAAGTTTTCCCAAACAATGTAAGAGAACATTCAAAATAAATACTCCAAATTTAATTGGGGAAAAATTTCTAGTATTATATAAAATTATTTTCCATCACCCTCTTTTTCTTCTCCTGGTTCTGGAATACTATCTGTTGAATCTCCTGGGTCGATCCTCTAATTGATATCTTTTTTCTATATATTCCATCACTTGATTTACTTTTCTGATATCATCCTCTATTTCCAATTCCCACCATTCTATTGGTGTTGTACTTCTGCTATCATGCTTTCTATGTTATATTACAAATATTCTTTCATAAAATTGTATCACATTCTTTTTATCTGGATATTTATGGATATCACTTATAGTTTAAAAATTTTTTTATTTTTCTGTTTCTTCTGAGGAGAGTTACTTTAAAAAATGGTTATTTCAGCCTCTGTTTTCATGTTGAAGACTTTACACAAATGTATGATGGTTGTTAGCTGTCCATTTACTGAAACCTGTTGACTGATTTCAGTACCAGGATTGAACCTAGGGCTTTTCCACTGAGCTATACCATTATCCCCTTTTAAATTTTTTATTTTGATACAGGGTCTTACTACATTGCTAAATTGCCCAGGCTAGGGTGGAACTTGCCCTCCTTCTGCCTCAGCCTCCCAGAGTGCTGGGATAACAGGCATGGGCCACCACACCTGGTTTATTTATTGATATCTGAAACAGGTGATTAGAAGTTTTAAGCATCCATGAGACAGGGTTAAGAACTAGTATGTGCATATCATGCTAGATTAATTTAGCAGCCTTTCTGTTGGGAAATTCTCAAATATCCGTACTTCTAGATTTTTTCAGTGGGCTATTTGGTTTCTCTGAGGAACTAGTCTCTTGCCTTGAATAACATACTTGCTCCACAGTATTTCTGGAGCTGGGTTATACTAGTATAGTGAGGAGTCTTTTGTCTCACTGGGATTCTAATAGCTTGCCGAAGAGACTTGATTAACCTGCTTTCTTCTCACTAGACCATCTTAGAAATTGGTATTCCATGCACTAGTCTCTCTCGGATGCACAGCTCAGATGGGCATATCTTTTTGACATCTTTTTCTACAGTACCTTGTATTCAGCTTTCTCATGTCTATTAACATGTTTTTTACTTCCTGTCTTCCAAAAATTTGTTGACATCTGTTTCTCATTCTTATCTCTTTCTCATTCCTTTCCCCTGTAGGTTTATACTTTTTGAATTCCTGTACTATTATTTTAGAAAAGCTTAGAGGAAGAAAAGAGTGACAAATAGATGTTTCAATCCATCATTTAAACTAAAAGTCCAGATGAACATTTCATTAAAGCAATTTAATTCTGTCATGCCAGAGATATTTTCTATTATATGTCACTTTACAATCATACCAAATATGATAGTAAAATAGAATTGTTTCCTCTTTTAACTAAATTTCTCTTTCTCCTCCTCTTCTCCTACCCCCTCCTTCCTTACAGACTTTATATTGAAGGAAAAATAAATTTGAAATAGAGTTCCAGCTGATTTAGTATTAGTCACTGAATTTTGGCTATTCCAAAAGTATTTTCTGATTCTAGGAGTCTATTTCTACTCTGTTTGACTATGAATTGGAAATTTTCTTTTACCTATACCTGCTTCTTTTGAAATGGGCCAGCTTTGCATTGATCTGCATAGTGTCACTTCCTTTTGATTTAATCCTGTGGTCTATTACAAAGGACTTGAAAAGCATGGTGTCCTGTGTAAGTGACTGCATACTAGATGTAAGTTTGGGAATGGAATGAACAAACAGCTCTACATAATAAAAGAGGCAATACGAAGGGAAATTTTAAGAAAAGCTACCACTCTGTACAACAAGTGGAAGTCCAGAGATATTTTTTACATCAAGGTATTTTATTGACTAAAATAAGATGCAAAGTTTGGACATAGCAATGCATGCTCTGCTAATAGAAACAAAGATGTTTGATGTGCTTTTCAAGCCATCAAGGTGGGATTCTAAAGGGCCATGTCATCTGCCTTGGTACCATTATTGGAGGCAAGTGCACTTTGGGGCTGACTTAAGGAGGTCCTGTGATACTTTTCTATGATCTGAACATGTGATTCCCATAGCATCTAGCACACTCTCCATCACAGCATTTGATACCATCTTGTTTTGAAAACTTCCTTCTACCAAAATGACATTCATTGCTTCTCTCCCCTTATAAAATTCATATATGCTCATTGTAACATATTTGAAAAGAAGCACAGTATTACAAAAATAAAATGAAAAGCACTTAGATGAGGCATAATTCTGAAATAACTGATTTTTTCCCTACACATAGGCTTTATTTGGTTTATAAAGTTCATCTTTTTATGGATATACTATTTTTTAATATGCTGTTTAGATAGAAGATTAAACATTTTCTTGTTATGAGATATATTTTAAAACATTTTAAAATATACATTTGCATTATTTGTGTTTACTAGTGACTTCTGGCTTTACCTTTGACACATAAAGAGCTTAGAAATCATTCCTATCATCCTCTCAATGAAAAAAGAACAAACAGAAAAAATAGTTTTGTGTTTAAGCTCATCTGAGAATTAAGGTTGCAAAGCAAACCACTATCTCCAAATGTGGAGAGATAGGGAATATAAATATTCATAACCAAGATCATTTTACATGAGTCAGATACTGTTAGACAAAGTAACTGCTAAGAACAATTAAGTGGCAATTTTAACAAATTGATAGAGGCTGAGTGTAGACTAGCTTGAAAGTTAAAAACTGCTCAGACTCAGTAGCACAGGGGAGCTCCACACTTTCTTTCCTGGGTTACCTCTAAGAACCCCAGATTTTTTGGGGGAGAGTGGAGAAAAATCACCTCAAATTACATGAAGGGTGGAAGGGAAAGTAACCATTTTGAAATACACTCAAATGAAAGGCCTATCATCCAAAGAAAACTACTCTATCAAGGCCTTCTCTGATCTGGGGAAATACTACTTAGGTAATTCTACCCTCATGTATCCTTCTTTTCTAGATTGTCCAAGAAATATTTATGAATGGCATAGCTCAAGGAAACAGGGCCACTAAAATCTGATAAGATATTTTGAGATTATAAAATGCTTCAGCTTCCTAATACTTTAATACCAGAACAGCACTTGTGGGGAACAACTGCTGATTGATTCAAAGCCTGAGGACCCTGTAAGGACACAACCCTGCTGTCAGGCACATGTACACAGTGGGATATGCTTATGTAAGAATGACTTAACATAGGCAATCACGCATATACAACATGGTTATGTCAGGACACAATGTTGTAATGTCAGATAATGTCTAATAACAGCTAATATAAGGATTAAGAAATGAAGACACACTGCTCTTGTTACTTTTACTGATCTCGGCTCCATGTGCTTTCTTTACCATGGGGACTCACTCACAAACAAACCTCTTCAGTTGCCCCCCAAGAATACCCATATGCTTCCCCTTGACCCTGACAGCACTCTAATATAATCATATTAGATTAAAACAGATACATCTTCAAGAAACATTCTATTTAAGAAGGAGGTCATAGAAAACCCAGAGACAACATGCTCCTAGACCACAGTGAAATCATATAGAAGTCAATAACAGAAAGATACTTGGTGTATTAATCGCTATACTGTTGGTGGCGCAAAATACCTGACAACTGCAACTTATAGGAGAGGTTCTATTTGGCTTATGATTTTAGAGGTCTCAGTCCATGGCTAGCCAGTTCCAAGTAAGGAACATAACAGCAGAAGGATATGGTAGAATAAAGCTGCTCAATTTATAGTGGCAGAAAAGCAGAGCAGAGGAACAACTGCAAAGAGGAGGGGTCCACGGTCCAGTGATAGGACCCCTTATGACCCACCCAGAGATGCCCAGAAGTACACTTTACTAATCCCTTGGGCAGGATTATTTGATAACCCAATTTCTTGTCACAACTTTTAAATAACACACAAGTCAAGGATATCTCAAGAGAAATTTTCAAAAAATATTTTGAAAATAGAACTTCTCAAAATTTGTGAAATACAGCAAAAGAAGTGCTTAGGGAAAAATTTGTAGCAGTGGATGCAAACATTAGAAAAGAAAGAAAATCAATAGTCTAAGCTTCACCTTAGGAAACTAAACAAAAAGAAATACAAGCCTAAAACAAGTAGAAGAAAAGAAATAATAAAAATCAATGAAATGAAAATAGAAAAGCAATATGAAAAAATCAACAAAAAAAAGCATGTTCTTTGAAAATGTTAATAAAATTGATAAATTTCTTGCCACACTAACCGAGAATAAGAGAGAAGATGCAACTTATTAATATCTGATATAATGATAAATATCACTACTTATTCTGGAGACTTTGTAAAGAATATTATACATAACTACTCTTGTAAATTTGACATTACATGAAAGGAATCTATTTCTTTAAAGAAACTAACAATACTCACACAGGAAGAAATGTGTAATCTAAATAGGCCTATATTTATTAAAGAATTTGAATTTATAATAAACCTCTAAACAAAAAACACCAAGGCCAAATGTTTTCATTAGTTAATTCTACCATATATATACAGAATAAATGATGACAAATTTACTTCAATGTCTTCTGGAAAATAGAAGCAGAAGGAATATTTCTTAACTCACTGTATGAATCTAGCACTGCCATAATTCTAAGATCAGGTGAAGATATTACAAGAAAGGAAAGCTACAGAACATTGTTTCTCACAATCATAGATGCAAAAGTATTCAATAAAATAATAGTAAGTCAAATCCAATAATGTATAAAATAGAATTGCACACCACAACCCAGTGGGGTTTATCTAGGTGTGTGAGGCTGATGAAACATTTGAAAAATAAATCATTATAACCTACCACACCAACATAATAGAGAATAAAAATCATGCCATCTTGATGCAGCAAATGGATTTTACAAAATCCAATACTCATTCTTTTTAAAAAGAAAAAAAACCCCTCAGAAAACTAGAAGTAGAGAGCAACTTCCTCAATGTGATAAAAAAATCTGTAGACTACATTATACTTAATAGTGAGAAACTAGATGCTCTCTTTCTAAGATTAGGAACTCTCTCTGCTCCTATTCAATATTGTACTAGAAGTCCTACTTAATGCTTTAAGACAAGGAAAGGAAAATAAAAGGAATACAGATTGGGAAAGGAAAAGTAGCCATTTTCATTTGCAGGTCATAGAATCATCCATATAGAATGTCCCAAACAACTGACAAAAACTCTTCGAACTAATAATTGATTATAAAAATGACAGGATATGCTATTAATATTCAAAACTCAATTGCTTTCATATATACCAGCCATGAACACTTGAAATAAATAAAATAATTTCACTTACATTACCACCAAATTAATGAAATACTTAGGTATAAATCTAAAAAATATGCACAGGAACTGCATGAAGAAAGGCATAAAACTCTGATAAAAAAATCAAAGCAGATATAAATAGATGGACAGGCATTTCATATTCTTGGATACAGAGATTCAGTAGTGTTAAAATGTCCATTTCTTGTATATTTGATTTATAGATTTAATACAATTCCAATAAAAATCTCAGCAAGTTATTTTGTGAGTGTTTACAAACTTTAACATTGACATGCAAAGGGAAATGAGCCAGAACAGCCAAGAGAGCCCTGAAGAACAAAAGTGTGACACTGGCATGGATGTCTAACCTTTTGGCTTGCCTGAGCCACACTGAATGAAGAGGGATTTTCTTGGGCTGCAAATGAAATATACAATTAACTTATATAAGTAACAAAAAGCTTTTTGTATAATTTTTATTATAACATTGAAAAAAGAGGACAAGTGGTCTGTAGGTTGAACACATTTGTAATAAAGATAGAATGATATTGGCAAATAACAGACAAATAGATCAATAGAACAAAATAGAGATTCCAAAATTAGAAGTACACAAACATAGTCAATTGATCTTTGATAAGGAAGCAAGAGCACTTCAGTGGAGAAAGAATGGTCTTTCCAACAAATGGTCCTTGAACAATTGGGTATCTGAATGCATGCATGCAAAAAAAAGACACAGACTTATACCTTTGATAATAATTAATTCAAAACTTGAGGGGTGCACAGAGAATGCATCCTGGAGCCCTCGGGCATGGTACCGTGGAAGGAGGGCGCGCAGCCAGTGGCTGATCCACTGCAAGGTGCTGCCCACCAACCATCAGGTGACCTGAGACTCCACCTGGTGCAGACCCTCTGCCATGGAGTCCTGCTCTGCCACCTCTGCTCAGCCACCTGCTGGCGCACCCCATCAACCTGAAGGAGATCAGTCCGCCTGGGGCTGCGTTTGTCCCAGTGTCTGTGAAGATGGTGAAATTCGAATAATTGCTCCGGACAAACGTACAAAACAAGAAAGGCATATTTACTTATTTGATCTGACAGTGATTGTATGTAAAAGGAAAGGTGATAACTGTGAAATGAAGGAAATAATAGATCTTCAGCAGTACAATATAGCCAACAATCCTATAACTGAAAAAGAGAATAAAAAAGTAAACCCTTGGACATTAATAAATATAACTTAGGCATAGCACTGAATATCCAGAAAAATTATTCTACTATACCCATCCTTTGGTTTCAAAGATTCCCTCCACCATTGTGGATATCATAATCTGCAGATGCTCAAGTTTGTTAAGTAAAATGGCACAATATTTGCACATAACCTATGCATACCCTCTTGTATATTTTAAACTATGTAAATTGTTGTTATAGTGGATTGTTTAGGAATAATGATAAGAAAAATGTTTGTATGTGTTCAATGCAGGTGCAATTTTCCATTCGTGCTTGGCTAAATCTGGGGCTCTGGAACCCATGAGCACAGAGGCGTGACTGTACAGGACTGTGAGAGGGGGCTTATTGACCCTTACTTTGTTCCTAGAGACTGATTAGGTGCAAGCCTCTGTGAGCTGTAGTTGACAATGCTGAGCAGGTCTGACCATCTCCAATGCTCTAAGGTCACAGTAGTAAAATGCACTTGTTATAGAAAAGAAGTTGACTATAGAAATAAGTTGGATGTTTCAGTTTATATATTAAGAATGTTGTGAGGGGGTTTTCAGATGAGTATAGTAATTTAATGAATTCTGAAATATGATATTTTAAATGAATGATACATATTAACCCAGACAAGAACCCCAAATTTTAAATCAAAAGTGACAATCATTGCCTTTGGACAAAATCAGAGAAAAGATTTAAATAATGATTACAGGTAAGATAGGAAATAAAATTTAATTTCCTCTTTTCCAGATAAACTGCTTCCCCCCTACCTCAACAAATACTACTCAGTTGGGTAAGCAGGAAAATGGCAACATCATACTCCTTACACCCGTCCTTCCTCCCCTTCCCAGCATGTTACCCCTGTCTCTTTATCACCTATTTATTGAAGCCAGCAAATTACTTTTATGCTTACAAAGAAAAACAAACAGAAAATAATACTGGTTGCGTCCATCCCTGGATCTTCAGTGACTCTTCACTATCTTGTGAGCCTGGCAAACTCAGCCATCATGTCTTCTGTCTCCCTTCTCCATCTTATTTTCTCACACTGTCTTTACTATACTCAAGCTTCAAAGCAGTGTACACACTGGGCCGCATTTAGTCGTTGGAATTGCTGTTCTAACTGTTGTTGAAGACACATTGATTTCACCATACTTTCTTTTGTACTAGGCCTCTGCACTGTAAATAACCAGGCTTTCATCTGTTTAAGTAAATTATATTGATCCTTCGAAAAGCTTTCTCCAGACTGAACCACCTTCTCTGTGCAACCTTAGCCTCTAAACCCAACTCTATTGTAGCAAAATAACCATACTATTTTATAAATTTTTGTTTACTTTTTTGCCTTCTTCTACTCAAAGAAACCAGGGAGAACTAATGTGACACCTGGAACATGCAGAAATTTGCCAAATGAATAATTCATGAATACACAGGGACATTTCTGTTTGGACATCTCAAAAATTATACTCTATCTCCTTGTTTTAAAATTTCCGTAGCTAATACCAAGTTTGAATGTCACTTCTTATATTATTGAACACTTTAATATAGATATATTTAACTCATAGTTTAAATTTTCTTATGATTAAGCCAAGTCTCTTAAAGAGGTTAATATTAACTATTATTACATACTGCCATCTAAGTAGTATTTTAATAACTGCAAAGGAAGAAACCCCTGTGCATATCAACAGAGGTGAAATCAATTCAACAGTTCTATTTAATTAAGCTTTTTTGTGCTCTAACAGTCAAATCGCTAGAGGAGATGTCATTTCCATTAGCTTGTCAAAAGAGAATGCTGAGCAGTTACTTGAATACCTTTTAAGAGCTTACCATTTCAAGGGTTTTTTTTTAAATGACTCCAAAAGCAATATGGTTCCTTGACACTTTCTCAAAATTTCCTGCATTCTTCATTTCCCTTCCCAAAGCAGTAGTCATGACTGATATGGGATTCTTTCATTCTACTTTTCCTCATGCTCCTGTACCATATTCTCACCTCTTTACCTCCAATTCAAATATTTCCCTCCATTCAAACCTCAGGCCAGAAATTATCTTCCAGAAAAGCTGTCCAAACTTAGCAGATATTATTAATGTCTGAGCTTATCAAAACATTCTTGCTGTGATGTCTTATGCATGACTTTCAGATTAGTTTGATCTAGCTCATGATCTTAGCACATGGACACATCCTCTTAGTTCACATCTCTGAAATATAGAAGAAAAGATCTGGCCTTAGTGCCAGGGAAAACTGTGTAAGGGTTCTGGGTTTGCTGAATAGCATGAAAATTACAGCATTTTTCAGAGTTTTAGTTTTTGTATCTGTAGAATGAAGACAATACATATTACCTACCTTATATGGGGTAGAAAGAATTCAATGACCTGACATATGTGATAATTCAATTGCTGTTCAAATCACTGTGTACAGCCATGACTGAAAAAGTTACCTGATAGTCAAAGGAGGATGTCTGGTAGAAACAATCAAACCTCCTTGGACAAGATGCTTCTCTCAGTGATTCTCAGCAAGGCTATATAAACTTCTATTTACTTTTCTGCCTTCTTCTCAATGAGAACAGGGGAAAACTGTGTCTGTCTTTTCTAGCAGTAACATGGCACCTGGAATACTCAGCAAGAAAGCATTAAACTGCTAGAGTTTTCAAAACATAAATTATGAATACTGTTGAATTACAATCTCCCAAGGTAAGATTTGTCAAACATAGGCATATATTAGCTTTTCATTCACTGATGATGATAAGTAGCCATTAGTGAGACCCTCCCAACAATTAAAACAAAAGTGCCTCTTCAATTAGATTACCAGAGGTGGAAAGCTTTCACAGGCATAAGTATTCAGCCCACAGTAATGGAGACACAATTGGGGAAAAAATAGCTAGGAAAGGGGCATTTCCCAAATTGCAAGAAGCTGGCAAAGCAGCTCAGCCAGATCTATTCAAAGGAAAATTTGCCTTCCTGGTTGACAGAAATTACCTTAGCTGGGGCACTACCAAACCAAAAAGACAAGTGTATTTCAGGAACACATCCAGGACTGGCTCTATTTCAAACCTGCACCGTCTTGGGTAGGAAGAACCAATATAGTGAAATTGGCTATACTTTAAAAACTGCTATATAGATTCAATGCAATCCCAGTTGAAATTCCAACAGCATACTTCACAGAACTAGAGAAAACAATTCAAAAATTCATTTGGAACCAGAAGAGACCTAGAATAGCTAAAGCAATTCTAGGCAACAAAAACAAGGTAGAGAGTATCACAATCCCCAACTTGAAACTATACTACAAAGCTACTGTGATAAAAACAGCATGGTACTGGAAAAGAAACAAACCTGAGGATCAATGAAACATATTAAAAAATGCAGAAACAACTCCAGACATACTCAGCTATCTTATCTTTGACAAAGGAGCCAAATACACTCACTGGAGAAAAGATAGCTTCTTTAATAAATGGTGCTGAACTGGGTTTCAACTTGCCAAAGATTAAAAGTAGACCCATATCTCTCACCATGCAGTAAACTAAAATCAAAATGGATTAAAGATCTAAATATTAAAACAGAAACACTAAACCAGCTGGAAGAGAGGTTAGATAGAACTCTTGAAGACATTAAAGTAGGAAAAGATTTCACAAACAAAGCCTCAATTGCACGTGAACTAGCACAAAGAATCAACAAGTGGGGTCTCTTCTTATTCAAAATCTTCTGCACAGCAAAATAAACCACCAACAGTGTGAAGAGACAACTCACAATGTGGGAAAAACATTTACCAGCTGTTCCTCTGACAAAGGTCTACTATCTAGAATATATAAAGAACTTAAAAAAATCAGACACACATACCCCTGCCTCAAATTTAAAGATTCAATCCAAAATTGGGTATCTGAAATGAACAAACATTTCTCAGATGAAGAAGTATAAACAGCAAATAAACATATGAAAAAATGTTCAACATCACTGGTCATTCAAGAGATGTGAATGAAAACAATGCTGAGATTCCACCTCACTCCAGAAAGAATGGTTGCTATCAAGAAATCAACCAATAACAAATGCTGGCAGGGCTGTGGGATCAGTGTGGAGATTCCTCAAAAAACCAGGATTAGAGGTCCCATTTGAGCCAGCTATTCCACTGCTGGGTATTTTCCCAAAAGAATTAAAAACATCATACCACAGCAATATATGCACACCCATGTTTATAGCGGCCCAGTTTGTAATAGCTATATCTTGGAAACAACTCAGATGCTTGCCAACTGGTGACTGGATAAAGAAGATATGGTTTTTCTGTAAAATGGACTATTACTCAGCCATAAAGAATGATAAACTAGAGACATTTATAGCTAAATGGATGCATATGGAGGCCATACTCTTAAGTAAAATAAATAGGACACACATATGTAAATACCAAATTGTCCCTCTGGTATGAGAAATTGAAAGTGTAAATGAGGGTCAAAATGTATAATAGATAATGTGAAATAGGAAGTAAAGATCAAAGGGGAAGGGGAATTAGGGGGAAGAGGGAGACCAGAAAGAAAAAAATATGAGAAAAGAAGGAAAACCAGAAACAAAGCTTTTGTAGATAGGGAGAGGTGGAGAGGTGGAGGGGTGGAAGGGAGGGAAGGGGAATGGAAAAAAACAAGAGCTAAGATATATCATGTACAGGCACAAATTCCCAATGATGAATGTGATCCAAAAATGTATAACTAAAATGTATCAATAAAGTTAATTTTTAAAAACCTGCAGCATCTACTTGGAAGAGGGGCAAATAAGAGGTAGGGGTAGGTATCAGTCTCATGTGACCTTGTTTGCTTCCACCTTCAGAGTACCACTATGTACCATGTGCTAAGCCTCTCACACATACCATCTGTTTGACTCTTCCTAACAGCACTATGAGGTATTAGTACCCCTATTTTACCAAGAATGAGAGGCATAGAGAACTTCTAATGACTTTGTTAGTATACCACAAACCTGGACCTTAATAGAGATCGGCTTGATTTCAAGATCTGCCCTTAGAATTTGGGGATTATATGACATTATTTCAACTCTGTAAGAGACAGAATAATTTCAAACTATGTCTACAACCTTGAGTGGTGAAAAGAACTCAGTGGGGTGGAATTCCAACTCTGACATTCAGCAGCTGTGTGGCTTTAGGTATATCATTGAGCTTCTCTGAGTAACAAATCATTCTTTAAATGGTTTTTCACTTTGAAATCCTGCAAAGGTTGTATGCCACTGTTAAGTCTTTTGCTGGACTTAGAGATGTTGATTAGAAATACCCAATAAGAATCAGTAAATGGTAAATGGTAAAATTGATGCTTTAATATGCTATTTCATCCTCTCTGTCTTTGCAAGTAATTTCCTATTAACTCATGTGCCTCGCAAACTGTTACTCCCCTTAAAGACAGAAGCTTGGGGCCCAGGACCTCTGAGGATATTCTTTGTCCCTCTCTCCAGCTCTCCTATTCTCTCAGAAGTTATCACGAAGTATTGACTCTAGGAAAATGAGTACTTACCTTAAAAGATTTGAGAACCCTCATAGGAGAGTATCAGGGTAAGATTTGCTTTCTACACAAGTGCTAAATCCCTCTTACTATCAGTGGATCACTGTATTCACACATTCACTGAGATAGCATTTCTCCCATTTGAGATTTCCATTTCTTTTGGCCTCTTGGATGTTGCTGAGGACCCTGTCTAACCTAACTATGCAAAGATTAATGTAGTTCAACCCCATAGCTCCAATGACAGGAGAAATGTGATGATGAAGGCTGTGAAGGATTTTTTTTCTGAGAAAGGGAACTACCAAGACGTTTGGCAGAACATATTTTATCATCCGGTCTTATTAATCCTAAAGAGAAAGCCTCCCCCCCCCCACCCACCATGACACTTTCTACCAATCTTACTGAGAGTTTACAATCAGTCAAGGAATGATGTTTGAATTCTCAATGGCCTGTCTCTGTCTGTTGCCTCTCTGCATGAAGAAAAAAGATTCTTTGTATGACAAGGCTATTAGTAGCAAGGCTTCAATACTCATTTTGGTAAAAAAGCATCAGGAGTCCACTTTGGACAGTTTCTGGGATCCAGACATCTTTCCACTCCAAGCTCAACACAAAATATTATATCCACAAAGCTCTTAATCTAAGAGAAGAGAAATTCTCCTAAAAATCACTCATCTGCCCATCTTCATTATTTGATTTCTGTGTTCTTTTTTACCTCCTTAATTTAATCTGTTTTGCTAGTTCACTGACAATATTTCTATAACCAACACTGAATTTATTTGCTAAAATTTATTGATGTTTTAATGATAATGTCTTGTCATTAAATAACTTATTTAAAAGCTTTTCATTTGCACTATCAAAACAAATGGCTTCTTAATGTATTTCTTGATTTCATCATTGCATTTACCAATCGTAGTAATCTTTAAAATCCCCCCTCTCTTAAACCTTATAATAGTTCCATACCTCGGGTCCCAGGTTGGGATGTTCTACCCATTCACCAGCCAGCCTATATATTGTTCAGCTTTCACTAGTTCATGCTGTGATGATAAACAATCCACTATCTCAGTGGCTTATAGCAAAAGTTTATTTCTCAATAATATTACATGTCACCTGAAGGTTGTCTCTACTCCATATGTCTTCTTTTTTGAATCCACACTGAAAGAAAAGACCAATCTGAGACATGTCATTCTTGTGCAGTGGAGAAAGGAGCAATGACAGGGACATATGATATATCTTAATGATTCCCCTCAGCATAGATGCCCTCTACTCACATTTTATTGGCCAAAATAAGAGACAAAGTCCAAGCTAGTGTCAATGGGACACAGAAGTATAATCTTACAGGAAAGGCAATAAATAATTGGAAATAGTAATGTAAACTATTGTACAGCACTTGGAATGCCTTCCTAATATTCACTTTCCAAGAAGCCCATGGTGCTATTTGAAGACAATACTCCATTTTCTTTCCTGAATATGGTATCAGTATCATAAACTCTATCCTCTCCCATATGTGCCCCACCACAAAAGTTCTGTGTCTTCGTCTTTCACCTCTCTTGTGAAATCTGGGAGTAATGACAATGTTCTTTCATTTAAGAATGCCTGAAGAAACTTATTTATTTTATGAAAAATTATGCAATTAAATGAACAAAACAAGGTTTTTTAAAGAGTGGAATTATAAGAGATATTTTAATATTTTGACTTAGTTTTGTAAATGTAAACAATGTAAAAGCAAATCTTGAAGCACAGAGAGGTATATTTATTTGCTAAGACTCACAAAGCAATACAGTGATAAACCAAAGACCATAAATCAGATTTTTTTTAAAAAGGCCCTTTTCATCATCCCAAATCATTTAATCTATTGCATATAAATGTCAGCAACAGCTTTACCTTCATCTCTCAAAATTTGCTGCAAAACATTGGAAAATGTGATTGAATACACTCAAGTGAATACACTTGAATACACTCAAGTGAAATTGTATCTTGTTGAAAGAACTTCCCTGAAGACTACTTATTAATGCTTCCATGCCTACCCTAAAAGAGATCTCTAGAAATACACTATAGAAATATTCTCTAGAGTTTATCTTACTTAGTTAACATTTTTTAAATAAAACTATGTCAAAAACATAAAGATCATGCTGTGATTGCCACCAGGTAGCTCTGAACCCATGATCAAATCCCAATTTCTGACCACCTCATGCTTGGTAAGACAAATTCTAGCTAATGAGCAAAAATGATGTATATTACTTCCAAGATGGATCATCAAATTGCTGGTGTGAAACCTTCAATGGCTTCTTCCTTCTTCCATGTTGGTCAGCAAAGTTAGAATTGAAGGTTTTATCCAGCCTGATCTCTAGAATGAGGAGATAAGGAGTAGAGTCTCATTCAATCCATGATGGACACATAACACAAGCAACAAGCAATCATTTGAATTTTATTAACCTCTGTGATTTTGGACTAGCTTATCCTTCAATATACAGTAGCACCTCAGTTCATGAATGCTTTTGTTTGTGAACAATTTGGTTCACAAACAGAATCGTTTGGCAGAATTTTGTTTTTGTTTGCAAACTCTGCATCACATGATGAACACAACTGTGGCCATCTTTCCTGCATGAACAGGAACACGACCATCATTTTCATAATCATGGAAATTAATTAAAATCTATTAATATGAAACGAGGTTGAGAAAGTTAATCAATATAATGGATGACCAATACAAAATAAAAAGCATTTCAATAGATTGGTATTAAGGGCTAAATATGTCTAACATGATACATCTCAAGAGTTCAAGTATAATTTCTTGTACTTAAATTTCAGAAATTAATAGAAATTCATACACAGAAAGGTTTATGATCTTAGGCTCAGTAAGAATCAATATTGTACTTTGGTTGGCAAAAATTCCAACTCACTGGTGGTCTGTATTAACTTAAAAAATAAAAGAGTATTTGTAGATCAAGAAAATTAATAATCCTATACTCCATAGAGAACATAACAAAAGCACAAGCCTTCAATAAGAGAAAAGCCAATGGAAAGTGACACAGATACTAAGAGGAGTTTTGAAGAATTTGAGATGAGTGGCCTAAAGTACAGGAGATTTAGGAGGAACATATTCTCTTTCTTTGAATGTCTAGATCTGTGAGGAATAAAAAAAACCCTATTCTGTTTTGCATCAAGGTCCATAGCAAAGATAAGAGAAAAGCTATAAGGAAGGAGAGAAGTATTCTCCAGGCAAGAGTCTTCTGACCTTCAGAAAAGTCTCCCTTGAACATATGAATAAGCTTGGCCTTTGTTGAAACAGAGATTAAACTAGATTTCTTTATATGAAGATGCCAGAAAACTGTGATTCTAGTCAGGGAAAGGAAAATACATTATTTATCTATTTTCCAACATTCAGTACACATTCAGCATTTATAGAATAGAGGTTAATCAGAAGGAATTTTCAAACAAGCAGAATCTCATAGCAGTGGGAAGGGCACAAATGCCCTTGTTAGAAGGAAATTCATCCAGTAAAGCAAGAGCTAGAAGGAATGGTCTCCTAACATTTGTTCCAATTCTCCTTCCAGTCTTCTTTAAACTCAGCTAAGTCTGTCCTAGAGTCTGGCATTTGTAGTCCACGTCCAACTCATGTGCTCTAACACAGAGATAGTATGTGCTGCCTACTTAAAAAAAAAGAGAGAGAGAGAAACATGGGGCCAGAGTGTAGCTCTGCCTGGCAAGCACGAGTCCCTGAGTTCAATTCTTGGTACAGAGAGAGAGAGAGAGAGAGAGAGAGAGAGAAACATGGAATTTGAGATGGCAGAGCACATTGTATGGCTTCTTTGTTTCATTGTATTCCAGCCTCTAATTTTGTTAGATGAATCTGTGAATAAAGTAATGCTCTCAGACACATGTTTGACTTTCAAAGTTTCTGTGTGTGTGTGAGTGTGTGTGTGTGTGCTTAACAATTATAAAATCTTATGGAATTATGCACCCTATATGGTATACAGACCACTATGAAAACCTGTGATGTCTCTAAACATGAGAAAATAAAAGTGCATTCACTTAATCAAAAAATATCTATTAAAGGGCCAGGGATTTAGCTCAGTGGCAACATGCCTGCATTGCAAGTGCAAGGTCCTGAGTTTGATCCCAGGTACCAAAAAAAAAATCTATTAAATATCTTCTGGGGTCTTCACACTTTACTAGACTCTAAGGTTATGAAGATTAATTAAATTGTGTCTTGCTTTCAGGAGACTTACAGTTTAGGGGCAACACAGACAACTATATGAAAAGATGTGAATAAAATCTGTGTAGATGGAAGTTAATTGCAGTCCTATTAATTACAATAAAAAATTAATATTCAGAAATTGAGGACTAGTTTAATAAATTAAATTTTACACATTCAGAACAATCCATTACTTTTTGTAACTGATTTCTTTGGTGAATGCATATGACAAAAAAGTGTTTTTATTAATAAGCTTTATTTTTAGAACATATTTGGGTTCATAGAAAAATTGCTAAGTGCCACGCTGCCATCCACTGCTCCCAGCCCAGAGGAAGGGGCTTCCAGGCCACCATTTCAC
>NW_004624845.1:2578605-2594232 GCF_000247695.1 Heterocephalus glaber | reverse complement strand
CTGGAAGTATGGAGTACATGTCTTTAATCTGTTGAGAAGGTTCTGTTCTACTTCTAGTCTCCTGATAGCTTTTACCATGAGCATTTGTAGAATTTAGTCCAATACTTTTTCTCCAACTAGTCACAGGATCATATGGTTTTTTCCTTTCCTCTGTTAAAATGATGACTTGATTTGCATTATCTGAAATAGGTGGTATCCTACTAATATATCCCTTCATTTGCAGATTTACTGATGTAGCAACCATTTAATAAGAAGCTGGGAAAGGCATCTAGGGGAAATCAAGGAGAGAAAAGATTTATCATGTCTGACAAGATGGCTTTGGAAAGGTTGTGGTCTATCTCCTCACATGCATGGGACCAAAACAGTTTGCAGTAAATTAAACAGGTAAATGTTGGAGAAAGTTTTTGGCTTGTCTGTTTCTTTTTAAAATAAACTTACTATGTTTGTAAGCATCCTAAATAAAACAAAACTGCATTTATTTTTGTTTACAGATGAATATATTTCAGATATTTTATGAATTCAAACTGTCTCCTGAAGTAGTTTGAGCTAGGAAGATTCATTGGAGGTTGACTTGAGACGTTGGACAATAGCATTTGCTGCATATATTACATCTTTTTACATCATCTTTCCTCTGCTTTTAGTGTCTTTTATTATAATTTGTGGTGGGCAAATTCCAACATCCTATAAGACTGAGTTCAAATGTCATTTCTCCACTGTGAAGATTCACTCTGGATAAAGTTAATTTTCCCCAATGCTTTACCAAGTGGTAGCCTAGTGGTAAAAATCACAGAATTTGACTTGACCTATGTTCAAGTCTACTTTTGTGAAACAGTAGGAAAATTGATTAATTTCTCTGAGTCTTAGTTCACTCACTATGCAATGGAATAATAACAGTGCCTTATAATGTTATTGTGAAGACTAAATGATGTGCCGTACATGAAGTGCTTAGTATAATACCTGAAGAAGAGAAAATGCTCAATACATGATGAAAGGGCAAATAAATGAAATAACAAGCATGCATAAAAGAGCAGCTCAAGGTAAAAGGCATCTACTTCATTTGTTTGGTTACTAGATAGTGATTATTTGACAATTTAAATCTTGACATTAAGATTAATAGCTTCACATTTAGTGAGTAATTTGAAGTATCAAGGGAGATATTGTTTTTTCAGATTTCCTCTTAACTAAATATGGTGGGAACCCCATTTTTCAAATTATAAAAGACTAAGCTAAAATACTTCATGGAGTGTACTGATTGGAATGCAGTGGTCTTATCCCCTCACCTTCAGAGTGAGCTTGAGGCTTGGTTTAGTGGATCCTTGTATCTTATATCCCAGGCAACAGCAGCTATTTTCAGTGAGTACAGGGTCTAGCTGCACCGGTTCAAGTTGTTTCTTGGAATTTATATGACAGACTGGGTGAGGAAGCCTCTTCTCTCTGCTAGGAGGTTATCAGCTTGCAGCTATTCTCCTCCTCTCCTTTCACTGCGGCAGGGAGCAAAGCCATCTATAATAGGCTAGGATGGGGTCGGCACAAAGGAGAAAACAGAATCTTGACAGTATCTGTGTCCCTGAAGCCTATTTTCCCTTTGGACTTCCTCTGTAGGCAATCTACTTTTTTTTTTTCATTTCAAGACTCATTACATTGAATAAATACTTTATAGTCCTCATGACCACCCTATGAGATAGACATTATTTCTCTCTCTGTCTGTCTCTCTTTTTTTTTCAGATGTAGAAGCCAGGATCAGAGAGTCTAATTGGCAAAACTTGGCTTTAAATTCATATCTGCTTGATTCTAAAACTCTTGTCTCCTTGACTGCTGACCTGTGGCTTTGGTACTTGCTTGTGGCCTTGATCTTCCTACATGCCAGTGGGTAGATGAGGAGGTGCTGTCCTTTTCCTGGGCACGTTGCCAACCTGTTTTCATAGAATCAAAGGTGGGAGCACCTTTGTATATTCAGCTCCCACTTTGTCTAATTCAAAATTATTTGTATATTTTTACATTATAACTGCTTTTCTATGTAACTCAGGGACCATGAAAAAACTCCTTGCTATGGTGCCTCTATCCCATTCTTTGATGGGTCCATTAATCTCCCAGACTGCAAGGGAGGATGTGACTGCCTTAGACAGCAATTCTTACAGGATAGTAAAGAAATTGAGAAGAACATCACTGGAATTTAAATTGCAGTGTCTTGCTTACGACCGGAGAGTTCAGTAGAGGAGGAAAAGCAAACAGAAAGTCTTAGTTTATTGATTCATTATATATAGTGAATATATAATGAACTTATTTGATAACCCATGGGCTAAAAGTGTTCATTGTCAATTATAGGAGAAATTCTAGGTATAGAGAAGAGATCCAAGATATAGTATGCATACTTGCCTATATGCATGTTTTATGTTCTTGTTAATGACTGAAATTATAGCCAATTTTGTGTATAACTGTATACTTACCTACTATATATATCTGTAATTTTCCTTGTCCATATTAAAGGCTATAAATTAAAATGGTATCATTTAAGATTTTAGCTGCTAGTTTTATTCCTAAGATAGTTGTTCAAACTATTAAGAAAGAACTAGAAGTCTGTCCTCAGTTTGCATTTTATGAGGTTATGCATCTGAATTTTGTGAGGATATTATGGATTATAATATTGAGGCATCTTTATTTTGATGGTCATATTTTTAAAGCCCCTCCTTTCTTTCTCTGAACTAACTCCTACCCACCCTTCATTTCATGTCCTCAAGAGTTTTCAGCTTCTTGGCACCAACATCTCTATTTCCTGATGTTCAGCACACTTGCAATGTTTTGTGCAATTTTTTCTGACTGGATTCCAAATGCTATGCATTATCTAAAACAATACATTTGATTCTAACAGATGCTTTTCAAACAAAGCTATGATCTCCTGCATTGTGTCACCAGAATTACTCATGTCATTTGGACTGGTTGGAAAGTGGAAAACAGGACATAGGCAGCCACCTGTTTCCTCCACCGTGATAGGCATCATTCCTGCCTCTCCTATAGTAAGCATGCTCCAGATAGAGGTTCATCTTATTCCTTATTGCAGAAAGAAATCTGTGATCTACCATATATCCAGATTTCTATTCTAGTGCTCATCCTGTGATATTATAACTTCATATTTTCATATTTACTTCCTCTACTGATCTGTAAGAGTTAGGAGTAATGTCTTTTTCATTATCTAGCACATTTAGTGGTACTTCATTTAAATTAAAATTGCTAATATTTGTGGATTTCTGACTATGTGTCACATACTATACTAAACATTTTACATAAAATTTGTCATCCTCTCAACATCCTGTAAGATAGGCATATATACATATACATATATGTATATGTCAATTATAGGAGAAATATACATATATACATATACATACATATATATACATATACACACACACACACACACAGACACACATATATATGGTGAGAAAACTCAGAGTAATAGGAGTTTTAACTATCTGCTAAAGATCATTCATATAAGACTGTAAAGGGAAAGGCAGAGATTCAAACTCAGGCTGTATAGCTCCAAAGACTGAACTTTGAACCACTGCTACCTCTTAGTATGTTTTGATTTTATTCTATTTGAGATTAATAAGTAAGCCCTTTCTGAGCACTTAAGAAAAAGAGACACAAGCCATTTTAGACAAGGTAAGGAAGTGAGATAGGAACAGCCCAGTGACAGGCCAAGTAGGCACAAACCATTTTGCCTTAGAATGTGGGTATCCAGAGGAGGAGGAAGCACCAAGTTCCTCCTTGGTGGAGGAATGTGCTTGTGTTGGGGAAGCAGAGAACACCTAGTAAGTGGCAGTGGTGGTGGGATCACAGAATCATTTATTGTAGTATTTGAGAGCAATTTTTATAAAGGCAGAGAGCCTGTCTTAGAACAAGGTCTGACACATGATAAATGCTCTGTCCTTGACAGCTATCCATTATCACCATTTGAGAGAATTTCAAGGGTTCAGATCAAATGCTGCATGTTCACAAAGATCAGGACCTAATAGTGCTTATACATTCTCATGGAATGAAGTTCTGATGCAGCAAGAACTTAATCAGAAGAATCTGGTCTATCTTAGAACCCTGTCTCCCCCTACCTGTGATGTAGAGGTGCCACCCTGTGTAATATCTGGTCACCAGAGAAGGGCAAGTTTACCTGGCCTGGTGCAAAATCCTTCCCACCCTGCTCATGGCCATTTCAGTGAATAAGTTATGTCTACTTCCATTTCTCTTAGTCATTAACCCATGAAAGGCATTCTGTGGCTAATTGAATTCACTTGAAGGCTGCCTTCTGTGATTAGGTGTTCTGCAGTCTGAGCTGAGAGGAAGAAGGGAACAGGGAGGGAGGCAAACATCTTGGTGAGTGCATTTCAACCTGCTGCTAAATTTAATCTGTACATTTCTGCTTTCTATTCTCATTTGCCACCTGCAGTGATATGTTTAAAATGCTCTGGACACATCAGCAAAGTTGGCAGTGTGCCAAAATCAAGTCTGCCAATTTTCATTTCATTATACATAATATATCCTTAGTGAATATCAGGTAACATTTTTCCTTTTGTCTCCACATCTGCAATCCTCCATTGTGCAGACAGACAGGGCTGCAGTATCTGCCCAAATGGTGAAAACAATTTTAACAATATTAGGTTTCCCCAAATGTTGCTCTGTCCAGAAGAATATTGGTAAATCTTAGGCTCTCAGTTTTGGAGCTGTTATTTCACATTACATCAAACACATTATTCTGTCTAAATTTTGTATGATATACAATTCATTTAAAATTTTGTATTGTAAATTGTAGTTGAGTCAAAGATTTGTAGACATAAAATTTAGTACATAGTCACTTTGCTTTTAAGTTTTCTCTTTGTATTTTGTGGCCAATGTGTTTTAGTTGTCAGAATTTATGCTCTGTTTTAGACCTCTGAAAAGCTCACAGACTTTAGGTTCTATACCCGTAGACTAAGAGGACACTGGTCAAGGGTGGGCCTAACTAGGGGCTAACAAGATCAGTGTTTTATTATCTACCTGTGATTTTGAAATTTCCTAAAGTACAAGCAAGGAGTGCTGGTATGTGATGGCTCAGAGCGCAGACTGTAGCATCAGATTGGAGTTTATCTGACCAAGGCTGCAGTTTTTTCTGCTTTTGTTAAAATTTGGGTGGTGTTAGTGCATACTTATGATTACTACTTGAATAGCAGCTGCTGCAGTTTTGTAATGTGCCAACCTGGTGGGACTGATTTACAGATTTCAGAATTCTCTTCCCTGGATGTCTCTGGCTACAGAAGGTGAGCCACAAGACCAATCCCAGTGGAGATGAGTAACATGAAGTGAAGCAGCAGTTCACACGATGTTTCCTTTGCTGCTGGATCACCTGGCTGGAGAGGTAGATCCCAGGCCTGCACCAGCTCTACTCTTCCCTGCATCTTCCTTCCTTTCTCTTCTCCTGAGCCAGGTGTGTCTGTTTAGCTACAGGAAGGAGAGGCCCCGTTCTGTAGGACCCTCATTTCACCAAGATCAGAATGAAAACAACTGGCCAAGTTGTGCTGTTCTTGTGGGTTCCAGCTTAGCCTTGCTCTCCCCGGCTTCATAAACAACTTTTCTTTCTGTCTGTGTCCTCTAAGGACTTCACACCTTCACACTCCATCATCAGATGTGATGACAACAGCTTTCACAACTGATAAGATCAAACCTCTGCAAGAAGTCTCTTCCTATATGTACAATAATCTATTTCTTTCATTGAATCTCAATGGACAGTACCTACTCATTGTTGTCTTAAGTGGCTTTTAAAGTGCATAGTCTACAGTATTGAGTGCTTGCTAAACATTTCCATTGCATTCTCAAAAGATGGACATAATTCAACTAAAACAAGTCTAAGTCCAGCAACTAACACTGAGCCTGGCACATAGCAGATGCTTGTTCAACAAACTTGTTGAATATTTTTCATTATAAGACAGAAAAGGACTATATGTGGCAATTCATGGGAGTTGAGGGGGAGGTGGTGGAATTAGTTGAGTAATAGGACATCTATATTTAAGTATACCATTTTGTCATTGCAAGTCTCTAAGTGATCACCTAGGGCAACATCATACACTCTAAATTTAAATAGTGGCTGAGTGTGTTTCTTTGTACAAACCAATAACTAGTAAGTACATTAAAATAAAAATAGATGTTTCTATAGTGTTTGAGAATAAAATTATTCTCTTAAGGAGGGGTTGCACATTCTCAAAAGTTTCTTTCTGGCTATCTCTCCAATCTGTTTCCTCTGTGTCCTAAGTGAGAGTCCTTTTTTCTCCTGTGTAGCCCCTTGACATCAGTGAGATTCTCCTTCATCTTCAACCACTGATATCATTGGGCCATTCCTTGGGTCTTGTCTTCAGTCTAGACTGTGTCACACCTGTAACCTTAACTCCAAATGTTTGGGCTAAAAGTATAATAAACTCCTCCAAACAACTACATTTATTTTGCTTATGAGTCTTTAAGTTTGTCAGGACTCAACCAACACTACTTGTTCTGTTCCATGATATCTGAGACTTACGCTGGATCATTCAAGTAGCTAGGTCTGGAATGGCAGAGGGCTGTTGAGCCATGTTTTTTGTCTCATGGTTCTGGGACTCACGGTCTCCTCAGCATGGAGGATCTCAGAAAAGAAGAGGAAGTGTTCCAGGAATCCAGATGGAAGCTAAAAAGTTTCTTTCTTGGGCTGGGGATTTAGCTCAGTGGTTCCGCTGCCTGCCTTGCAAGCACAAGGTCCTGAGTTTGATCCCTGGTACCAAAAAATGAAAAATAAAAATAAAAGCTTTCTTTCTCATACTCAACCTCTGTAGCCCCAGGTCACTTATATCACATTTTATTTGTCCAGGTAGTCATTATGCCGGTCCAGATTCAAGTGGAGAGAAATTGGACTTTACCTCTCAATGGTGGAGAAAGGAAGAATTTATGGCCTTCTTTAATCTACTATATATATTGTATTAGTCAATGTTCTCTAGAGAAACAGAATCAAGATGATATGTATATATAAACATATAAATAAATTCATATCTATAAAATTCATGCAATTCTAAATGAATATATAAATACAATATAAAATGAATATATAAGAAATAAGATATAATAAAAGTATAAAATATTTTATATATTAATATAAAACTATAGAAATACATTTTATTTTTAAATGAATAAAATGGGGAATTGGCTCATGTGATTACAAAGTTTGAGAGATCTCACTATCTGCTGGCTAGAGACCCAGGGAAGTTGGTACTATAATTTAGTGTGATTCTGAAATCTTGAGAACCAGAGCAGCTGAGAGCAGAAGAGATGAGGTATCTCAGCTCAAAGGGGAAATTTCCTCAATTCCTCCTTCCTCTGCCTTTTATTTGGGCAGACCCTGAATGGATAGAATAATGCTAACCTACACTAGGGAAGAAATCTACTTTATTGAGTTAACCAATTTAAAAGCTACTTTTATTAAGAAACACTGTAATAGACTTACAGAACTAATGTTTAACCTGCCATCTGGGCATTTGGTGGCCAGTGAAGTTGACATATAAAATAAACTATCACGTGCACTATTTTTGACTCCATTGGCTACCAGCTCCTTTTCTCCCACCTGTCATTCTCTTATTTTAATGTGCTTCCTGGTTGAGACCTCAGCTCCTTTGATGTATGTTTTCTTCTCTTCTCAGCTTTATTTTCTCTCCCTTCAGTCTGAACTTCCATGTCCAACACTTTACACTACTCATTGACCTTGTTCCTTTAACCTTCTGGTATGACCTCTCAGCAAAGTCTCAACCATGAAGAAACCCAAACAATATCCATGGCCACTCCTTCAAAGACTATTGAGAGCACCATGCACTGCTGGTCTGGGGGATCTCAGACCTCACCCCAGAACCACTCTTCAAACCAACACGCTCTGTCTCCAACTTACAGCAGCAGTATCAGAACTTCCCCACTCTTCTGACACCAATTCTTGCCCTATCTCACAACTTGCTTCTTCATTCTCAGCAGATGATCTTGTTTCCTACTTCACAGAGAAAAATAAATGAGCTATTAACATTTTGCACTCTGTTTCTCTAAGATAAATATACCTCAATCTGAACCCATTGGTATGTTCCTCTGACTTTCTCTCAGAGGAAGCAAGGAAGGTGGTCCCTTGTCCTGTCTGAAGCTAGACTCTCCCTCTGTGCTCTGCTCCACCTTCATCACCTTGGGAACTTTGCTCCTTATCTTTCCTGTATCATCAGTCACTATCTTCCTTTTTTTGACTCTTTACTTTTATCAAATATAAATACAAACAAGAGAGCCAATACTTTTTGAGTGTTTACAATGAATCAGTTACTAGGTGATTGACATCATGTATCTTTTTGAATACTCACAACAACTTTCTGTAGTTGGTATTATTATATTCATGGTCACATTAGCAGAATGGGATACCGAGAAGTCAGGGATCATACCCAAGATTACTCAGCTTCTAGATGGAGCTGAGAGTCTGGCTCTAGATCTTGAGCTCCTGACTGCTACAATATACTGCCTTACTACTTTCTGCTTCACTTAATACATGAGAGTTCAAGAAAGGGGGAAAAACAGCCATTCTTTCCAAATTTAGCATCTGATATATGCCTCACTCACAAATTTCTTGAGTTTTTACAAAACATGATTTTCACTTTTTACTCCCTCTTCAATTTCTCCCACTAGTCCTCTGACAACACCAGGACACAGCCCATATTTGGTCTTCAGTTCTGATAGTTTTTGATATCTCTGTGGCACACAATGTCTCTGACCACTGCTTGTTCAATTTCCTCCTCCTTTCCATTCTTCATGCTTTTCTCTTCATGTGTCTGGCCCACTCCCCATTTGCATTTGCCAGCTCTTCTCCCTCTGCCTTGCTCTTCTCCTACTTGTCTTCCTTAGGGTTCCATCTGTGTCCAAATCTTCTTACCTCTCACAGTGTTCCTGGGTAAACTCATCTGTTCTCAGTGCTGCCCTTATACAAATGTCATGCTGATTACTCTCACATGCATTCTTCTGGCTCAGATCTCTGCTGTGAGCTCCAGCTCCATTCATGTAACTACTGCCTGGAGACTTGGTTGCCTAATAACATAAGTTACCCCTTGGAGGAGTTGGTGGACCAAGGAAAAGCTGGAGAAGACAGTTTAATTGTGTGACAAAATCCTTAGAAGCTGTAAAGAACCAATGGCAATGCTGGACCAATGTGTAAGTTGGAAGAAAGAGAGATAAACATTTGGATGACTGTATGATCCTGCAGGTGGCCTGCACATGAAGAAATAATGTGTTATATAATATCAAAGAACAAGATTGACATAGGCTCTGTAGACACTCCAAATGAAATATGTGTAAGACCATGCTGATCCTTTCCCCTTTGCAAACTTGCTGGTCAACTCTGAAGCAGTAAATGGCTCCATAATCTATCTGGTCACCCAGTCAAAGTTGGGAACATTTTTACTTTTGCTTCCTTTAAATGAATTCCTAAGTTCCATGGAATGTATTTAATTATATTTTTGATTTAACTTAGGCTTCCCTAATCACTTCCATTGTTTTTAAGTCAGGCCATGACCATGGCCTGTCGGGACTCTTTCAAAAGGCTCTTAATTAATCTTCTAGCTACTGCCTGCCTATCCTAGAATGACCTAAAATACAAATGTGACCACCTTTTTGAAATCACTCAATGATTCCTGAAGCCCACTGAACAGAATCCAAAATTCTTAACAGGATTTATAAGGCTTTTCATTTTCTGGCTCTGGATGGCTCCAGTTCCATTTTTTTCAATCTTGCCTGTATCAGTTAGCTTTCTATTGGTGTACAAAATACCTGACACACACAACTTAAAAGAAGAGAGGTTTATTTGGGCTACATTTTCAGAGGTTTTAGTGTATGGTTGGCTGGCTCCAAGGCAGAAGCATCATGGCAGAAGGGCCTGGTGGAGGAAAGCTGCTGAAGTCATGGATCTGGGAAGCAGAGAGATAAGAAAGGGCCAGAGAGGAAGGGGCCTGGGACCAGATATGGACCCCAAGGTCTTGCCCCCATGACCCATCCAGACATATCCAGAAGTGTACTTTACTAATATCCCAGGTATCTCTCACACCAATTAAACTGACAATCAAGACTAACTGAGTTGATGAAATCTGCTTGGCTATTCTTTTTCTTTTCATTCTTTAAAACCCTTCTCAGTCATTTCTCCCCTAGGCAAGGTCACCTCTGTTCCCAGATAAATTTAATTACTATCTTTTCTATACTATTTGTGAACACTATGTTAATTTCACTCATATTATTATGACTAACCATAACAATAATAACATATAATAATAACATAAACTGTACCTGTGTGTTTGCTCATATGCTAATTGCTTTACTGCTGACTGGAGAAATTATAAACTTTTATCTTTACAGCACACCTATTGATATTGTTTGATGTAGCTTGTCTTCACCAAAACACATGTGGAGGTTTAATTTTCCAATGTAACAATATTGAGAGATAATGGATCTTTAAAAGGTGGGACCTAGAGGCAGGTGATTGGGTTATGGGGCACCATTCTTGGAGGGATTAATGTAGTTCTTGTAGAACTGGAGTAGGTCTCATAAGAGTATGTTGTTATTAAGCAAGGCCAAGCCATGTACTTGGCCCTTTTTGCATGTGGTTGGTTTCCTTTCTGCTTCTCTAGCATTCTATGATGTAGTCAGGGGGCTTACCAGGAAGCTGGAGACATGTTTGGATTTTCAAGTTGGCATAATTAGGAGCCAAATAAACCTCTTTATTTTATGAGTTATTCAACCATAGATGTTTTGTTATAGAAAAAAGTGGGCTATGACATCTATAAAGAATTTACTATGACTATTTGCATTTTATAGAGGGAAAACTGTTTTCCAGGTATTATGCTAGGCACTGAAGACATGACATGAACAACAAAGACAGAGTCTCTGCCTTCTTAAAGTTAATAGTCTCCTGTGCGAAATAGACATTAAATGATAAATTTTAGAAACAACTGTTCAAAACTAATGTTTTTCACGACTTTATTATTTATCAGTGAGTTAGCTTTCCGCATCTGTGACAAAATACACAGAGAAATAATTTAAAGGAGGAAAAATTTATTTGGCTTCTGGTTTCAAAGGTTTCAGTCTATGGTCAGCTGACTTTATTGCTTTTGAGCCTTTAGTAAAGCAGGACATCATGGTCAAAGGGCCTGGTGAAACAAAGCTGTTCACCTCATGGCAGCCGGAAGCAGAAAGAGAGAGACATATCCTATACTAGAGGGCTTCCTCTTCCATCCAGACCTCCAGCTTGTTGGATCATCTTGCTCATATTCAAGGCAGGTCTCTTCCATAAATTTGCTGAACTAATGATCTCTGGAAACACCCCCAAATAAATACCCTCAAAGAAATGCCCAGAAGAGGGTACTTTACTAATTTCCTAGGTGTTTCTCAACCAATCCAATTGAAAATCAAGATTAACCACCACAGCCAGACACTCTTCTAAGTACCTTACACCTACCATTTAATTTAGTTTAATCTTTATAGAAAACCTAGGCACTAGGTGTTATTGCCCTTACTTTATAGGAGAACATACTCTAGTTTAGTGATGCTTGGATACCTGCCCAAGAGCCCATAGTCAACGAAGATGGTGCTGGATTTGAAACCTTTGATCACCTGACAACAGTCCTGTGCTGCCTTGGGCTTGTGAAGAATGGTGGGACATTTGAGGGCCTTAAATGGTGGGCTCCCCAGAGGCAGTGACTTGATAGCTGAGACTGGAAGGAAGAGCTGAGAAAATGTGGTGGGTGGGGTTGGGCTGAGAGGACAGGATTCCTTGGTCTACAGGTGTGTCTCCTCCTAGATTGGAATTGCAGTTTACTCATTTTTTTCTGTTACCAGTACCAACCCTATTCAGTGATCTCTTTATTTGTGGTTTTGCTTTCTGAGATTTTTGTTACCAGTTGTCAACTGTGGTCTGAAAATAAATGGAAATTTTCAGGAACAAACAATCAGAAATTTTAAATAACATTTGATACAGTATATTGCTATAATTGGTCTATTTTATTTCTAGTTATTGTTGTTAATCTCTTATAGTCCCTCATATATGAGTTAAACTGTATCCTATTTATATATAGGACAAGTATAGTATATATAGGGGGTCCTTATGTATGCCATTTGTTTAATCCTTATAGAAACCCTAGGAAATGGGTGTCATAGTTCCATATTACCCATGATTTCAGGAATCCATTATAGGAATCTCCCATGGATAAGGCAGAGGGAGGCTACTGTGTTTATGTAGGCTTGTGTATTTATATGTGTGTATTTCCAGTAGTATGGTAGTTAGCACATTAGATGCTCAGGCAATTACTGAAAAACATATTTATTACCTCAATAAATCTATCTCATTTGATTTCTTACACCCAAAACTTTAAGGTAAGTAAAATAAAGAGAATAAATTCCTTTGCAAAATTAACCAACAACAATAATGGCAAAATTAATAAAAGAAAAGTGATTTGTTTAATGTTTCCAGGCCACAAAGAGGCAGAGGGAGAACATGAGGTCAGATCTTTTTGTGCCCAGTCCACTGTCTATGACACATTCCTAACTTTGGAATCTGAGCATAGCCACAGCCCCTCCCTCAGAGATGCTCACTTCATATGTTCCTGGCCAAAAACCAAAACGTTCCTGTGGGTGGAACATTTGTGCTACAATAGCACCAGGCAACTTTTTCCTGAAGTGAAACCTGGGTTTTCCCCATTCTGAGCCAGCAGGTGTCACAATTTACTCAAGAAGAGCAAAAGGGGTCTGTATGGTAGCTGCTGACTTCCTAGGAATTGAATAGAAGGGCTGATGTGGATTCTCCTCTTATCCTTCATTGTTTGTCTGGTCAACTTCCAGGTAGTCTGCCACCCCACCTGGAACTGAGGCATGTGGCAGGTGGACTAATTCCAAGGCTTTGGCCAAGTTAATCCTTCTTGTATTCGGCCAGAAACTTTGTGGAATTTTAGGACCGCCATCTGCATTGCATTTCCCACCTTTTTTTTCCTGTGTATTCCTGAGATGCTTTTCCTTACCTCTTCCAGAATAGCTCCTAGGTGATCTTTGTTCTCCCTCTTTGTTGTTTTTATGACTACCAAAGCCAAAACCCAAGCTTCAGTGGCTGCTCTGCCTCTTCCATGTAGAGGTCTGATTTTTCTTTTATTTCTGATTATGAAAACTTTGTATCCCTCCTTTCCAATGGCTCCACGTGGAGCCAAGTTTTTCTGTCTGCTCATCACAGTTGTGAAATGGGGCCATACTGTCCCTATTCTCTCTCCTGGTTGTGGCTGACCATATCAGAAAGTGAACATGAAGAAGAGTCAAGCAGGGTGGAAGAATTCGAGGGAAGAGAGTGAGGAAAGGTGGGGAATTTAGAGTAGAATAGTTGAGGACAAAACCAGTAGGATTCCTGTGGGGTAAAAGCAGTTGGCCTGATTTTCATTGACTGGCTGTCTCACTGAGGAGGGTACAGGGCAGGCAGATTTTAGCAGCTGCAAAAGCCGCCAGTCTGCATCTATATTTAGGGCCCAGAACCCACTCTGAATATAAATGATTTAGTGTTATGGTATTCATATTAAGATTAGGAGTTGAAATATTTTGAGAAGACACTGGGGAGTGAGGTGAAGAGGACAGAACTAATAAGTATAAAATACAAGTCACTCTGTAGCTCCTTAACCTACCTCTCTTTTACATAATCAGGAATGCATTTTGAATCAAGAAACACAAAATGCAACTTGTAGTGGCTTCAATAAAGAGATGCTGTTCTTTCTCCATATCATGAGAACTTTGGAATGTGGGAGCTTCAGCATCATTTCTGTGTCTTGATTTTAGAGCTTATGACTGAGAGATCCTCTTGATCACAAGATGGCTCCTCAGCTCCAGATACAATAATTTTGTTAAAAGCCAGAAGAAAAGAGAAAAGAAAAGGGAGAGCAGTCGACCTCATCCCCCTTTTTATAGGAAAGCAGAAAAATTTGCAGAACCCCTCCTCAGACTTCTGCTTATATAAAACTTTCCAGAACTGTGTCATCTGGCTACCTCTAGCTGAAAGGGAGATCAGGAAAGTATTAAGTTCTTCCAGAAGGTGCCAAGAGATAATAAAACTGGGAAAGACAACCAACAGTATCTGCTACAATTACTGTATTTACTTCTCACATTAAAATTAGACAGATGTTAATATCATTTCAATATTACAGAGGAAAAAGCAGAGGCTTCAGTAGGGAAATAAATTGATCAAGATGAAATAGCTGATATCTAGGAGATTTAGAATTTAAATTTCAGTCTTTTTGATTCCAAAGCCTCTCTCCTTCATGTGAGCCCTGGGAGGCTCAAGCAACTATTGGATGTGCACATCTTCAGGGTGTGAGGAGCTACGTTTGCAGCCCTAAAAGCAGTTCCTGAACATCTTGTAAGTATGAGAAAGAAAATGTTAGGGCCTCAGAAAATGCTTGCTTCTCTTAGGAAGTCTGGGTTTCTTGTGGTGCTGCTGAGTGGAGGAGGTGGATAGAGAAGGAACAGAGAGGGAAAAGCAGAACATTAAGCCTTACTCTTTGTTCTAAATTTTACCTGAACAGGGTTGGGCATGCAGCTCTGGGAGGGGTGTCTTTTAATGGAGAGAGAACAAAAGACCTGGAAATTTGATTTGTTAGGCTGGAGGAATTGCTGTATGTAAAATGCCACAGGACATAGGCTCTCTGCTGTTTCTCAAATGCAAGGCTGACAGGCTCCAATTCATGAAAGAGCAAATATAGAAAATAAAAGGCTTAGTTAAGTTTGACTAACTGACATTTCCCATGGTGCCGGAAATGACAAGTACTGATTTTCTGTCAATCACACCTCAGGTGTCTATTTTAAAGGAAAATTGTCGCTGTTAACATTAAAAGAAAGAAAAAGAAAAGAAAAGAAAGAACATTTTTGGGTGTGGGTTTTTGCCCTTAACCTAACACTGCACATGGCTATTTGGAAGATTTAAGTGGAAATGCCAGGTTGTGGGAGGGAAGTAGGCAGAGGAAAGTTTGAGGTAAGGTCAGCTGAAATTCCTGGCAAGAGAGGTTTTTGGAGACTCCTAGCCTCTTCTGTCTAACAAGGAAACAAAACAGCTCCTGGACTTCAAGGCCAATGCCTCCTGCCAAGGCAATATACCACATGCTCCATCTTCCCAGAGATGGTAGAGGTATGGACTCCTTTTCCCTTGGACCCATTTCTGTTCTGTAAAAGATGGCCTGGGATGCCAGCAGATCTCAGGATGCTGTTGACTTCTCCTTCATGTGAGTGACATTAGATGTAATCAGCACTGGGCCTTCCATTTCTATTTCATTTCAACAGTTTTGTTGGATAAGCAGTTCCTTTGATATTCTAGAGGCCTTTCAATGGCCAGCACAATGGGAAGAAAAGTAAATTTCAGAGAAAAGGTATAAAGAAAACTACAAGTTACAGAAACTGTTTTAAGGGACCTCTTGAGCCTTTTAATGTTTTTTAGCTATGCATAAATGGCCCTTCCCAATTCTTCCCCAAAGAATTAAAAGAATCATACCACAGTGATATACCTGCACCCATGTTCATAGCAGCACAATTTGTAATAGCTAAAACTTGGAAGCAGCCCAA
>NW_004624845.1:2555864-2578367 GCF_000247695.1 Heterocephalus glaber | reverse complement strand
TGTGAAATAGGAAGAAAAGGGGCAAAGGGGAAGGGGAAGTGGGAGGGGTAGGGGAAAGGAAAGAAGGGAATGGAATTAATATGAGGAAATGAAAAAGCGGAAACAAAGTCTTTGTAAATAGGGAGGTATGGAAGGGTTGAAGGGAGGGCAGGGGAATGGGGAAAAAATAAGAATCCAGTTGCATATCTTTCTATTTTTCTTATAAGTGTTAAATACTTTAATTGGATGAATATATTCTCTTTCCTTTCAAGGCCTGACATGGTTTTCATGTTTGTAGAGTTTGCCTTTCCCTTCGCCTAGAGTTCTCTTATCCCCATTCTTTGCTAGTAAACACATTTCACACTCAACTTGGACAAGTCTCCTGTTACTCCTTTCCGTAGGGTGTCACTGTTCTCCATGACTGTGGCATGGCCTCACTTGTGATACTTCTAGTGAGATAAAGGAGTGGGGTTGAAACATTGCACTCAAAGGATTACCCTGGGGATTATTTAAAGTACTTGTTCCTGAGCTCTAACCCCAGATCATTTTAAGCAGATCCTAGGCTATTCTTATCTACCTTATATTGGAACCTCACTGGTGTATCATAGGATATGGGGAGTCACCTGACTATGTCTTAGTCACTTTCTTTATCCCTGGGACAAAATACTCAACACTCGCAATTTGTAGGAGAAAAAGTTTATTTTGGCTCACAGTTGCAGAAGTTTTAGTCCATTGTCAGCAGACTCAAACACAGAAGCAGAATGATGGAAGGGCCTGCTGTGGAGGAAAGCTGCTCAGGTCATGGCAGCTATGAAGCAGAGATCTAAGGGAGGAGCTGGGATGGGAGCTACACCAAACCAGCCCCCAGAGACCCACCTCTTCCGACCAGGCCCCACCTTCTAAAGGCACATTCAGCTACTGAGGAGTAGAGTGGTTTGAATCGTCTCCCAAACACATGAGGCTTTGGGGGAACATCCCATATCTAAACCATAGCATCACACTTTGAAAATCTCTGAGGTAGAATTATTTGTTTTAGCTAGTCTATTTTGCCTGCCGTTACTTGCTGTGTATAGACTACATCTCCAGAGCCACGCACAGGGTCTGGTACATAGCAGCTCCTCACAATTCTAGGCAGTTAGGGAGAAAGACTGTCACTTTACTGATTTTACTAATCCTCCATTTATAACATAGAAACTCAGACTTGAGTCTGAGAGCTGTGGAATGAGACCTGTTTCATACAAAAATATAGTTTATACAAAAGAGGAGAAAAACCATAAAATATAAACTCATGGGAGTGTTTTAGGCTTAATCTTTTTTGCTCTGTTTATGCTTCTTTAAATTCTATCTTGGCTATTGCTACCTCATCCACTTGGGTATGTAGTAATTACATTGGGGGAATCTGCTAAGGTCATGCTCCTTTCTTTGTTAAGTGCCCCCTCAAATCTAGTTGCCACCCCAGACTCTGAAAAGATAGATTAATGTTTATATGAGGAGAATTCAACTTTGAGTCACAGTTGACCCTGAGCTGAATATCAAATTCTCTCCTCAAAACTTGAACCAAGAGTTCCAGATATTGTCAGATGGTAACAGGCAGGAGAACTGTAGGGTCTTTTGGCAACTAGAGCCAGCACCATGGCAACACACAGCACCATACAAGTTTATGCTCTGTGATTTCAGGGAGAGAGGAAGAGAGGGAGGGGGGAGGGAGGGAGGGAGAGAGAGAGTGGGGAGTTTCCAGGGAGAGACAGCTAGATGGACAATAGGCAAAGGGATGAGCAGCTCCTTGATCTTTTTTGTTCTTATATGACTCAGCTGTATTTCCTGCTATTGCATTTTATAAAGTGCTTCTGCCCCTTATAATCAACTCTGGTTGACTTAAGCTAGCCTGAATCTGTTCCTTGGCACCTAAGACAGCAAGCAAATGAAAGACCTACACACTGATCTTGGCATAAATAAGGCCATCTGCTGCCACATTTCTCCTTGCCATTAGAGGTCTCACAGCAGGCTGCCATCTTGGATCTAACTTTCATAAGTTTTCTATTCAATTCTGGACTCAAGTTATTCTCTCTCCCTCTTCTGGCTCAGATGTTAACATCTAGCCTTGGTCTTCAGTGAGACTATACTATGACCCAAACTCAGAATAAAAAGATTAAAAATCATTTGCATTCCAAGGCTCAGAATTCCTATAGGTTTTCTGCCTCTACTTAGAATCTCTGTTTCAAACCAAACCCAACAAGCGAGACCATCTTAACAAAGCTTCAAGGAGCAGACTCCAGTAAAATATAGACTGAGTATAGTTCTCCTATTGTATAAAATACCCTGAGAACAAAAGTCACATCAATTATAGGACAAACTGATCCCATAAAAGTCAGCTGGGAAACTGTGAGTTGACTTGGCCAAAAGATACATTGATTTCTGCCAGCAGTATCAACTAATCTGTCAATAAATCAGCCAACCCATCAAATCTGTACAAGTTCACTGACTGACATAACACACCAATAAAATACTATGGTTGGAAACAAGTAGTGCTGAAGAATAAACTACAGGTTTAGAGTTAGACACATCAACATTGATGCCTGTTTCATTCCTTCTTCCTTCTGGAACTTGAACAAATCTACTTAACTCTTCTGGACCTCAATTTCCTCATCTGTAAAACAAGATTTACTGTATTTGCTTTAAAATGTGTTAAGGGTATTACAATGACTAATACAGAGAAAGTGCATAGAATACTCATAAGATAGTAAATGCTCAATATATTTCTTCCCAGTAGCAATCCCATCTTTTATCCCATCACAATCAATATCTAAGTTTGCATAAAAGGACCTATATCATTGATGAGTCTCTAATTCTGCACTATTTCTTCAGCCCTTGTCTCATTTAAATCTACTTTCCCAAATAGCTACCACCCATCAGCTCAGTTAACATGTGTACTAGGTGTAGCATAGTAATACTCAGTAGTTGAACCTACACAGTAAGCTAATGTCTGCTAGCCTGAGGCTAAAAGATTTATTTTCTAGTGCTGAGTCGGGCCTCTTCTTCAACCCCTCTCAACCATGAAACAGCAGCATCATCCCTGCTTACAGGTTGTTGTGATGATTGCATGAGAAAATGCTTAAGAAAAAAAGGTTAGGCCCTTGTAACGCCCTCCCAACTGAAGGCTGCAGAAGGGAATGACTGTTCCTTCTGAAGCTAGGTGAGCTATCCTTGCAGGGAGGCAGGGTCTGAATCTGGAACCAACAGTCACACTCTGCTGAAGCTTGAGGAAGATGAGGATGAACTATTATAGAATGGGAAGGCATAACTATTTATTCAATAATTACTATGAACCTTTCATAGAGTTCTTTAGGACGTGCTGCCACTGCCCAAGATGGTGTTGGTCTTCAGAGGGTTAAGTGCCCCCTCAAATCCAGTTGGTACAAGTGACTTACTTGTCAGCAGTATGGGTATTGTTTAGGAGATCATTAGGAATGAAGGATCTCAGAGTTTTTCCCAGGACCCAGGGAATTAAAATCCGTATTTTAGCAGATTTATACATATCCTGATATTTAAGGAGCACTACAATTCAGTATAAACCCTAGGAAGCTGGCTTCTAATTTGAATAATGATGCAAATTTTAACACAAACCAAAGTTCCACTTGTCAATTGGCCACGAAGAGGGGAAACACCCCCATTATTTAATCCTCCTTTGGGTAAGGCATTCCCTTCAGTTGCTCTTTATCTCTGTGAATGGATTAGGTTTCAGACGAATGATAATAGATTTGTTTCATTAGCACTGTTGACAGTAATTGGATCATCAAAACTGAGAATAAGGAATAGTGGCAGAGGAGCAAGGGAACAAGCACTTGTGGGAAGAATATTTTTTCCCTATATATTAGTTGATTCCTCACAAAAGCTCTGTTAGAAGACTTATTTCAATTATTTTATAGACCAGAAACAGTCTCAGAGAGGATATGTAGCTTGCTAACTTCAAGTAAACAGTAGAGCTGAAATTTAACTACAGAACTGTTTGCTTTAAACATCACATCACACTGTTTTCTGTACTTACTATATTGCTACTTACAAATTAAAGAAGTTAGATACTTAAAACAACCATTTTATTATGCCAGTGGATTCTCTGGGTCAGAATTCTAGACAAGGCATGTGAGAGTGCCTTGTGTCTTCTCTTGATGAATAGAGGTGACTTTATGGCTCGGACTAGATTCACAGGAAAGTATCTTTGCTTACATGGCTGGCAGTTGATGCTGGTCATCACACCGGACCTCAGGTGGTGCTGTTTACCAGAATAGCCACAGGTGGCCTCTCCATGTGACCCGGACTTTCCAACAGCATGGTAGCCCCAAGGAAGTTGGAGTTTGTACTTCAGAAGGTAAGAAGTCTTCGATCTATGTTTTACCACATTCTTTTGGAGTTATAGGTAGGTTATAACCTGCCCAGATTCAAAGGAGGAGGACAAAGATCCTGCCTTGACAAGAAGATTGACAAAGGCTCTATAGCCATTTTTCTTTAATTTACCTATTGTTTCATGGGAGCAGTTATGGGGTATACCTTGATGGGGGATGGTAGGTCATTTGGATTGAGTTTTTTGTTTCACCATCACTTAGAAGCAATTGTATTTGGTAGTAAAGTAGCAGGTAGGACCACAGGCCAGGACACACCTGAAGGCTACAAATGACTTGTTGGTACCTTTCTGTTATCTTTACAGGCTTTGCCAAAATAAATAGAACTGCAAACTCTGGTTTGTATCAGCAGGAGTAGAAATCCCAGTTATAGGTACCAGTGGAGATGGGAAAATTCTAGGTGGAATTTTTGTGTCATTTCAAAGAAAGTTTAATGCAGGCGATTGACACTGGATTGGTGATAGCTGGACAGAAATATTGAAAGACACTCATATATTCTCATTACTTTCATGATTCTTTTCCTTTTTACACTTTTCTGACTTGATTTACTTTGACAAGATGTCTATTTTACAAGATACTGCTGTTTCTCAGGCTATTAGGATCAAATGTCAGGAAGGATATAAAAGACATAACTTGAAAAGTGTTAGGGTGTCTGAGGGGAGAAAAATAAGTGTAATGAAGTCTCCTTAGCTTGATTCTGATCAAGCTCAGTCATGCTCTATATGGTTTATCTGTGACTCTAGAAAGAGTTAAAAACCATTGTCTAAATGGTTCATGAGTCTGGAGGAAAGTAAAGGGAAGTAACTCAGTTAACATAGCCTTCAGGGTGATAAAAGCACTGTAGACAGTCTCATAAGAATTTCCCTCCTCTAAAAGTACTACAATGGGAACTACCACAAGCAGAGATAACAATAATGTGGTGAATGTAATAATCATAAAAGGATCAGTGCAGATATGACTGAATGCCTATTCTCCAAATTTGCTGCCCCACCTCACTTCCATTGAAAACCACCAAGATAAACCAAACCATTAACAGAGTCATCCTTTTGCTTTGTAAGGTTTACCAACATCTGATGCTGTAACTCTGCAAAAACTGATTCTCAGCTGCCATCCAAAGATAAGGAGAGCAGAGAAGTGATGTTCCACTATGTTCTAGGGCTTAGCAAATAGGTGAATTAAAGAAAGCAGCCTAGATACAGGATTTGTTGAGAGCTTACTGGCCCCAAAGCATGGCAGGAAGATTGATCCAGGCAGTGAGTTGACCCCGAATTTTAGGGGTGGAAAGAAAGATTGGCTGTCAAAGCTTGTGTCTGCCACACAATTTTTGCTCCGAGGAAAGAAGCATGTTCTGAATTACAAAGCATCTAAAATATTCAGAAGGAGTATTTCACAATAGCCACAAGGAATTGCAGCAAAGGCAAAATAATCCTCTGTCTGAAGCTGCCTTGACTCAGACACTATGCTCTGGTAGGCTGCCACAGGCCTCTGTGTAGATGAAGATGATTTTCTTACATGAAGTGACTCTTGCCATCAAAGCAGAAGTAAGAAGGTGCTGGGAACTTTGAAATGAGTGTGGAAAGACACTTGATGAGGTAATGATGAATCAATCACAGCCTTAGATTTCAGGTTTATGAAGATCCTGACACAAATGTATGTAGTGTTCTGCCCCCAGACATAGGTTGAGATGAAATTGAACAAGGTTCTGGACTCTGCCAGGTACCTTTCTTTTTTTTTTTTTTTTGGTACTGGGGATCGAACTTGGGACCTTGCGGTTGTGAGACAGGTGGCGGAACCACTGAGCTAAATCCCTGGCCCCTGTCAGGTACCTTTCTTTCATACCTCTCTTGCTTGAGAACACACAGAAATTCTGATCACTTTTCTTCATCTAATGAATACCTTATTCAACTACATAAAGTTGCCCTCAGAAAGTGATCAGAAATTTTTTGGGGGAGTGGGTGTGGGGAAAGCAGATTGAGAACCTGATGCCTTTGTGTTTCTAGTTTGTGTTGCTGAGGGAGAGGCATGAAAATAGGCTCAGTAGTTCTGTTTCCCCAGTATCATATTGTTGGGATATACTAGATAGAGGTCTTGTGCTTTCTAAGTGGGACTAGTGCACTCATTGGTTTATTATATTAGGCTGGCAGGCTAAGATGCTATGTGATACCTCTTTCTGTGAGAAGCTGCCCAGGCTTCTGAAATTTTCTGCTAAAAGGAGAAAAGTGACAGCGTGGATGGATAAGCATAGATTTCTGTACATTCACCATGGATTAAGTTTAATGTTATTCCATTCAATTTGAGCACATTTAGTTCTTTTCTATGCTTTTCCATTCCACCTCAATTCAGTCCTTCTGCTTCCATTCTAGCTGTCTCAGTCTATTCTCTTTTTTTCAAATTTTAATTTTTATTAGTGCATATTTACAGTACATAATAGTTGCACTCATCATGAGGAGTTGGTACAGGTACATAACACATCTTGGTTCTTTTTATACGTCTTCTTTCCCTCCCCTCCCTCCCCTCTCCTCCTATCTCTTGTTCCCCTTCCATTTTACAAAAAGATCCATCTCCCGATTCCTATTATCTTTCTTTTATTTTGCTATTTAATTTATTTATACTTTAGGTTTCTCATATAAGAGAAACCATGCAATACTTAAGCTCATATGTCTTATTTATTTCACTTAACATTATGATCTCAAGGTGCATCCAATTTCTTACAAATGATTCAAATTTATCCTTCTGTATGACAAATAAAATTCCACCGTGTTTAAATATCTTATTTTCTTTAGCCATTTATCTGTTGATGGACATGTAAGGCACTTCCAAGATTTTGCTATTATGCATGTACTGCTATAAATATATATCCATAGAATATAATATCTTTAACTTTTTCAGGAAGATACCTAAAAGGGGAAGAGCTGGGTTGAATGGATTTCTAGTTTTAGTTTTTTGAAAATTCTCCATACTGATTTCTGAAGTGGTTGTACTAGTTTAGAATCCCATCAACTATGTAGAAGGATTTCTTTTTCCCTGGAGCCTTGCCAACATTTTCTGTTATTGGTATCTTGATGGCAATCTTTTTTTTTTTTGGAGTAAGATGAAATTTCAGTGTTGTTTTAATTTGCATTTCTCTAATGGCCAGTGATTTTGAACATATTTTCATGTACTTATTTGCCATTTGTACTTCTGCTGCTAAAAAGTATTCATTTTAGTTGCCCATTTTTGATTGAGTCTTTTCTTTGGAGAGTCTAGTTTTTTGAGTTTTTTGTATATTCTAGATATTAGTCCTTTGTCTGAGGAGTAGCTATCATTTTTCTCCCATTCTGTAAGTTGTCTCTTCATTCTCTCATTGTTACCTCTGTCAAAAGAAGGGTTTTAATTTGATATAATCCCATTTTTTGATTCTTGATGTTATTTTGTGTGCAATTGGGGTTGTATTCAAAAAGTCCTTGCTTATGCCTTTAAGGGTTTTACTTATTTTATCTTCCAGGAGATTAAATGTTTCTGTTTTAGTATTAGGATCTTTGATCCATTTTGATTTTGTTTTACTACACGATAAAAGATATGGATCTAGGGCTGGGGATTTAGCTCAGTGGTGCTGGTGCCTGCCTCACAAGCGCAAGGTCCAGAGTTTGATTCCCAGTACCCACCCCTCCCCCACCAAAATAAAAAAGATACGAATCTAAAGTCAATCTTCTGTGTGAGTATAGCCAGTTTCCCCAGCACCATTTGTTAAACAGGCCATCTTTACTCAGCATGTTTTTGGTACCTTTTTCAAAGATCAGAATTTGAAATCTTTTCAAAGATGGCTGAATTTGTCTGAGGTTGTATCTTCATCCTTTATAATGTTCCATTGATCCACATACCTGTTTCTGTGCCAGTACCATGCTGTCTTTATCACTGTTGCTCTGGGAGTAAAAGAAATCAATAGCATTAGATAAAAGCAACAGAAAAGAGCAAGTAGGAAAAAGAAAAGAAAGTGAGACATCAAAATTAAGGATAAAAAGAAAACAGGACCCCCCCCCCATAAAACCCCAAAACTAATGCAGAAAAAAAAAATGCATCCAAAAAAATTCCTCTATGTTTTTGAATAACTTTTTTTTTCCTCCTGGGGTCTGCAGTATTGGAAACCAACAGATGTGAGGGAAAGATAGTGGGTCACTACCAAGACCTGTTTTGTCTCCATAGTCACATATTTTTAGTGTCTGACTGCTGAATCCTGCTGTGCATCTCCTGCTGGGTGTGGTTGGTCAATAGTGTTCATCCTAAAACTGTGTGCTCCAAGTCACAGCCTTCTCTGCCTAGCTTTAGGGCCTATGGGTTTAGATAAATCCCCCTCCCTGGGAGCCAGGGTCAGCTTTCTAGACTGCTTTGTCTTTTTCTCTGCATTGTGCTCTTTTTCTCCAGCTTCTCTGTAGTTTCTAGTTTTGCTATCAGTTCCCTCCTGATTCCTGGAGACCAGCTTCTCTTTTTCTTCACCACATTGTTGTTTTTCAGGTGTTTTGATGCCAGGTCCCCAAAAGGCTATATTTTGCTGCAAGTCTTTATTCCGCCATTTTTAATCCTTCAGCAGGGTTAATTTCTGTTGTTATCTAGGGAGGGTGAAGATCATCTTAGTGCTCCTAAGGATTTAGAAAGAGGATGACATCTACTCAGCTAGAGTTGCTTTGCAGGTGAGCCCCTGATCACTTGAAGTGGTCACTTCTGGCTATCAGCTTCAGAGGATGAAAAAAGGTCTCAATTCTTTCTTGTTCACCTGAAGATCAGGCAGATCCAGGGGAGGGTAATTCAACTACTGCCACCAAGAGGACATCCACATTTCCTGTCTCAATTTATTCTGTAAATTCCATTTCACTTATATATACACATTCCTTTTCTTATGCAGAAGATCCTCCTGTGGACAAATCTTACTATCCATCATAGGACACACAAAGACTCTATGTAAAACTTACTTAGGAGATTTATCCAATTGCCCCCATTTTTATCCAATGCATATTCTTCCTGTTGCTATTTCTGGTCTTTCCCTTGGACACACCCCATCCACTTCTCCTTTGAGGCACTTAGAGGAGGAAGCATTATCAGGTGGAAGACTAGTGTCTTGGGCCCTCATTCGTTCTTCTTTCTCTCTGAAGCTCTAGAGCTCCCCTAATACAAGATATGCATTTGTTACTCTATACATCTTTGTTAATGGATATCTATGTTGGTTTGATGATAACAAGCCATGTAACATTGGACAAAATATCTTACCTCTCTGGGTTGCCTTCTCAGTTGCCTTCTCTTGAAGAATAGGTAGTTTGACTAGGTCAGTTGTTTTCCGACCCTACTAAGGCTTCTGGTTAAGGAGGTCAGTTCTAATAAAATCAGAATCAGAGAGTCAGGTTAGTATGGCAAGTAGGAGAATTGCAATTGCAGCTGTACTATTTACTAGCTGAATCTTAGATTCCTTATGTGTGAAAGGAACATAATAGCCACTTCATAAGTTTCTGTTGGCTTTAAATAATTTCATACATGTAAAGTGACGCCTATAGGGTGTGGCATGGAAAAAGTGCCATGGGAGTGCTGGTCATTTGCTCTGAATACTATAAATGTGAATAATATTCTTTCCTGGCCATGAAGTTTACAATCAGTGAAAAGGTAGATCATAAACTATGTGAAATATGAATATATTCATAGAAAAAATAAAGTATGATAATATATTTTCAGAAGCAATATTTATACAAGAGGGCTATTAATCATATATCTTTTTAAAAAGTTTATACTTTTCTGAATTTTTAAATATTTTCTATAATGACTTTCATTAAATCTTTGCTTAAGTACAAATAATAAGCATTACTAAAACAATACAAAAAGGATGATAGAGGTTAAAGTGGCACCTAATTGAGTACATAGAATAATATTCTAAGAAACTGTGTTGTGGCCTTGTGTACCAAGCCTTGTCACTGAGATTAAAGGAGGGAGAGACAGTATGGCCTAGCCTGTGGTCTGGTCTGGTCTTTAGCTTCATTTCTTTCCATTTCCCACCTCATACTGTGTGGTTTAGCCATTCTGAACTATTTCCAGTTCTCCAAAGCAGGTTTTGTCTTAAAGTTCTGCCCAGCCATTCAACTGATAAATATCTATTAACAACTTACAATGGACTCCTGGGAGAACAGCAAAATAGATGATGATTTTTTTAGAGGAAATTATTTATGATTAACTCTTTGACTAAGAAAATTAGAAGCCCTATTAAATATTAGTGTATTTTTTTGAATGAGAAAGTAATAGTGAATAAAGCAAAAGTCCTGTCCTCAGTAATAATTAATACTTATTACACAGTAGGCCTTCAGTGCTTTGCATGTATTGACTCATGTAATCCTCAGAGTAACCTTGGAAAAAAGATACTCTCATTATCTCCACTTCACAGATACGAAAATAGGGGCATTGAGAAGTAAAACAACTTCCTATCTTTTTACAATTGCTAAGCAGAAGTGGCACTACTTCTCTAATTTGAATTCAGGCTTTCTAGTTCCAGAACCTATGAGCTAAAAGCACCTAAACTCTACTGTAGTAGACATTTAGATATTCCAGTGAACCTGCTGACCGCTTCTTAAATGAACTTGACATAGCAATAAAAACTACACAAAATAAGATCTAATTAGAAAAAAAACCTCATCAAAATATCAGTGATTTTTGGAGACAATTTGAAGTTGTTTAATATATGTGTAATTGTAATCCCTAAAAAAAAGTGAGGGGAGACAGAAAAATTTGAAGAAACAATGGACAAAAAATTCCTCAAATTTGAGAAAAACTAAAAACCAGTCAATACAATAAGCTCAATCAAACATGAGAAACACAAAAATAACTACATAAAACAAGATCCAGTCAAGTTTCCCCAAACTAATGGTAAAGGGAAATACCTTAAAATTGTCCAGAGAATATAGGACAAATCACACACAGATGGACAAGATGAGAAACATTCAGCCTCTCACCACAAGAAAGACAAATGAGAAAGTAGTAGTCATAAAGTATTTTCAAAATAACAGAGAACTCAATCTAAAATTCTGAAGTCAGAAAAAAATATCTTTTAAAAATGAAAATGAGATTAAGACTTCTTCCTATATATAAATGCTGAAAAGAATTCTTCACCAGCAAACTTGCACTAGAAGAACTATTAAAGGGCATCCTTGAGGCAAGAGCTGAATGATACTGGATAAAAACATAAATACACACAAAGGAATGAAGAAAATTAGATCTGGAAACTAAATAAATGTATATGAGATTTTTTTTTTATTATTCAAAATCTTTACCAAGCATTTAAAGCCTAAAACTGAAATAAAAATAATCATGTAGTATTAGAATTATAGTAAATAACAAAGAAAAATGTATGAAAATAGAACAAGAATCTAGAGAAATTATTAAAATTGTGCAAATATCATGAGAAATTAATTATACATAGCTTGACTGAAGAGAGAGATATATGCTAGGCAAAATAAATTTAACCAAGTTTGGAAATATTATCATTGTTTAAAATCTATATGGAAATAAGACTAAGTCAGATAGTATGATTTCAGGCTTAAAGATGGAAAGCAGAAAAATGTAGGTTCAAGGAGCTGATGCCTTAGATTCCCCTGGCACATTGTCAGTATTATAGTTGGAACCATGCTTTTTCATACTGTTAATGATGAACAAAATTGTTGAGTTGAATTTTTAAGTCTGAAAACTAAAATAACTATCACTGGGAACTGTGTGGAGCCCAATTATAAAGGAATTGAATTGTAATTGTAAATTGCTGAATATAGTAATTATTGTGGCAGATGTATAGTAATTAGTTTGTAACATGAAGACTTCTGTTTTGTGATTTTTTGCAATACCTTCCAAAAAAGAGAAGTAGCTATGGGCACACAGAATTTGATTTAGAATGTGCAGTATTTTTAGGACTCCTTTTTTTCCTGTAGCAAGCCAGGGGTTTGTATGTTAGCAATGCTTGTGACCGAAGATTTTGGCTAAGAAATCAGAATAGAGTATATAGAACACAGAGGAGCAATACTGATGAATTTTTGGTAACATCCAGCTCACAAATTACCATAGTAAAAAAAATCAAGTTGTCTCAGAGTGTTCATGGTCTCAAGGAGTAGAACATAGGATCAACAGAGGATATATGACAGATACAACAGAGGATATATAACAGTGATTTGGATCCTCCCCTTCCCCCTTCCCTAGATCTTTCTCATTTCCAAAATATTATATTCCTGTTTTCTAATATCTTTTCATTATTTTTCTTTTAAATTTACTTATATTTGGCTCTTTAACTTTCAGTGTCTGATTAATTTAAGTTAACATCATAGTTTCAAGATCCATCCATTTTCTTACAGATGATTCAAATATATCCTTCTTTATGACACACACACACATTTCTTTATCCATTCATCTGGTGATAGATGTCTAGGCTGGTTTCATGATTTAGCTTTTGTGAATTGGGTTGCTATAAGTATGGGTTTGCATGTACCACTGTAATATGATGACTTAAACTCTTTCAGGAAGAATTCCATGAGAGGAAATTCAAAGGAAATTTCTATCTTTAGGTTTTTGAGGAAACTCCATACTGATTTCTACTATGGTACTAGTTTACATTCCCACCAACAATATAGAGGAGTTGCTTTTTCCTTACATACAGTACTTACCAGAATTGGTTGTTCTTTGAGTCCTTGATGATAACCATTCTAAGAGAAGTAAGATGGAATCTCAGTGGTTTTTGTTTTTTTTTTACTTGAATTTTTCTAATGGCCCAAGAGGCTGAACATTTTTTTTTTCATGTTCTTGTTGGCCATTCGTACTTCTACCTTTCAGAAGTATCTATTCATTTAAATTGGCTATTTTTTGATTAGGTCTTTTATGTTTGGGGGGCTCTAATTTTTTGAGTTCATTCTGTATTTTAGATATTAGTCCTCTGCCCTAGGCATAGATAGTATAATTTTTTCCCATTTTTGTAGGTCATCTCTTCAATCTGTTAAATTTTTCCTTCAATGTGCTGGAGTTTGTTAGTTTGATATAATCCCATTTGTTGATTCTTGATATTATGTCTTGTACAATTGGGGTACTGGTCAGGAAGACCTTACTTATGCCTGTGTCTTCATGTGTTTACCTATTCTATCTTCCAGCAGATTAAGTGTTTCTGTTTTTATACATACTCTTCCATCATTTTGATTTGATTTTTATACAAAGTGAGAAATATGGGTCTAGATTTATTCTTTTGCATATGGATAACCAGTTTTCCGAGCACCATTTGTTAAAGAGGCTGTGCTTTCTCCAGCATTTCTTTTTAGTCACTTTATCAAAGATCATATAGCTAAATGTGTATGAAGCTGTTTCTGTGTCTTCTGTTCTATTCCATTGGTCTACATGTCTATTCTTTTATGGAAGTATCATGCTGTTTTTATTATTGTAATTTTGTATTATAACTTTAAATCCAGAATTGTAATGTCCTCTACTTTGCTGTCTTTGCTTAGGATTGTTTTTGCTAATGTAGTTCTCTTCTAGCTCTATATCAACTTTAGTATTTTATTTTTTTTTGTAGTTCTGTGAAAAATGCTGGAGGTATTTTGAGTGGAATTGCATTAAATTGACATCATTTTTGGTAATATGGCCATTTTGACAATATTGATTCTGCTTATCCAGGAACAGGGATGTATTTCAATTTTCTAAGGTCTTTTTTGATCTTTCCTCAGAGTACTATAGTTTTCATTACAGGGGTATTTTATTTCCTTGATTAAGTTGATTCTTAGGTGTTTAATTTTCTTTTAGAGCTACTGTAAATGGGATCATTTTTCTGATTTCTTTTTCAGTAGGTTCATTATTGGTGTACAAGTATGCTATTGACTTTTGTGTGTTGATTTTTTATCCTGCCACTTTGCTGAATTTGTTTCTTACTTCTAAGAATCTTTAGGTGAAATCTTTGGATCATCTTTATAAAGGATTATATGATGTGCAGAAAAAGATAGTTTTCCCTTTCTTATGCATATCCTTTTTATTTTTTCTCTTGCCTTATTGCCATGGCTAAAGTTTTAAATACTACATTGAACTGGAATAGTGCAAGTGGACACCCTTGTCTTGTTTCTGATTTTAGAAGGAAAGTTTTCAGATTTTCTGAATTTAGTATGATATTACCCATGAGTTTGCTATAAATGGCTTTTTGTCAGTTTGAGTTATGGTGCCTCTATGCCTATTTTTATTACATAGTTTTTAAAAACATGAGTGGATCTTGGATTTTGTTAGAGGCTTTTTTTGAATCTATTGTAATGATCATGTGATTTTTGTCCTATTTTGGGACATATTATATTTATATATATTTATTTTATTTTTTAAAAAATTCTTTTATTGGTACATTTTAGGTATACAACACATTTACATTTCTCATTGGGAACTGTACCTTTACATGATGCATCTTGGTTCTTATTTTTTCCCCATTCCTAGTCCTCCCTTCACCCCATCCACCTTTCCTTATTTACAAAGACTTTGTTTCTATTTTTTTCATTTCTCATAATTTTTCCTTTCCCTTCTTTCCTTTCACCTGCCCCTCCCATTTCCCCTCCCCTTTGGACCTTTTATTCCTATTTCACATTATCAATTATTCATTCTAATCATTGGTACATTTTAGGTATACAATATAATGACATTCATCATTGGAAATTTGCACCTTCACATAATCTCTCTTGGTTCTTATTTTTTCCCTTTCACCTGCCCTCCCTTCCACCCCTCCATCCCTCCCTGTTTACAAAGACTTTTTTTCCATTTTTCATTTTCTCATATTAATTCCATTCTCTTCCTACCTTCCCCCTACCACTCCCACTTCCTTCCTCTTTGCCCCCTTTCTTCCTATTTCACATTATCTATTATACATTTTAGTCCTTATTTACACTTTCAGTTTCTCACACTAGAGAAACTATTCAGTATTTATACATGTGTGTCCTATTTATTTCACTTAAGAGTATCACCTCAATGTGGATCCATTTAGCTATAAATGTCTCTAATTTCTCATTTTTTATGGCTGAGTAGTACTCCATTTTATAAAAACCCCACATTTTCTTTATCCAGTCTCCAGTTGATGGGTATTTGGGCTGTTTCCAAGTTTTAGCTATTACAAATTGTGCTGCTATGAACATGGGTTATCACTATGGTATGGTTCTTTTAAGTTTTTGGGGAAGATACCCAGCAAGGGAATAGCTGGGTCATATTTATTGACTTATATATGGTGAATCATCCTTGCATGCCTGGGATGAAACCGTCTCAGTATGATGTTTGATCTTTTTAATAATTTGTTGTATTTTCTTTGCAAGTGTGTAATGTAACACTTTCAACGCCTACTTTAAATGGTTCTTATAAGAATCAGAGATTTTATTTAGAAAGTGCTCATAATGGCTTGCACATAGTAGATGCTCAACTAATGGTAGCAAGCATGAATAACATTAGGAAATTTGGTTAAGGGTCTTGAAGTCAGAGGACGTGGTCCTACTGGAGTTTTATTACTAAATAGCTATGTGCCCTTGAATACGGTACTTATTACTTCTCCTTCCTGAAGTACTGACCATTAATGTCCCTCCTACCTTTGCAATGGTATGGCTTGCTGCCAGTTTTTTTTAAATACTAAAAAGACAATAATACAGAATGAAAATTTAAACAGGAGTGGGAATGTGGATATTTCTCAACAAAATTCTAGGTTAAACACTATCAACTGTTTTTTGTGTATACTTTTAGGAAAATTTCACACCATCTGATTGTGCGTATATGTATGTATGTGTTTACTTTTATGAAAAAAACATAATATTACTCGAAAAATACTATTCTATATCTTTTTTGTCAGCAATGATGATTGAGCTCAGGAGTACCTTACCACTGAGCTAAGTCCTCAGACCTTTTAATTATTTTTTAAATTTTGAGACAGGGTCTTAGTTGCTCAGTCTGTCCTCAAACTTATTATTCTCCTACCTCAGCTTCTCCAATAGCTGGAATTATAGGCATAAGCCTCTATTCCTGGTCTGTTCCATGTCTTAGTTTCTTAATTTTCTCTCAAGTACCAGTTTATTTTGAAGAACTGTTTACATCAAGATATATCTGTATCTATATATCTATATATCTATATCTATCTATCTATGAATCTATCTATATACTTCCATATTTTGGTTCATGTCAATTACATAGAAATATCTGTATTATACTCTAAAACTGTGGAAGTAATATAATTTACTTATTTAGTTTAATTTGGTAGTGGACCCCGAAGTTATTTTTCATTTGCTTTTGAAAAACGCAGCAAAAATTTATATTTTTGGACATTCTTTTTTGTTTTGTATATATTTATCTGTAAGATTAATTTTCAGAGGTTGAATTGCTGGATCCCAGAATATGTATAGTAAAATTCTGATAAAAATTCTTAACTTGTTTTTCAAACAGGATGAACAAATTTATGTGGCTAGTAACTATGTATGTTTAATTATTTTTTCACACATCATTGCTTTGATAATACTGGCATTTTGTAGAGAATAATTTTTCAGTGACATAGTCAGTTCATCCTTTATTGGTAACATTTATGTCTAATAGAAATGACTTGATTATCAAATATATAATCTTATAAAACTTTATTGTGTGTGAAGCATGGTATTAGATATCTAGAGAAGTCAAAATTCATTGGATATTTTTTGCTCTTGACTAGATACTAACAGTTTTGAGGGATGTGCATGTATTCTGGCCTCAGGTTACCTTTCCCACCTTATCTATTTGTAATAACTTTTGTTACCACTGTGGGACTGAAAATAAGTAAATTTCAGGAATATGTCATGTGAGTACTAGAAATGTCATGAATATATTGGTAGCTGTGAGAATTCCTATGAATATATCAAGTAGGACAATGATTACTGTGAACAATGCAAGCCAAGCTCACAAATCCTGTCCTGTATACACTCATTTGTCACCATCTGCATTTTTCACTGCTGTGAATGGGTGCAAGGAAATGGACTGGAAATTTATGATTTATTATGCCTCTTTCATAGCTTCTTCAAGGTAGCCAACCCAGTATTGCATTCAAATGAATAGAAAGTAATGCCAAGGTTTATACCCAAAACAGTTGAGAAGATTGGAAGTCTCTTGCAAAAATAGGCAGTAAACTAGTTTTAGAGAGATAAGAAGTTCTCTTCTGGATTTGTTAGGTCTAAGAAGGCAACAGAGCAAATAAGTGGTGGCATGCTATCTGTGTATTGAAAAAGGCACGCAAATTCAGAGGATAGGTTAGCAGTCCCCATTAAAAAGATGGTCAAATAAAATAATATATATAAATTCAGAGGATAGTTTTTATTCTTGACATAGAGAAATGATGTCCACTAACATATATTTCATGTTACTGTGTAAACTTTCTAATGGTGACTCCAAGATGTCTTTTGTGGATGAAAAATCACTAGTGAAGCTGGCTTGTTGCAAAAAGAGAGTGTATTAATTTGTCAAAGTCAATATCACTCCTAGAGAGTTAAGTAAATGAATGGAGGAGGCTGTTTGTCTGAATCCCTGAGAATGTTTTCCATTCACTAAGGTCCCAAGTGGGTGCTCCTGCCAGCTCACGTTGGCTTAATTTCTAACATGTGCCCTATCCTCAGGTTGCACTGTTTTTAAATATTTGAAAATAATTGGAGAAAAGAAAAATTGAGAAGCACCAAAGCTTTAATTTTTTAAAGTCCTGATCCCTTTCCAATGATTGGTTATACTCCAAAACAAGAGAATTTTTTAAAAATCTTTTTTGTTTCCTTTTGCATTCATGATCAGATACTAAGTAGTATTAATTTAAGATCAAATCAAATTGTTTTCACAATTTATTTTTATTTCTAAATTTGCCAGGTGGCTCTTACAAGATTGTAAAGATAGATGTAAAAAAATTAACATTCTCTTCCATTCCTTTCAGGAGTTTTTCATGGCTTCAAAATTTATAAAATATAATTTATTTAGTAAATAATAAAAATATCTATTAATTCTAGAGGATAGTTGTATCTACTCTCCCTGGAGCATAATTGCAAACATAACATATGCTCATAGTTAAAAATATAAATAGAAGTTTCCAACTTAAAAATCCCTCCCCTTGCTCAACAAATTCACTCCTAAGTCAAGACCATTGATAGTAGTTTGGCATCTCTTCATCTCCTCAGACATTTTTAAAAAATTTCTATGAATGATAGTGCATGGATATTCTCCACATTAGAAGGAGCAGATATTCCTCAATCATTATGTATTGTCTCATAATACAGATGTACTAAAATTTAGGTATCCACTCTTTGATAGACATTTACATTGTTGATAAGTAATTTTGTAGTTAAAATAAATATTGATTAATGGAATAATAGTCACAGTAGAAATTAAACCAGCTGGTAAAATATGAATCCATGTTAATTTTCCTTTTAAAAATTCTTTTAAAATATTTTGCTTAAAATATTTGTTCACACAATTATACCAGTGATAGCAAAGACAATAGGAAATGATCACACTTACATTTAGCTAGTAAGAGTGAAGATTAATCGATGGCAAGGAATTTAGTAATATATATATAAAGAGATTAAAAATTATCTTTTCTAATAGTAATTCCATTTTTAGAAATTCATCCCAAAGTAATACTCAGTACTACAGAAAATGTTTGTAAGTATGGATATTTAATAGGCTTATTTATGATAGAAAGTGTTGGCAGCAAATATTGAACAATGATAATTAAACAAATTATGACATTTATGTAACTGAATTATAGTTTACAGCCAATACTGTCATATTTTCACAGAAAATTTAATTGCATAAAAATGTTTACAGTATAATGAGAATAAGTTAACATTTATTATGTCATAAAATGTTTTCTTTCTATTTTCTGTATTTTTTCCGTGTTTTATAACAACAAACTTTTTACATAAAGAGTAAAGATTACTATGATATTTTGTACTGAAAAAGGTAATAGGTGTTTATGAAAGGAGCAATGTTAGCTCCTTTCTGCTAATATAACTTACAAATGTTCAAAAGGAATTGTCTTCAAATGGAGTATCATTGTGTTATAGTGTGTGTGTGTGTGTGTGTGTGTGTGTGTATGAGCTGCCACAGGATCTACTGGATGTGTCCCCCAGGGAAGGGATGTCTCACTCCAGATAAGAAGATGGAGGATCCAATGGGAGGACATAGCAAAGATAATGGTACTTGGTGAGTTTGAGTTTCTTGTGCCTTTTTCAAATACTACAGAGGACAGCGCTTTCTCATTTAGACAGCATTATTCCCACAACTGAGATAGACGCAGGAAAAATCCCACAATCCATCAATATGAAAAACGTATTGTGGAAAATTGCTGTTCACACTATAAAGTTTTGAGACTTACAGGCAAATATGAGAGAAGCTATTTTGCTCTTTGAAATTATTAAGTCAAAGAAGGCAGAAACCTTAGAATTCTAATAGTTATGAAGTAGTTGAAGGAGTATCAAATTTTATGTAGTGGTTATATTTTTGTTTGAAACATAAATTCTATATATTATCATACCATATTATGTACCATAATTATGTACCATAATTTTGGCCTTTTTCAACTTAAAAAAGTTAAGGAGAGTCTGTCCATTTCTTCTGTATTTTCCATCTTGTTGGCATATAGGTTCTCGAAGTAGGTATCGATGATCCTGTGGATTTCTGCTGGGTCTGTTGTAATTTCACCCTTTTTATTCCTAATTGCATGGATTTGGGCCTTTTCTTTCCTTTTTCTGATAAGTTTGGCTAAGGGTTTGTCAATTTTGTTTATTCTTTCAAAGAACCAACTCTTGGCTTCATTAATTTTTTTATTGTTCTCTTAGAAAATTCTTATCTGTAGTTCAAATAAGAGTGCCAATATAACTATTTCTTTGGGGCATGTGATTAAGACACATACCATTTCTTGACACACACATCATACGGCATGCCTACAAGTCAGTGCTACCTTTTGTGGTGGTCAAAAAGGTCTGTAAATTGAATAAGCAAACCTAAACATGTAAATAATTTCAGTCAGTTTTAAGGACATACTTATAAAGTCTAAGACCAATGACCATAGTAGACTGCTTTTGTGATTTCTGTTATTCTAGAAGTCTTATCCACCTTAACTGCTTCTACCCTTCTCCTTTGTTTTCCCCTTTTCCTTCCCCTTATCCTTCCTCATTCTTTTTTTCCTTTCCTCATCCAAAGTATGTGCTTCTAGTGGAGATTGAAAATCATAACATAATAGTCTTGGGGGTAGAGAAATCTGTCTCTTCCTAGCATCCTTTTAATTAGAAGTGAGCAGAAAGCTTTCTCTTTTATTTCTGGCCATTAACTGGAAGACTGTAAGCCTAGGGTTGCTTATGAACAAGCCTCACATTTAATAGAGGAGAACAGGCCAAAACACAGAGGGAAAGCAAGCATGATTAAAGCACCCACTCAAGCACATGGAAGCGGGGTGGGGGTGGGGGTTGGACACAACTCTTCCTGAGGCTTTTTGCTTTCTGTCATTTTATTTATTCTCCTTCTTTGAGTAAACAAATTTGAGTTGGGTTTCTATAGCTTTCAGTCAAAGAGTTTTGACTGTTTCAACAACACACTGAGCTAGTAGTCAAAATAACAAACTGTGGTAGGGATATAGAATTATCCTTGGATGTACTAACTTTACTTGCTTTTTATTTAATTCCAAGGTAAATATGAGTACTTAAAGAGTGAAATGGTAAGGATTTTACAAAAGATGTGCCAAACTTTAGTTTCTTTGAAGTTGTTTAGCTTTGAGGAAGAGTTGGAGATTATTTGGATGGAGAGTTTGACTTACGAATAAGAAATGAGAAGGGAACAGTAATACCGTTATACAGCACAGAAGCTATGTCTTGAAAAAGAATAAAAGGAATCAATTTAGGATCCCAAATATTCTACTTTTCATCTGCTCTCGGAAATGGAAATGTGATTGAATACATTATATAGTGAAAATACAGAGTTTGCCCTTTTCAGAGACTAAGCAAGATGAGTTTGTGAATAGATTTGGCTATCAATACAGAGAAAGAAAAAGATCTGGTCACTACAGAATTACTGTATCTATGCTTCTTTGCAAACACAGTGCTTGTGCTTTATGGGCCCTTTCATGTTGCTTTTGGCTGACTTTCGCATAGATCATGATTTCCTCCTTACACCTTATATTCTTAACAGCTTTATTGAGGTATGATAGATGTTTGCAAAACCAGACATGAAGTGTACAATTTTGTAAGTTTTGACATAGCACATAACCATGAATCTATCACTATAATTAAAATAATGAGAGTAGCGCAGAACACGCCGAATCAGCCCGCTGCAGACAGGCAGGTCTGTGGATGCCGCAGTAAGGTCGCGAGTCCTGTGGACCACAATGAATTAGCCACCTCCCATCAGGACCGGGACTATCTTCAGGGGAAGGGCAGCTGAAAACTACAATACAACTCTGCAGAGGTCAACCCTACAGGAGGACAGGGAGCTCAGCTTGGGAGTTGCAGCCAGAAATTTGCCTGAATCTCACGGGTCTATGACTAGCTTGCTGAGACTCATTGACTTATATCTGCACACTGCTACCCACATTGTCTATTGTGACAGCAGAGACATACCCTGAAAGAGGCCCTTCATCTTCATTGTTATTTTTTATTCCCCAAATTAGTATTATTAGTTTGTTTTTTTCTCTTTTCTTTTCCTCCTCTTACTTGTAATTTTTTCCCTACTCTTTGCAATTATTTGTTTTTCTTCTCCTTTTTTTCTTTTCTTCTTTCTTTTCTCTTCCCTTTCTCTCTCTCTCTCTCTCTTACACTCACTCTCTTGCTCTCCCACATTGTTTCCTTTTTGTCCCTGTTTTGGTCCTCATTCAGAGTTCTTCTTTATTTTCCTATTCTCTTTTTCCTTCTCACCTGTGTCCTCTGACCACACTGCTAACCTTCCTCTATCCTTCTTCCCATCTGTCCCTCCCTCCACAAACCCTTCTAACTCCCCATGCCAAAGGGTAAAGTTGTTATATTGAAGAGTTTATTCACTATATGTTGGGTTGGCCCTCGATCTTGATTTAATTCACACAGCTAAAGGTGATAAATTAATAACTACCACAAAATGTTATTTTTGAAGATGTACTTGATGCAATGGTGTTGCTGATTGTATC
>NW_004624845.1:2519223-2550824 GCF_000247695.1 Heterocephalus glaber | reverse complement strand
TTGAAATAGGAAAAAAGGTCCAAAGATGAAGGAGTGAAGGGAGAGGAAGGGGAAAGGAAAAGAGGGAAAGGAAAAACTATGAGAAAAGAAAAAAAATTGAAATGAAATCTATGTAAATAGGGAAGGGTGGAGGGGGTGAAGGGTGCACAGGTAATGGGGAAAAAAATAAGAACCAAGATACAGCATGTACAGGTACAAACACCCAATGATAAATGTAAATGAATTGTATACCTAAAATGTACCAATAAAAGAACTAAAAAAAAAAATAATGAGTACATTTATCCTCATTGCGCTTTGTAATCTCTCTTGCTAGCCCCTCCCTGTCACCTCCATAATGATGTATCTGTTTTTCCCTTCAGTTCTATCAGTTTTTGCTTCATATTGTTGCATAAATGTCTAGATTGTTATGTCCTCTTCATTAATTAGCCACTTTAATGTTATAAAATGAATTATTTCTGGCTACTTTTATGATTTTTCTCTTCATCACTGGTTTTAAAAGCAATTTGATTATGATTTGCTTTCATGTAGTTTAAAATTTTTTTTGTCTTAAAGTTCAATAAGTTGTGTGGCTCTATGAGTTTATAGCTTTCATCAAATATAAAAAAATGAATATTATTTTTCAAAAATTGCCTTCTCTTTTGGAAAGCCATATATTTGTACTGACTAATTTTAGAGCTTTTGATGGTTTCTTTGCTTCCATATCCTCCTCTTCCCCTACTTCCTCATCTTCCTACTCTTTTCCTCTTCTCTTATTCTTCTCCCTTCTCTTCCTACTTTCTTGTCTTTCTCCTCCTTCCTTTTCAGGTAGTTTCCGTATATGCATGTACTGATCAGTACTTAGCCAAATACCAAAAATATTTTCAGACCTCTGGAACCTTTCCTCTTCCTCTTTTTTCTCCTATGTATTTTCTCTTCGATTCATTTAAAAGACTTTCTATTGACATGTCTTCCATTTTGTTAGTTTTCTCTTCTGCAGTGTCTAATTGGTTATTTGTTTTAACTGGTATATTTTTCATCTCACACTTTTTAGATTTCAATTCTAGAAGAACAGTTTGGGTGTTTTAAGAATAGCTCCTATTTTTCTACTTAAAATTTTAGTATATGGAATGCAGTTATAGAACTGCTGTACTTTCTTTTTCTGCTGACTTTAACCTTCATTTTAGTTTAGTTTTGGGCTGATTTTGAATAATTAATTTTTCTCTTCATTATGAGTATACTTTCCTGTTCTTTATATGTGTGCCTGGATGGCAGATATGGGTTTTTTTTGTTTTGTTTTATTGGGTGCTGAATTTTTTTATATTCCTCTAAATGTTCCTGAACTTTGTTCAGGAATGCAGTGGTGTTGTTTAGAGTCTTGCTTTTAAGATTTGTTAGGTAGGTTTGAAGCCCTGCTCAGTCTAAAGATCACAACTTTCACTCCTGACGCTAGATTTTTTAATGTTACACTCAATCCTGCATGATATATGGAGATTTCCAGTCTACCTGCATGAGGTTGAGTCTGCTCCTTCTAGTCCTTTCAGATCATTGTCCCCTGCCTTTCAGGTGGTTTCTTCACAGGCATAAATTGGTTGGTACTGAGCTAAATAATCTACAGGGAACTGTTTCAGATCTCTGGAATTTTGTCTGTGAAGTTCTCTCTTTTACTTTAGTCTGTTCTCCATCTGCCTCCATCCCTTAGGACTCAGCCTTATTTCTCCAATTCAGTGAATTCTCCTTGGTTTCTTTGTTCCTTCACTGAATCACCTCAAGAGACTGGGACATTTGTAGCCCTTACCTGATTTATTTCTCATGTTTGAGGACCACTGACCTCCACTGATTTCCAGTGTTTTAAAAGTAATTATGTTATACATTTTGTCCACTTTTGGTTGTTTCAGGGAATATTCTATATCAACTGGAAAGAGTGCATATTCTTCAAGGCAGTAGGTATCCTAAAGTATAGTAGTCAAAAATTTAAGTGTTTTAGGAACAACTAGTGAATATAAATCTTTTCTTTGCTCATTTTAGAATGAATTAGGATAGTTTTAGAGTAGAGAGATGGAGATTATGAGGTCCATATCTTTCTGATAAAATCAAATTAGACAAAGTAGCTGTGTCAGCTTTCTGAAATAATCAACAAATAAAGAAAAAATTGTCTATTTAGGCTTATGGCCTTAGAGGTTTCAGTCCACAATTAGGCAGATCCATCGTGTTTAGATCTATGGTGAAGCATGGTAGGAGCATGTGCTGCAGCAAAACCACTTACGCCATGGCTGGAGATATAAAGAGAGACAGATGAGGGGGCTGGGCTCCAATTGTCCACTTTGAGGTATGACCCTGCTAGGTGCCAATTCATAAAGGGTCCATTACTTCTCTTGTCCTAGCATTTAGCACATGGGTCTTCAATAACCGAACTATAGCAGTAGCTAAAGTTTTCAGGCAGCTTACTATGTTTCACTTTAATTTAGATAGACTTAGCCAGCCATTCACAGGTATCCTGAACAGAAATAGGCTAGCCTCAAGGCCCAACCAAGGCAAACCTGCAATTTAAGGTTGACCAACTTAAGGTGGATTGAGGCAGGTAGGGAAGTGTCATAAAAATAAGGAAGAAGGGACTGGTGGAGATTCTTTCCCAAACTCTCCAGATAAGCAAATATCTTCCTCCCAAGCTGAATGCATCCTTTGAAAGAGACATCAAATGTCACTCTAAATATTATCCCCAACTGGGAACTAGGGGAGAATATAAATGTACTTATGAAGAGAGAAGTCTTAGGAGCAGGTGGGTCTTGGGTCTCTCGAGTAACCTTGGAAAAACTAACTCCTAATCTTATTCTTTTTAAAACTTCAAAAAAATTTCTGTAGTCTTGGAGATCAAACACAGGGTCTTGTACATGCTAGGCAAGAACTCTACCACTGAACTACACGTTCCCCTAGCCTTGTTTCTTATTTGAAGCTGTCCCACATTCTCTGGTGATTTATGTAGTGCATGTTCTTTCTCTCTTTGTCTTTCTCTATCTTTTCTTCTCTTTTTGTCTGTCCTTTTGTTATGATAATACCAGCTTATAAGGGCATATGAAATTGTGATAGCCTCATTACTTCGCACCTCCACAGAATCATAACCAGCTTCACAGCTGTGTGAATGAAAATCACAGTGATAATAAAGTTGCCATTGATTTTCTCCTCTCTACAGACAAAAATCCTGTCTTATCCTAATGTTGAGATTCTCAGACCTATTCACTTCTGGCATACACACAGGGATGTCACCAATATGATGTTTGAACTCAGACATGGCTCTAACAATGTCATTTTCTGGAATGTTTCCCTATATCATTGCAGTATTTGGTAAGGGATTTGAGAAACACCTTGACAGGGTGGGTCCTGTGGCCCAGTGATGATTCTCTTGCTGTCTGTCATCTAGCCATTGTCAATTCCAGATCCTAGGAGGACGAAACACACATTCCCCTTGCCAAATGCTTGGTAATCCAATCTAAGCAGAGGGCTTTGAAAAGCTCAATAACAATAAACCTCTATTCATTTCAACTCAGTTAATTAGGAATCAGCCATCAGGCTGACAATAGTCTAGGCTGAAATTTACCTTTGCTTTGAAAAGGCTTTCTTCCTACACAGTGAAAATTAATTGGGTAAACAGAATGTCAGGTAAATGATGAGAGAAAAAAAGCTGAAGGAGAAAGAAGCATTTAATTGCTCTCATGATAAAAACAGCCTTTTACAAACCAGTAAGAGCAATTTCAGAGCAGCAGATAATGGTAAAGCCTGGATGTTTAGAGCTCTGAGTCCTTATCCTAGCTCCTTCCTAACAACTGTGTCACTTAAATATACCACTTTCCCTCCATGGGCCTCAGTTGATTCCTTATAAAATCAGAAATTGTTCTCCATGGCCTTCTACAATTTAATACAGTGATAACAGTTGATCGTTCAACTTAAAATAAACCCTAGTTTTCATTAAGCTGTGCAACCCAAATGTAGCAGTAGTAAGCACTGTTCTCTGCTAGGTCGTCTGGATATAATCGTGACCCCAGGACACAAGTCTTTCCCAGTTCCAATCTGCATCCTTACTTTGCCAATGATCTTTCTGAAAGTTGATTCTCACTTTGTCTCTTCACTTTGGATGGCTCTCAGGCCCACAGACATAGTCCAAGCTTTTCAGGGAGCCACATAAGAGATTTTACAGTTTCTCCTGCCACAGCCTCACTCAGTCTCTACATAGGACTAAGTGCCAGCCTTGCTGAACAAGCTTCCTACCCCCGCTCAGACTCAGTGGTTATGCACATGCTGTTCCCCTGCTGTTCCTGGAAAGTGTTACCAATCCTCCAAATCTCTCTCTTCTGTAGTACCTTGCTCAAGCTCCCCAGGCAGAGATGGTGATCCCTCATTCACTGCTTTTCTTGGTTGCAGGCATAAAGTATATGTGTTTCCTCCAATAGTCTCAGGGTTACATAAGCACAAGGATTTTGTTTTATTTATCTTTATACCTTCATATCTTTATATTTATGTTCATATAAAGAGATATATTTATCTTTAAATATTTATCTTTATATTTCTAAAGTTCAGCTACAAAATGGGGCTGGAAAATAGTTCATTACATGGATGAGCAAAAACATTGGAAAGTAATGAAGAGATAATTTTATAAATTTGAAATTTTCTTATTTGAGCTTTGCTTTCCCCTGGTATCTTGAATTACTGAAGTATATTGACATTTTAAAGCATTCTCTAAGAAATACTTGTCAGGAAGATTCTGCTTTAAAAATTGCATTTAAGATAAAGGAAGAGTTTAGCTCGTGAACTGAGACTGGATGTTAAAAGAAAACCTGCTGGAAAATGTCATAGGCAACTTCTAAATATAGTACTTTTATTGGCCCATGATAGTAGAGGCTGGTTTATTTGATGCCCATTAAACAGAACCATCACCGCATTTCTGCATCCCCATCATGAATTGTAATTGATGGTTCCAGAAATGTGTGTGCTTTCTTGGCTCACTCATTATACATTTTTGGCTCCTAAAGCTGTTCAGGTAGAGGCTAAAGGCTGCCTGATATAGTTGCTGAAAAAGAAACTCATTCATTAAATAGGAATATTTTCAGATGAAAGGTTGTTTTTGTACTATGAATTTCAAGATTTTAGACAAGAGTGAGTCTGAGATATGTCTTCATAGTTTTTAAGGAATAGAGGATTTCTTAATCTCAGCACTTTTGACATTTTGCACTGGATAATCTTTTGTTGTCAGGGTCAGCCTCTGCAGTCCAGGATAATTAACTTCATCCCTAGACTCTCCCTAATAGATGCCATCCCCAATCCCAGTATGAAAAAGGTCTCTAGACATCAACAAATGTTTTCTGAAAGACAAAATTGCTCCATTGAGAACTACTGAATTAAGTGAAAGAATTAATAAACATGTCAGGAAAGCTAAAATGCTGGATTCAATCCATGATTATGTTTAAAATTTTTGATTTGATGTTAAAATTAATTAGACTTAATAAACATAATATTGCACATCTGCCTATGAGAAAATGAATAAGAGATTGTGCTAGGCACTGTGGAATTATGGAAAGCTGAAGAAATCCACTGTCAATATAAAAGAGTGTAAAAGAGCTCATACAGATATCTTGGAATAGAAAATCAGTGTGAATAGGGTGGAAAGAGCATAGTGATAAAGAGTTATAGCCTAAAGAACAGAATTTTGTGATTATGACCACAGAGTCTAGATCAGGAATTCCTGGGCTTTAAATATTAGCTTCAATATACTCTAGCTGTTTAACTGGGAAAGGGAGGCAAGTTACTTAATAGCCTCTTGGTGCAGTCTTCTCACTTAGAGGATCAAAATGATAATAATAGAGTAACTCAAAGGATTTGGGTTAGGATTAGATGAATTTGTAAATGTAAAATACTTGGAATGATGCTTGCAGCATAAAAAGTGCTATTGATATGTTTTGTTGAATCAAAGACATTGTTGATTGAGAAATATGCTCCATTTTATGACTCAGTAAGAAATAAAAATGTTAACAATTGAAATGAAAGATTATCAGTTATACAGCTCATTCTGATCCCAGAGATGTAAAATTATGCAAGAGTGCATCTTAGATTTGATGCAATATGGATGTTCAGTATTATTATGGCTTTGGTGCCAGACACTATATTTAAATTCTTGTGGTGTTGCTTTCTAGCCTGGTTAGCATATGTATATTAACTTCACTAAGCTTATTTTCTTATCTATAAATTGAAAATAATAGTATCATCTTACAGTGTTGTAGAAATATGAAAGGAAATCATATATGTAAACTATCTTGGCAAAGCTTAAGGTATTAAGTGCATGTTACTATTATTATTATTATTGTTATAGATGTGGAGATGTGGGAATTGGAAAGTCAGTGCTTGGCATGTAAACTTTTGTCCTGTGAAGGTGTTTCACAGCAGGTGCTATTAGCTAAGAGAATGACATTGTCAAGACAGGGCACAAGTGTCCTCTGTCCATTCTAGATAGAAAGATGGATTTCTCTTCTGCCTCTTATTTCTTGAGTTCCTAATATAATGTATTATATTGGAGTATGTGTTGTTGGTATTATAATATTTATGGTAAACATTGTCTGCCAAGTCTGAGGACTGCCTATTAGATGGAAAGACACTCATATGTGAGTTCGGAGGAGACCAATATTTATTTAGTGCCTTGTACATATCAGAAATCAGAGTAATCACATCGTTCATTTCTCACAATAACACCGTGAAGAAAGTCTTCTTATTTCCATTTGGAGATGATGTAGCTGAGGCTTTCAGAGATTTAAAAATTTATTTGAGGTCATATACTTAGGAAGAGGTGGACCTGGACTTTCCACCCAAGGTTTTCTGACTGGTAAAGCCATGATCTGTCCATAGCATAGGTAAATATTTTTGTAGGAGTAGAAGACAGTAGTTAATTAAGTGCTAGGACATAGGAAATCAGAATAGAGTGCTTTTAGTTGAAATGTTACAGAATGCCTCACAGAGGAGGATGAGTTGCAGAAGAGAGTCCTAACTTTTTCTCAAGCATTCCATGTGGATGGTGTTTTGTGGAAAGTTCAAGATAAACAAGACACATCAAAGGGGAACAAGGAGGCTGGGATGGCTGGACCAGAGAAACTATGAGTTTAGTGAGTGTCTCATGCTCTCTGTCCTTCTAGTGTTGAATACAGTACTAAGCACACAAGAAGAGCTCAGAAGTGATTGATCAGGATGGACTATTAAATTGATAGTCGGAAACAAAGCTGAAGATGTGGTTTAGGATGGCAGATGTCAGGTCAAGGAGTGTGGATCAAACCTACTGGGACTGAGAATTTACTATGTACTGCTGTTGCATCAGGGAGTGGTAATAATCATTGTACTTAAACAATGCTTACTATTTACCCAGTACTCTTTCAAGCATCTTACACATTATACTTCATTTATCCTTTATAGCAAACTCTTTTGCAGTGGGAAAAGTGATGCATAGAGAAGATAGAATATTTGTTCAAGGCTTCACAGCTACTAGGTGACAGACCTGGAATCGGACACTATGAAGTATGTAGTCTAGCTTCTGTGATCATAATCTTAACCACATACTCTAGGACCTTCCTTCCTGGTTTAAGATATCTTTTCCCAGGAGTCCATTTTCCAGGTTTCTTTTCTGCCGCATATGAATCTGTAAATCAAGAGCATAGATGAGTGCTTTTGTAAAAACCTGGAGGTAAGAGTTATAGAGTTCTTAATTCCTCACTTCATGTGTTGTTCTCATTCCCCATTGCATTTATGAATTTTTCTCTTTCTGGCTGACAAAATCAGGGAGGGTAAAGAAATAATCATCATCTTTTTAAGCATGTTGATGGTTTTCTTAGAAATTACTGATCACAGAAATTATTTAAAACATGAAAAGACTCAACAGATGTCAAATTTATTATCATTTTATGATGGCATTTAAATATTGGTAAATTTCTTGGTCCAAATGGACATTGAATGCTGAAACAACACATTATCTTGAACATGTGAGTATGAATCTTCATCTGCATAAAGTGATTCTTTCAGAAAATCCCAGTGTTCCCAGAAGGTATATGTTGAGAAGTCTTCCTGGCATGTAGCAGGTGTGTCATCATACTTAGGTGTTAAATAAATGAATGGTATCATAAATCCAGCAGGGATTTAGCTGTAGAAATTGTCCATAGAGGAGCATGACAGAAGTTTTCTTTTCATTGGCGTATAATGAAAAGAAAATAAATTACATTCCCAAACTTTGAAATGTTTACAAAACCCTGTACTTAAACCAAAGAGAAGGTACACAGTGAAAAAATGAGGCAATTAACAGTATTAGGGAGCAGATTCTGTCATTACACCAAAGGAACCATAAAATGTAATATGGTTCAGAGATTGAAATCTCAGTTCTGCTCCGTATTAGCCCCGAGGCCATGTGCAACCCCTCGCAGAGTGGCTGTAAAAACTAAACAACTAATATATAATGTCTAGCACATGGTAGGCAATTCTAAATGGTAGTTTCAGTTTCCTCTTAAAGCAGAACACATTTAGTAACTCAGTCATTACTCAGCATGGAGAGGCCAATGTGCAACATGAGAAAGTGGGCAGAAACACAGGCAGAAATCAGATCACGGTGGTCCTTGAAGAATAAGCTCTTCTGGAGAAAATGAGAGGGGAACAACTGAAAGTTCTTTAGGCAGGGAATAATAAGAACATATTCCTTTTCCAATTTATTTACATAATACCATATTTTCTCCGTCCTCCCTCTTTCTTCTCACCTCTTTCTCATCTCACATTTTTATAGTTCTGTAGTTTGGTTAAACTTCTCTTTTCATTAAGTAATTCGACCCCAAAGCAACATACAAGTATTGTTACTACTTGTATTTTATTGACTAGGAAACAGAGGCTTACATACTTTGTCCAAGATTATATATTGAATAAGAAGCAGAATTTATACTTGAACTCAAATCATAGTACTCTAAGTCATGTCCAGTTTTTTCCATGCACCATCATCATAAAGAAAATAACAAACAACACAGACCCTGTGTGTCATACACAAACCAGGGTAAAAATACAGAACAACTCCAAATACCTTGTTCCTAAGCCATAAAAATAACCATTAGATCTCAAATAACCTTATTTTTGAGCTCTGTTTTAGTACTATTTATTTAGTGATCTTTAGTGATTTTAGTGATGGCTATTATTTGATTTATAGATCCATTGAGAAAAGTAATTTCAGACTATTACAATTTTACAAAATAGCACTATGGGTTTTTTGTTGTTGCTGTTGTTTGTTTTGTTCGGTACCAGGGATCGAACTTGGGATCTTGCACTTGTGAGGCAGTCAGCAGAACCACTGAGATAAATCCTTGGTCAAGCATTATGTTTTAACTGTGCCAATGTTTCCCTGGTCTAATGCCTTTTAAAATGTGTGTTTTCTGGAATTATCTTTTATAGATAGTTTTCTTTTCAATTTGGTATCACTAGTAAATCCTAGTTTAGTTTAACATTTCTAGTCAATCCTGGTTACTTTTTCATGGGGTTACTGCATTTATATATTTCAGTTCTTCATTTGTGTTGTTAGAACTGGATAAAAACCTCAGGAATTGAGCCCAGTCTCCTAATTTTACAGATGGAGACACTGAAGGTCAGAAAGGGAAGTGTAATATCTCAGTGTCTGAAGCCAGGCAGTGGCAGAGGTGAAAATCTAATTTGGGTAGCCTAATTCTCTTTACTTTGCTACTCTAAGTGTGGCCCAAGGATCAGTAGAACAAGTGAAACTTGAAGATTTTAGAAATACAGAATCTGGGACCCTACTCCAGACTTTCTGAATCAGAATCTGAATTGTAGCAAGATATCCAGGTAATTTATGTGCACATTAAGGTTTAAGAAGAAGAGTTTGATATTATTTTGAGCTTTTACTCATACAAGTTTTCCTCATACAAGTATTTGAAGGTGTGTGTGCACATTAAGGATATGGTGGAGGGTTAGCAATGGGAAAAATGGAAGGAGAAGCTAGACTGGGGATAAGGAAGATACAAGTAAAAGAGGAAGGGAAAGAGAAAAACAGTGATTGGTTGGTTCTGAGAAATATGAGCTAGAGGTAATGAAATACATGTGATTTTCTTTACACACTTGATAAATAGGACTGGCATTCAGGAATGAGATCTAGGGAGGAATGCTAATTTGGAAGGGATCTCTGAATAGGTGGTAGACAAAGCCTGAGGGCTATAAAATCATCCATGGTGAGTAGGAGGAACACTCCTATTTAGAATCTGGCTGACAGTTAAAAGAGCCATAAAAGAAAAGCTTGGAGTCAGCTTGAGGACCTTAGGTTCTCAGAAGAAGTGTTTGAATTTTTTAAGCTAAGGCCAGATAATAAAGATTAGAGACATAAAACTGAATTTTTCCTTAAATTTTATAGCCAGTAGACCTCTAGTTGTTTGGCTAGGGGCCCTGGCTAGGAACTGTTTCCTCCCAATTTTAGAATCTTCCATTGGGATGCTTTCAAATGCTACCTTTCAACCACTCTTATCACTGAATGTGGAACCTTCTGCCAGCAAATACCTTATCAACTATGTCCTTGCTGGAGTCTGCTCCCTGCCTCTGTCTCGCTTCCTAGTCTCTGCCTTCTTCACCCTTGACTTATCTGTTGATTGCTGGACTCTAGTTCCCGTCTGGCCCCTTTCCTGTTCCTTTTTATGTTTGCTCCTTTAGACTATCAGTGCCTCCTAATTGACATATGACTTTGATCTGTACTACAAGACTGTTTCTACTCCTCTCAACTCCCAGTATATATACCTGAAGTTGAAATTATCCTCCTTCTTAAGTTCTCATCCAGCATAACTGGGCCCTAAACTGTTTATAACATATTAGCTTAATGTTATAGGAACATCTCCCCTTTAGAGTAAGTATATTATGGTTTAAAACAGGTTCTGGGGAGCAGATGGACTCCTAGAGAGAAGTCCATATTTTCCCTTGGTGTTATTGCTTAGCTGATGCATCATAAGGGAAGTTTTAAATATTTAAGCCATTTACTCCAACACAATTGTGTACAGAATTTTAAATGTGCTTTTGTAGAAGTCAGTACAATATTGGAGGAAAATATAAAATATTTTAGAACTTTCAAAAACAGTGGGCATAATTTATTCTCTTAGATACTGATTTAAAAATAGGATTATTGTACCAGGTAGCACATACCTGTGATCTCATTATTCTGGGAGGCTGAGGAAGAAAGGCAGCAAGCTCTAATTCAGCCTGGGCAATTTATCAACTTAGCAAGAGACTGTATCAAAATGAGAAGCAAAAACAAACAAACATAAAACAAAATAAAAAGGATTATCAAAAGTTATTGCATAAAGCCTCCACTTGCTGTCTTTCTTCTCCCGTTTTAGGCTGGAGTTGTAGACACTAGTTATTTCTCAATGTCAAAGACAGTAGCAGATCTTTGAAAAGTCAGGATGAGCAAGGGTATCAAGGGCAGGCGCTAACATTCATTGCTAGCAGACAAAGCCAATACTCTGTGGCAGGCATGGACTAAGGCCTTGTGTCATGATCACAGCAGCCATATGAAGCATGTGTTATCTCTGTTTCATAGGTGAGTCTTAATAAAGTTATGTAGTTTATTAGTCACAGAAGACAAGATAAACTCATGTATTGATTCTATGTATCATGGCACAAATTATGACTTGGATCACAGTGGTAAAAGAGTACAGGAGCCTTTTCTCTATTGCCTTTATAACATGTTACAAGCAGACACGTATTATATTTCATGTAGTAGTCCTAAATCTGTCATTCAGAACAAGAGCTACAAGATAGTGCCTTGGAGCTAGATAGCTCCTGGTGACAAAGGAGGATTGCAAGACCCTGGGCCAGTTGGGAGTGTTTTCAGCCCTACATTTCCACTTATACTGAGACAGGTTTTCTTGTTTCTGGAGTGTTTAACTGTCCTGCTTACCATCTCACTGCATCTAGTCACCATCTTCGTTAAGTGCTGTTCTCAGGATCATCTGAGAAGTCTCTTCATGAGCTCTAGCTTCTCCATCAGTAATTTCGGAATAACAAAACTAACTCATGGGCTTGCTTGATGGTGATATAAGGATATAATTTATGTGGTATTTAAAAAATAAATTCCTTAATGATTATTTTCTCATAAATCTGATAAACAGGTATTAGTCACGGTTTATAAAATTCTTGAAAGTGGCCGGGTATGGTGGAGCAGGCCTGTAATCCTAGCACCCAGGACTCTGAGGCAGGAGGATTGGTGTGAGTTCAAGGCCAACCTGGGATATGCAGTGAGTTTCAGTCCAGCCTGAATTACATAGCAAGACCCTGTTTCCAAAAAAAAAAAAAAAAAAAAAATTTTGATAGTGAAGAAAAACGTCTGCAACCTTGAAAATCATTGCTGGCTTTAAAATTAACACCAGAAAACTTAATTTATAATTTTTTTAAAAAAGAGATTTTGCTTCCTTGAAAACAAAATTGTAACTATTAGGCAAATTAAATGATTAAAAATGAGAAGAGGGGCCGGGGATTTAGCTCAGTGACAACACACCTGGCTTGCAAGCACAAGGTCCTGAATTTGATCCCCAGTGCCACCCCCACCAAAAAAGGAAAGGTTTAGAAAAATGAGAAGGAAGTGGCTGAAACTAAAGAGTAAAAATAGATTTCTGAAACAAATATGGAAAAACTTATTTAAATTTGTTTTAAAAAATGAGTTTTAGAACTATTTGTCTCATTTGTATAAAACTGTTTTTTAAGAACAAATGAGGTAACTCAGTAATGAGAGACATCTGAAGCATTTTAGGTTAGCCGGTTAACTTTTAAACCTTTTCAGCAGTTCATTAAATCTTATCGTCAGCTTTCTTCTCTATGCTATATAACAACCACCTTATATTTTTCCTGGAGCTGTGATTATAACAAACATCTTAACAGAATGTCTATGCCTGGCTCTTTCCATAATTACAGTTCATTTTAATACATATTTAGTGAGTTATAAATAGAGGGCATGGTATTAGGATTGAGTAGGCACTGATAATTCACACAAAATTTGTCTTCTTCATGGGCTCAATTTCAAATAAGTCGCATGAGAACATAGGCTGTGTTTTACTCATTTTGCATAAAGTGGACAAGGCAAAGGGTGGTGACTTAAGAGGCCAAAGGTAACACAGTTTTATATTTCTTAGAGATTCTTTGTTAAGACCTAAATGGTAAGTTAGAAAAGGCAAGAGACATTTCTGTATTCTTTGAAGATCTTCTGTTGCAAAGAGAGAAATCCATTAGCACAAGATGGATAGTGGATGGACATTTGAATTTTCCTCAAGGTCATAGTAGATTCTGGTTTTAATTGCTATTGCTTCTAAAGTAAGTGAAAGTTTTTGTGGCCTTCTCATTTCATAAACATACCTTTATTTTTCTAAATATTTATCTCTAGACTACAACAAGTAGGAAATATAATCTTTGTAAAATGGAGTCAACTAAAACAGAATGTTGGATAAAAAGCTAGAGAAATAAAATTGGTAAAAGGAGCTGACTTGGAGTAGTGACAGGCACTATGCAGTTTTAAGATTGGTTGAAGAAGTACTCTTGCTGAGACCCCTTTCACTGGCAAGATGACTAAGAAAATGATAGCAAGGAAAATATGTTCTTGGCTGCCTTGTCTTGTGTTTGGAGTGTGATGGACTGTTTTGTTATTCCCTTCATTCTCTGTGGTGCCAAAGGTGGAAGACCTGGACAGAGGTTGCTTTAAATTCTTCTTGGGGGCCCAGAATAATAAGATTCTTAGCTCTTATGAAATGAATGATGGTAAATGTCAGTGTGAGGGGCAGGAGAAAGAGAATGGGCAGAATTAAGAAGCGAGAAGACTGAAGATTATAGGTCTGACTCTCTCATTAATTATCTATGAAATCAGGGGAAATAATATTGAACTTAGCTTCTTTGTCACTGAAGTGTACAGTAGAAGATCTTACCTGCCTGATATGAGAATCAGATGAGGCAGTTTCTGTGAATGTGCCTTATAAAACTCAAGTTATCTTATGAAGCTAGAGATCTTTGTGAGTAGGGTAAGGTGAGGTGGGTTTGTTTCCTTGCTAATTAGATTTCTTTCTTTTAAAATATGAAATTGTGCCTTGTGGTAAGCACAGAATAGACTTATTGAAACATTTTACCTAAAATGATCCTACATTTCTTTTCTAATGTGGTCTTAGCAGAATTTTTAGTAAATGTTTGGAGAGCAATTTATCTAAACTATATCATATTTTTATTTTGTGTAGTATAATTTGTCTTTCTATAATTACACATCTTTCCTGATTGTTTCAAAGTTGTCAACTATTAAAAATATGAAAACTTCAGGAAGTTATAAAGGTTTTGTTTTGCTTCTAGCATTATGAGAAATACTTTTTGATGAAGCAGGTTTGTAACTGGAGATATTCTACTAGCCAGCTCTAAAGTGTTAGAAACCAGACAAAAGTGTGCACACCAAGTAATAAACTATGCTGATCCCTGAGGTGTTGCCAGTGTCTATGCTGAGCTGTTATGCAATTTGACATTGTATAAAATTGTTGATTGGTCATTAATCTATTGAAAGTCTTCTATCTGAGTCAGCATTACATTTTCAGTGAGAAAGCTAGAGCAGATAGAAAAGATTCTCTCCCTGTTTATCCTCCTCTGCCTGTTTCCTAACCGGAAAAGGAATAGCTATGGGAGTGTAAATGCAAACCACACTGGCAGCTACTACAGAGGAAGCATAGCTTATGATGATGAAGTATTTGTACTAAGCAAGTGTCTACTGTGATTGGATTATGTAGCAGGTAGTTATATAATGCATATAACATACCTGCTGTCTTAGTCAATAAAAACACGTTTGTAGAGCATGGAATTACGTGCAATTGATTTTAAATTTCTAATATGAAAAATTTACAAAACAGCTTTAGTTGAGGAGGCATAAGGAAATGTTTTTTAATGATTCTAAAGGTTTTTAGCTTTCATAGCTTCAAATATATTAGGCCCTGAGATCGGTGGATGAAGTCTCTGCTGTCTCAGATCCTGATACTTAAATACCAGCCTTTGGTTAATGACACTGTATTGTTGGCAGAGCATTCAAAAAAAGATGTATCAGTCATCTGGGAATAATAGTACAAATAATAACAGCAAAGTTTCATCTCTGAACTATACATGGTTGAGTTGTTCCTTGTTGAATTTCCTTTTTAATACCATGAGAAGTCTAAAGCAATGACTTCTCACTTCTTCTATAAAGTCATGCTTTTCCACTCTGGATGACTTCACTCCTGCTATGCCTCTTTGCTTTATCTTTTTAGATTTCAACAGTAAACTATTGCTCTTTTTGAAAGGCCAGAAATGCCAAAACTCTTCTTAAAAAGATATTCTGTACTTCCTAAGTTCCAAATTTAGAAAACCTGGTTTCCAATTCCCTCTGGCATGCGGCTAAGGCTCCTTCAATCAAATGTTCTATCAACAGTCTTAGAATCAAAGGTCAGAGCTGTGCAAAAATAGCTGTGGCATGGGACCACTCTGGTGCAAGGTGGCAGCTTCATCCATTTCCTGGAAGCAGTAATCATTCAGTTCCTGTGGCCAAGTGGCGGGATTGGAATCCAAGGGAGGTGGCAATGGTGTGTTCACTGGAGCAGTTTCATGATGAGATTCAGGGTGTTATTTCTGGCTGCATATACTCTTAGAAATGCCATCAGCCTTCTTCTGATAAATTTATTTACTGCTTAAATTAGCCAAATGCTATTCTTCTTGTTGGTAAGCAAAAATAATCTATGCCATATGGTCAGAACCCAGTTCAAAAACATCACCTCTGTAGCTGTCCCTGATCCTGCTAGAATGAGTTTATTCTTCCTCTCACTGGCACCTGGGACTTCATTCAGGACAGTGTGTGGTCATTGGTTGCTTCAAGATCTGTACTCCACTTCACCCATGGCCAGCACAGTGCAGGTCTCTGAGTGGTGGTCTTTCAATAATCTTGTGTAAGTTGGGGAGTGGCCACCGTGTTCTGCAAATGAGCATGCACACCTTTGTTTGGAGAATTTAAAATAGGCTTAATGTGAGTGTGAGGGAATCTTCTGGGAAAGCCTGCCTTGTACATCATTTAGCATTGCTTGTTTAAAAGTCATACTCTGATCTGGCTGATGCCAGATTCTCTCAGGGTTCCCAATAATGGACAGTCACAGCTCATTTACATTTTTTGATTTCTTTACTTTTACTGTTTACAGTCTTGTGAAGTGCAACTACTTTCCCTAGTAAAATGAACTTGTTGGATATTATTGTGTCTGTTTTTTTTTTAATACTGGTTTTTAACTGAAAACAGCAAGCTGGTGTCATAACTGTCATTACTGATTCTTAAAGAGATAAACATTTTTAACTTTGTCTCTCTGATTCACTGCCATGTGCTTTTATATTCAGGTATACCTAATTGCTGCCCTTTTCATCTGTGAATAATAGCAGAAATATCTTAGTTTCTTTATCTCTTTGCAGATACAAGTTTTCATTCACCATTGCCCCTTATTCTGTAATAAATATAATAATCCTTTCTTATGGGATACAGGATCATCTGTTTCTCTCTTAAAGTCACTCCTTTCCAAACCCTCTTTTGTGTTGTCTACCAAAAGTTAACTGCACTTTTTCATTTCACAAACAACTTTTTAAAAAATTTCCCCTATTGGCAAACTTATACTATTATCATAATTCTATGTACTTATGAACAAATAAATTGAGAAGGAGGTGCATTCTTGGATGGTCAAGGGATGCTGTAATAAACTATGATCCTTTAATTATTGTTTGAATATCAAATCTGAAATCTTAGCATTTCAGGAGCCAACCAAAAAGGAAAGGAAGCAGGTTACCACCTAGATAAAATGGAACAATTTCACCTCACTGTCCTCTCTTAATTAATTTCAAGATGAAACTCAAAGGGATCATTAAAAGATGAAATGAAAATAGAACAGTTCAAGCCTGTTCTAATTTTGTTTCTTAACTCAATATCTCTTAAAATTGGGAGGCAGAATCCAAGTGTTAGCATGACATAAGCTGGGGGAGATGTGAGGGTGGAGATTATGCAGGAGAAGGGCACTAAAACATGCATATTGCATGAGGGATTAATTGCCAGGAGTGTGTGAGAAGAATTATGGCAGTTAATACTCAGAGCTTGAACAAATACCAACATGGGAAGTGGTCACATATCTGCAAACATAAGAGGGCTCTAAAGCAGTGATAAAAAGAGATTGGCTTCTTTCTTCATAAATGACAGAATATGCTGTGGGGGAAAATCACCAAAGATAAGATGCATCGTGTAATTTAGCTGATGTATTTTCTGAACGAAAAATGGTTATGGTAATTGAGACTCTTGAAAAATAGGAGAGGGGTGAGTTCCTTGTGCTGTTTCCAGATTTTGTGGTATACCTTTTAGTCAAGTCTGCTTATTTTGTGAATCTGTAACCATAATGCCGTATGTTGAAGATTTAAGCTTATCATTCCAAGCTCGAGGCATGATTAAATTGTAAAGCACTAAATGGGAATTCAATTATGTTCTCTCCATCCTATTTACTAAAGCATAAAATTGGAATCGCTACTCTTAGAGCAATGTTTTTCACTTGAGGGTGGAGAGGGCACTGAGAGATGCCTCCCCCAAGAAAATACCACATTCCCCCAGAGGGTGTATTAAAAATACATATTTAACATTATAAAATTTTAAAATTGAAGCAGCATAAAAATACATTATGTTTAAAAAGTAAACAATATCAGAAAAGCTGAAGGAAACTTTTAAGCAGCTGAGAAATAAACTCTGTCAGTGACTCCATTACAGAGATGATGGCAAGATCTCAACTGATAATAATTGGAGCAGAAGCTCTGGGGTATGAGGTTTTTTTAATGTTTATCAAGAGAGGGCTCAGGTTTAAAAGCATTGAGAAGCATGATCCTATAAAGGAATGTGCAGCAACAAGGATGTTGTTCTTCACTTAATTGCAAAATTCAACTTAACGAGACTTCTTGAGGATTCTGAGTAATAGAAGGTTAGCTGTCATCCACTCTTTTCTTTCTCTTGCATAAACTATTTTGGTAAGTATATAGACATGACCTTCATGCAATGGTCTGTGAAGCCAGAGGAATTCTTTATGGTGCTGTGGAATTCCTCCAAGCCTGGGGACAATTTGCTGGGACATAAGAAAAAGAATCTATCAAGAACAGATGGCCCTTTTGATTTGATTCTTCACAAAATGGGGTAATAGAGTGTTCACTAAATGCCTGGATTCTGTTACAAGTATTTTCTTGCTTTGCTTGGAGGAAAGTAAGAAATATCTTTTCTTGCATCTTTTCATTTCTCACTAAGCTTGTTAGTAGAAGAAATGACATTAAGGAATTCTTTGTAAGTGTTAAATTTATCCCTGCTTTCAAATCTAGCACTGTTTAAGGTTACAAAACTATCAAGGGAATTTGAGAAAAGGAAGAAAAGGCTGTAAGCCATGTAATTATCAGATATTTGAAGATTAGTGGTTTCGACCATATTTTCTTTAAAATTTGAGGATTTCAGGCCAAAGTTAAGATGCACAATCTTTAATATAGGGTTAATCATCCAAGAATTTGTCAGCTGCATTCACAGGTCAAATGCTGTATTAGCTTTAAAAAAATCATATTTTTCTTGCCATTTTTTACCTTTTTAATTTGAAGATTGTACTTTTTTTTGTACCAGGGATTGAACTCAGAACCTTGTGCTTGTGAGGCAGGCATTGCGCCACTGAGCTAAATCCCAGACCTGAAGATAGTAGCTTTAATGAAAATATTTTTCAATGATTATATTTGTGGTAATTATCAGAAATATGCACTCTGACATTAATGGATTACAGGATAATCCTATTATAGGGATCAGGAATACTCTGCTTAGGAAGGCTTTGTGACTATTGCTGATTCCTCAATTTAGAAAAGATTGGGAAAAATATCAATAAGGAAATCAATGGGTCTGAATTCAGATGCTGTGGACAAGAAATATTTTGGATATATACTCAGAGGAAAACAAGAGGCTCAATGTGCCATGTGTGGGATCTAGACCAGTATTTGTCACCAGTGTCCTTAGGGCTGCTAATAGCTTTTTCTTGACAAAGACCACTTCTGTGTATAATTAAATAGTTGTTAACCATGCCGGCAGAGGTATGATTTCCAGGAATATTCCTAAAACTTACTGTAACAAGCACTGTGAGAAAGGCTAGATATCACAACACAGTGTGGGTATGTCCAACCATGCCTGGTCCTTAGAGGCAGCTAGAAACCAGTCTGTGGAGTGATCTTTTGATCAAGGAGTAAGCAGACAAAAACAAAAAAAGGATGAAGAAAGTATTATTGAAGTGCATCAAGCAGTTATTTAAGTAAACATAGTATTTTTTTTCTGAATTTGGTAAGGTTTGTGGTATTTGTAAACTTTAAAAATTTTTGTTTTGGGCCAGGGATTTAGCTCAGTGGTTCTGCTGCCTGCCTCGCGAGTACAAGGACCGGAGTTTGATTCCTGGTACAAAAAATATATATAAATAAATAAAAATAAAAATTTTTGTTTTGAAATCCCAATTTTATTGGGTTTTTCTTAAGTCTAAATCTCTAATTTGACCCTAATATCCCACTTGTATTTTCAATTGTCTTAAAAAAAAATCCTCCTAAGTTGCATAAGGTTCAAACTTCCCTCAAACCTGAATTTGTAACTGTGAATATACACTATCCTAACTTATAACAACAAATGTGTGTGCAAAGGTCTGAAACACACTCTAAAGGGGCATTTCTCGCATGTCCTTGGGGGTTCATCTGTTCTGTCAGCAGTGACACAATTCTCCCAATTTACCATTAGTAAGTCTGGGCTGGACTGAGGCTCTGACAGGGCTCATGATTAAGTAGCTCATCTAATATTTTCTTCTTGGTGCTGTCCAAAAGGATTAATTCAACATAATTTATTGAGAAGGAAATATATCTTGTTAATTCAAATATGCCTAAATAAAAGTTAATTTTTCTTGTTTTTAGAGAAAATAATTGTAAAATACAGTGGAAAAGAATGTAAGGACCTACATCCATTAATAGAGTAGCCTTTTTACAGTGGTTACTAATGTGCTTTAGCTGAGTTTTATCTTGATTATCATTTGAAATATACTTCACTACAACCACAAATAAATACAGTATGTAATTTATCATTCAACTGCTATTTGACCCCAGAACACAATTGAGCCATAGTTACTTTGATTTCCAGTGATTGATTTCTCTTTGGGGCTTGGTGAAGTCTCAGATTCCCTTAGTATAGATATCAATCCTAATTGAATGTACATGATGATGAAACACAGACAATAGGACAGAGAGGAAGAGCAGGTAAATAGCTTCATTTGAATGAATTATAATAACAATTTCTGGAGGCAAGAAGCCAGCAAAGCAATGCTAGTGTCATTCTCATGGATCCCAGGTGATAAAAGGTACTCCTCTTCTACAAACGACTGTAAGAGTCATAACCTCACATTAGAATTCTGAGCTCTGCCATGTTGTGTATTGTGCATCCAGGGGACCTAGAACAGCAAAGAAACCACTTGTGCTGCTTTATAACACAGGAGTAGGGCTGCTGTTGACTCTAATACCTAAACCCTCTCCAAACCTTTTATCCAGCTTTCTCCCCTTCTGTCTTTTTTTAAAAATTATTTTTATTGGTACATTTTAGGTATACAGTATAATGACATTTATCATTGGAAATTTGTACCTTTACATAATCTATCTTATTTCTTATTTTTCCCCATTCCCCTGCCCTCCCTTCAACCCCTCAACCCCTCACTATTTAGAAAGACTTTGTTTCCATTTTTCCATTTTCTCATGTTAATTCCATTCCCTTCTTTTCTTTCCCCAATCCCTCTCAGTTCCCCTTCTCCTTTAGAATTTTTCTCCCTATTTCACAATATTTAGTATGCCTTTTGATCCTTATTTACACTTTCAGTTTCTCACACCAGAGAAACTACTCAGTATATAGACATGCCTGTTTTATTTATTTTACTTAAGTGCATCACCTCAATTTGCATTCATTTAGCTATAAATGTCTCTAATTTCTTCTTCTTTAAGGCTGAGTAGTACTCCATTTTATATATATATATAAACAAAACTCAGGTTTTTTTAATCCAGTCTACAGTTGGTGAGCAATTGGGCTCTTTCCAAGTATTAGCTTTTACAAACTGTGCCGAGATGAACATGGGTGCACATATATCCCTGTAGCATGATTCTTTTAGTTATTTTGGGAAGATACCCAGTAGGGGAATAGCTGGGTCGAATGGGACCTCTAATCCTAGTTTTTTGCGGTATTTCCATACTGATTTGCACAGTGGTTGCATGAGTCTACACTCCCATCAACAGTGGGTAAGGCTTCCTTCTTCCTCTTCGTCTGAGAAATGTCTGTTATTTTCAGATGCTCATTTTTGGATTGGGTCTTTAAATTTGGAGGGTCTGATTTTTTAAAAGTTCTTTATAGATTCTAGATAGTAGACCTTTGCCTGAGGAACAGCTGGTAAAATTTTTTTCCCACATTGTGGGTTGTCTTTTCACACTATTGGTGGTTTCTCTTGCTGTGCAGAAGCTTTTAAATAAGAGATCCCACTTGTTGATTCTTTGTGCTAGTTCACAGGCAACTGAGGTTTTGTTCATGAAATCTTTTCCTACACCAATGTCTTCAAGAGTTCTACCTAACCTCTGTTCCAGCCATTTCAGCGTTTCTGTTTTAATATTTAGATCCATTTTGATTTTAGTTTAGCAGATAGTGAGAGATATAGGTCTAGTTTTAATCTTTGGCAAGTTGAAACCCAATTTTCCAGCACTATTTATTAAAGAGGCTACCTTTCCTCCACTGAGGGTGCTTGGCTCCTTTGTCAAGATGAGGTGGCTGAATGTCTCTGGAGTTGTTTCTGCATCTTCAAATCTATTCCACTGATCCTCGGGTCTGCTTCTTTGCCAGTACCATGTTGTTTTTATCACAGTAGCTTTGTAGTATAGTTTCAAGTTGGGGATTGTGATATCTCCAACCTTGTTTGTGTTGCCTAGAATTGCTTTTGTTACTCTAGGTTTTTCTCTTGTTCCAAATGAATTTTTGGATTGTTTTCTCAAGGTCAGTGAAGTATGCTTTGGAATTTCACTTGGGATTGCATGGAATCTGTATAGCAGTATTGGAAGTATAGCTATTTTCACTCTATTGATTCTTCCTCCCCAGGAACCAGGGGTGTCTTTCCATTTTCTGATATCCTCTTCAATCTCTTTTTTCAGAATGCTATAGTTTTCAGAATAGAGGTTGTTGATTTCTTTTGTTAGTTTGATTCCTAAGTATTTTATTTTTTGGATGCTATTGTGAAGGTAGTTGTTTCTCCAGTTCCTCTTTCAGTGAGTCTGTTGTTCTTGTACAGGGAAGCTATTGATTTTTGTGTGTTGACCTTGTATCCAGCTACTCCATTGAATTTGGTTATTAAGTCTAGAAGACATTTGGTGGAGCTCTTCGAGTCTTCTATATAGAGTATCATGTCATCTGCAAATAATGACAATTTAACTTCTTCATTTCCTATCTTAATTACTTTTATTTCTTTCTCTTGTCTAATTGCTGTGGCGAATGTTTCCAAAACTATATTAAACAGGAGTGGTGATAGTGGACGTCCTTGTCTTGTTCCTGATTTCAGTGTGAAGAATTTCAGTTTTTGACCATTTAGTATGATATTGGCTGTTGGTTTTTCATAGATGGCTTTTATCAAATTGAGTTAGAGACTGTCTATTCCCATTTTTATATAGTTTTTTTCATAAATGAGTGTTGGATTTTGTCAAATGCTTTTTCTGCATCTATGGAGATAAACATATGTTTTTTTTCCTTGGCTTTATTGATATAGTGTATTACATTGATTGATTTGCATATGTTGAACCATCCCTGCATCCCTGGGATGAATCCTACTTGGTCAGGTTGTATGATCTTCTTGATGATCTTCTGCATTCTGTTAGCCAGGGATTTATTGAGGATTTTTGCATCTATGTTCATTAGTGAGATTGGCCTATAGTTCTCTTTTTCGGTTGGGTCTTTCTCTATTTTGGGGATCAAGGTGATGCTTACTTCCAGGAATGACTTTGGGAGTATTGCTTCCCTTTCAATTTCATTGAAGAGTTTAAACAGTAGTGGCAGTAGTTCCTCTCTAAATGTCTTGTAGAATTCGGCAGTGAAGCTATCAGGACCTAGGCTTTTCTTAGTTGGTAAGTTTTTAATTATGTTTTCAATTTCAGTGATTGATATTAGGTTGTTTAGAATTTTTAGGTCTTCTTCGTTCAACTTTGGTAATTCATATATATCTAGGAATCTGTCTATTATTTTCTGTGTTTTCCATCTTATTGGCATATAGGTTCTGGAAGTAGGTATTGATGATCCTCTGGATTTCTGCTGGGTCCATTATAATTTCACCCTTTTCATTCCTAATTGCATGGATTTGGTCCTTTTCTTTCCTTTTTCTGATAAGTTTGGCTAAGGGTTTGTCAATTTCATTTATTTTTTTCAAAGAACCAAGTCTTTGCTTCATTGATTTTTTTTGTATCATTCTCATAGTCTCCATTGCATTGATTTCTGCTCTGATCTTTATAATTTCCTCCCTTGTACGAGCTTTGGGTTTGTCCTGCTCTTCTTTTTCTAGAAGCTTAAGGTTCAGCATCAGGCTTTTTATTTGAGCACACTCTGTTTTCCTAATATGAGTATTCATTGCTATGAATTTCCCTCATAGGACTGCTTTCACTGTGTCCCATATATTGTTATGTATTGTATTGGCATTGTCATTTAGGTGTAGAAACTGTCTAATTTCTTCTTTAATTTCCTCTGTGACTCATTGGTTATTCAGAAATGTGTTGTTCAATTTCCATGTGTTTATGAAATTCTTGCAGTTTCTATTGCTATTGATCTCCAATTTCATCACACTATGGTCAGATAATATACAGGGGATAACTTCAATTCCTTTGTACCTACTTAAATATGTTGTATGAGCTAGGATGTGGTCTATTTTGGGGAACAACGCATGTGCAGCCAAAAAGAAAGCATATTCTGATTTTGTAAACATCTGTTAAGTCCATTTGTTCAAGACTTTGATTGAGTTCTTGTATTTCATTGTTTATTTTTTTGTCTAGCTATTCTATTTGTGACAGTGGGGTATTGAGTTTCCCCACTCCTATTGTATTAGTGCTTATTTGATTTTTCATGTTAGTATTTGTTTTATATAGCTGGGTGCACTAGTATTTGGTGCATATATATTTATGGTTGTCATTTCTTCTTTTTTTATTGTTCCCTATACAAGGATATAGTGGCCTTCTTTGTCTCTCTTAATTAGTGTTGGTTTGAAATCCATTTGATCTGCAAAGAGGATAGCTACCTCTGCTTCTTTTCGGGTTCTTGTCCCATGGAGTACTGTTTTCCATCCTTTAATATTCAGTCATTGAGTTTCTTTTTGAATTAAGTGTGTTTCTTGTATGCAGATTATTGTTGGATCTTGCTTCTTGAACCGTTCTGCCATTCTACTTCTTTTGACTGGTGAATTGAGACCAGTTAGAACTGATACATATTGACTTGTCCTTGCCATGACTTTTTCTTTTTGTTGGATTCTCCCCCTTTGCATCTAATTTCTTGTCATGCCTGATGGATTCATTCTGCTTGGCTTCATGGTGTTATAATTCTCATTGTTTTTTCCTAGGATATTGTATAAAATTTTTTTTAGTATTCATGAAGTTCTTCAAGTGCACTTTGTCACGAAAGTATCTTATTTCTCCATCAATTTTGACAGATAGTTTTAAAGGGTACATTAATCTGGGTTGGAGGTTGTTTTCTTTTAGGGCTTGAAAATATTTCACTCCAGGCTGTTTTCTACTTGAGGGTTTGTGTTGAGAAGTCTGCTGTGATTCTGATGGGCTTTCCTTTGTATGTGATTTGTTTCTTTTCTGTAACTGCTTGTAGAATTTTATTCTTCTATTGGGTTTCTGGAATCTTAACTATTATATGCCTAGGTGTAGATATTTTTTGTTCACTGCTAGTTGGAGTCCCATATGCCTCACTTATCTGTATGTCACGTTCTTTTCCCTTCCTTGGGATGTTTTCTGCCATTACTTCTGTGGGCAAATTTTTATGTGGTTTGCACTCTCTCCTTTTTTTCATTGACTCCAATCAGTCTTATGTTATTTTTCTTTGTGTTGTCTAGCAGCTGCTGGATTGATTTCTCATAGTCCCTTACTATTTTAAAGAAATTTTTCGTTTGCTGGTCACTAATCACAATCCTGTCTTCTATGTCTGATATTCTGTCCTCACATTGGCTCCTTCTGCTGTGTAAACTATCTATGGAATTTTTAATCTCCTGGATATCTGTTTGCATCTGTTTTATGGATTCCATTTGTTTCCTATGCTGGATTTCCATCATGTTCCTCAGCTCCTCTAATTTTTTTTTATCTGTGTCTGCTCTAGAGTTATTAATCATTTCTCACACTATGGACACAATCTTTGTTGTCTTCTAAGAAATTGTTTCTGTTCTCATTTCTTCCAGATCTTCTTTTGTTGCCAGTTCAGAGAGTCCAGGTGGTTGAGTATCAGATTGTTCCATCTCTTTGCCCTTTGGGATTGCCCCAGGTCATCTGGACATCTGGCTTTGAGATTTGTTTATGTATCTTCTCATTTCAACAGATGCAGCCTGCTGTGCCTTTGTTGAGGGAACTTTTTGCTCACCCAGTGGTCTTCAATGCTCAGCAAGCCACTGAGGGGTCTTTCCTCTGCTGATCACCACTGTGCCACTTCCTGCGTTTAGAATGGTGTCCTTCTGGATCCCTGCACTGCCCTGTTATCCCAGTGGGGTCCTGGCTGTGGTCTGTGCACACTCGGGATGGTAACTGAGCATGCCTCTGGCTGTGGCCTGCCTAGCTGTTGTCTGACAGGGCCTTTGGCTGGGGACCTTGTACCTGAGCTGCTGGTGTCTGAGTGGGCTTCTGGTTGGGGTCTGCAGGCACTTACCAGTGGTGTCTGGGCTGTTACTTGCTCACCTGTGTAGCTCTTTTCCAGACCGGCCTTTGGCTGGGGCTTCTGGGCCCTAGCTTCTGGGTTCTGGGTGGGGCCTTGGTTGGGACCTGCCCTCACCAGCACAGCTCTAGTTCTTGCTGGCTTCTCACTGGGATCTGTGCGCATTTACCAGTGGAATCTGGGAGAGCTTCTGGCTGTTGATTTTGTTCCCCTTCTCTCTTTGCTGGACATCCTAACTTTATTTTTTGTAACAATTTTTATTTTTCTTGCTTATATTGTATTGCTTATCACAGTGCCTGGCACTGAGTAGGTACTCAAATATTTGTTGAGTTTACGGTCATGATCAGTTTACATTAATGATAGCAAATAAAATTCGTTATTTATTGTAATAATAAAAATGATAAAGCAAAGAATAACAATAGTATTTACCATATGTTAAATGCCAAACATTCTTAACATATTATCTTTATTCAATTTTCATAGAAACTTTGTAAAGTAATTATAATTGTTTGTTTTTAACAGTTCAGAAAACAGACTCAGAGAAATTAAGGAATATATCTAGTATAACCAGGTAAAATTATGCAGAAAAGATCTTTGGGGGAAGAATACATGTAAAGATTGTGCTTTTCTTTGTATTCATTATCTATAGAATAAAATGATGTTTTATACATTGTATAAATAACAATATAATGCATCATACATAAACACACACATGTACCTTTTATTTGTCTCTCAATATAAACTCAGAAAGAGCAGGGATGTTTCCTATTTCATATTTCTATTCCAAAATTCTTGTGGAATGTACTATTCTAGTAAATTCATTAATGAGTTTTCATTTGTTTTCCTCTGAAAAGCCTTTCTGGGCATTTTTGACTAGTGCTTTGCTTTAAGACAGAGTACTTCAATTGTATTTAAAGCACTGAATGTCCAATCATGAAGAAAGACCCCATATTGGAAATGGTGACTCATTTTCCATATAAAAACGGGTATAAAAGTCACAGTTAACATCTGTATAACAAAAGGCAAGATAAATGCAAAATGAATTTATTTAATCATAGTTTTATATTACATAGGAGCTTTCAGAGATGGAGATTCTAAAACAGGGAGAATTTTTTTTTAGGTTTGATGAAGCATGAACAGCAGTTTAAAAATGTGATTAGACAAAAAGCATATGATTTAATGGGGATAGACTGAGAGTGGTTGTGGAGAATCCAGCAAAGTCTATCAGTTCAGGTTCTTTTGGACTCTGTAGCATTCTTTTCTCCTAGGTGTGGGGAAGGAACCCTTCTGGAGTAAAGGTATTCAGACTTACTATCAGACAAAGTAGTTTGGAGAATTTTTTATGGCCACCTCTTACAAAGAAAGGCAGGAAAAGGTTAGAATAATATTTCTAGGTTTTATGGCTAGCTCTGAGGAAGGGGGATTCTTATCTCTATAGCTTGCCTTGGAGGAAAAAAGTTCATGACCTCACAGTGCTTGTGTCCCTCACCTTCACATTTGCTCAACTTTGTCTCATAGACAATAAGAATAAAGAGAAACTGGTCATTGAGGAGTCAGCAAATTTACTGCTTGAGTCAGTTCTCTATTCACGGTCCACTCAGCTTTGGTTGGGTTGAGGATGCAGCCAAAGGCAAGAGGGGAAGGGTTGTTATATGGCCTATTCTCCACTCAAAAGTTTACTTATTGTCACTGAAGATGTGTTTGGTCCCCTTGCCCCTTAATCCCCCCCCCCAAAAAAAGAAAAGAGATTTCTACATCTATAACCAATTTTCTGTATAAGATCTAGATTTATTTTCTTTTTTCTGGACCCTTAGGTCTGATTTAAATGATACAAATTTCACTTAGAATAATATCTTGTATTATCTCTTTTGACATAGAATCATTTCATACCTGCTAGTATTTCCTCATTTTGTAAATAATAGGATCTATAATCACTTCTTAGTTACTCAAATACATTTTTTTCCTTTCAATGTGAATCAAGTAATAATGTTAAAATTCATCTTTCTACGTATGGACCCTGAGCCCCATGGTTTCATATGCTGGCTTCCCACTGCTGCACAAAATGGGTTAGCATTTGAATTTCTCTTGTTTTTCTTAAGTGTTCCAAGTTCCTATGGTTTAGGAAAATGAGAAACATTTCTCAGTGTGAAGAAAATAAGGAAAAAAAATTTTTTTTTAACTTCTGTCATTTTTCCAGAATTTAGTTTGGCAAATCCTCTGAAGTTCCTAAAACCTGCTGAGTCCAGTCGAGCACATCTCTGTGGAGGATAATGACTATTGTCTCAGATCAGTTAAAGGTTGTTTATTTCAGGTCAGTTGTTTCACATCTCTACTAAAAAAGTACCAAAGAATGAATGAAGCTCCAGTTTTTTTTTTTTTTTTTTTTTGTCTTTAAGGTCCAGTATTATATGCTGCCTGGGAGATAAAGCAAATCTTATAAAGAATAAATGAGAAAACAATCTGTGGCAATATGTCATTAAGGAGGCAGTGGCAAAAGACAGTTATAACGTAAGGGAAACATCAGTGTGGCTTCATAATGCCTGAAGGGTCTTATTTATATTCTTCTGAATATTTTTCTTCACCACTGTTCCCGCTCAAGGACCATGTAAAAGGGAGGAATTTTCTGTTACCTGTTGTGAAAGAAAGTCATCAGCCCCCACTGTCTCACCTTGCAGTTCTCACAATGAAATGGTGACATAGTCAGCATAGTTATAATAGGTTGCATTGAAATTTCATCACTGTAGATCGCAATTTTGCATATTTGATCCACTACTGGAAGATCTCTGGCAAGTTGAGCTATTTGCAGCCAAAATGCCAACATATCTGGGCTTCTCTTCATTCTCAGAAACTACCTTCGGGAATTTTATAAACCCTATAGTTTGGGTCAGAAAGTATAAGAAACCAAGCCCAAAATTTATTTCTTCATTTCCAATCCTTTATGTTTTAAACCCAGCCTACCTGGGAAGCCAGAAAAAGACATACTGAGTTGGTAGGCTCCCTGCTAGGAGAGAAGTAGTAAGAAAAGCCATACTGAATTTCACATTCTATAGACTGTATGGAATAGGAAGTGAATTCTTGTGTGAATACAAAAAGCATGAATTTAAGAAAGCAGAGGCAACAGTATTGAGATTACAGAAGTCTGTGCAACTGTGATTGAATTTCTCTCCTATAACAAAACAAAAAATTTCATCCTACAATTTAGTGTACTCATAATATATAGTAAAGCATGGGAGAGACCAAAGATGGTAGAAAAAGAAAAAAGTTATAGGCAGGAAATATATTGGAAGAGAGACTGAGATGAATAGTTTTAGAAAGAGGCAGGTAAGATTTCCTACAGATTTCCAGGTCTCAGCAGAATAGGAGAACTGAGACTGACACAAAAGTTGCATGCTGTGCCCACCCAGGATCTTTGAACTATAGAATACTCAGAATCGTGTCACAGTGGCTTGTTTCTCTAATGCTGAGCGAGAAGTATAAGCTTCCAACATGCGTTCTGCATGTTGAGCACATGGGTCTGAGGGATGATGCTGACTGATGGTACAGAGAAACTCACTATAAAGTCAGAAGAAAGGTGTAGAAACCATTTTATGGTTAGCAGAGACTACAACTTAACGCGTGATGTGTCAGAACTGAATTTATACCTTATGTGAGGCATTGCCCCTGAAAGGAAATAATGTACATCTTAAGGAATGAATTAGCTCTGGTGAGATGAAGTTGTTATAAAAACAGCAAGCTTCATCTCTGAATCTCCCAGGGTTCTTGACTTTCCATGTGACTGCTCTCCTCTTCTGTGTGCAGACATTTCTCTTTCTGCTACTCTGCCTTGTTGTGATATAGCCATAGGAGGTCCTTACTCGGGGCCTGATCCAGACTTCAGCCTCCAAAGCTATAAGCTAAATAACTCTCTTTTCTTCATTTATTATCTAGCCTTCGTCATTTTGTTACAGAAAAAAAAAAAAAAGGACTAAGAGTGGAGGAAGCTTTCCAGACAAAGTCCTAAGGTTCTTGTATTATTTGAGAGAATGGAAAGAATTCTGATTAACTTGAAACTTTTTATATTCATCTAAAGAGAAGGAAAGCAAGTACATTTAACAGAAAAGAAGAAAGGATAAGTGAGAAACAAAAGCTTAGGAATACTTTGCAGTGTAAAGTTTAGAACACTATAGCAGCCTTAATCAAGTTAATACCAATCAATTTGTAGTAAAATATTCTCGGGGGCATTTTGCCTTGGCTTCTAATTATGGAGCAATTACAATTTTCATGGTAACATAGCAAGTTCACGTGACAAAGTGGAGAAAATGTCATCATCTATTTTATTGGAATAGAACTGAACTCAAGGCTGGGGCAATGGGAGTTTGGGAATGATGCACATTTGATTCAACTTTTGAAGTCAGGACTCCTGAGCTCTGACAAGAAGTCACAGGTACTTATATGACAGGGAATATTTCACTTGTGTTGGGAATCAATTTTCCTCTCATTATTCTAGTAAGTTGGGCCAACAGAACTAAAGACTTGGAAATTTGAATGTTATCTGTTACACTTTCTAATTTGTAGAACACAAGTGTGGCCATCTAGGCATCAATTCTTGGGTGAGGTAGTCCTAAAAAAAACAGTGCTAGTTGGAATGCCATAAGTAGAAATATCTAGCACCTTGAATGAAGAAGATAGATGAGAAAAGAAAATTACGCCTGAAAGTACCATTGATTTTTTTTCTTTGCAAACATCAGAGATGCTAGAGGGAGAGGCTCAGAGAAAAGGACATGCACAAGCACTGCTCCATCCAGAGGATGAGTCAGAGCCAGAGGCTTGGGGCTTTAGTAGAGGGGTGAGAGTGGTAGAATCCCTTCTGGGAATCTTGTATGTCTCATAAGGATGTTTCTGTGCCTGTGCTGTTGCATTGCCTCATGATATCTGAAATGCTTCAGCCTCACAAAGCTTCCCTGAGGCTTCTCCAGCTGCAAGGGAAGTTCTGTCTGTCTTAGCAAAAGTAAAAGTAAGGGCAAGAGATTTCCTTTGCCTTAAAGCCAGAGACTGGCTTCCCAGAAGGTAAACTCTCATTTACTATCCCCAAGCCTGTACTCAGTGCTGTAGGTATGTCATCCTACTGCAACCTAATGACAGCCCTACAAGTTTGTGTTGCACACATTGTGTAGATTAGGGAATTTGGGAGGCTTGGAGATATTTTGCACCTTGTTTACACTTTCTGGTTTACCAGCAGAAATGGAGCAACGTGGTGGAATTTTCATCTGAGACTGTCTGGCTCCAATGCTGGTACTGGTAACCACTACTGTACTGTTACATGCACAACCACGTGTCATGTGTCAGCAAAGAGAGGATAGAGGAGCTGGGGTATTTAGGCCCTGGGGCTTAGACTTTTGTACTGTCTTCTCTACCAATACACTCTCTGAATTGACCTCATTCTATCATATTGCTTGTATCTGATGTCTGGTGTCTTCCTGAACTGTAGACTCAAACATCATTTTACAGAGAAGTTAATTTGGCGAAGTTGTCACAGATGTTTAGATGTGGAGCTAGGATTCAAGTCTAGATGTCTCTGATGTTCATATCTGTGCGTGTGTGTGTGTGTGTGTGTGTGTGTGTGTGTGTGTGT
>NW_004624845.1:2463060-2484551 GCF_000247695.1 Heterocephalus glaber | reverse complement strand
TATCAGAGTGTTCCATCTCATTTCCCTTTGGGGTTGCTGTAGGTGATCTGGAAGTCTGGTTTTGAGACTTATTTACATGTTTTCTCATTTCGACGTGTGGGGGGGTGTGTTAGCACCTGCAGGGATTACCTCCTCTGAGCTGGGAGAGGTGGGACAGGGGCTGGAACAGCGGTAGGGATGGTGACCCAAAAGCCCTTTCCTGTGGGCTGGGAGCAGTGGGACGGATGGTGGCCAGGAAGCCCCTTCCTCTGGACCAGGAGCAGTGGGATGGTGGCTCAGAAGCCCCTACCTCTGGGCTGGGAGTAGCGGGACTCAGTACCTTGGTCTGGTGGTCTGGTGTCCTCTGTGTCTTTGTAGTGTGGAACCACGTGGCTGCCTGTCTGCAGTGGGGTAATCCGCCATCTTCCATGCCACTCAGGACCTCGGTAGGGCATGCACAGACCTGCCTGTCTGCAGTGGGATGATTCAGCGTCTTCCGGGTGACTCAGGTCCTTGGTAGGGTGTGCCTATTCAACTATCTCTTAAATCATCATATATTGGGCACCCCTTGAAGCTACTGCCCATGTCTTTTTTTTTTTTCTTTGCCAAATCCCTCTGACAGTCTCTGTACTTTCAGAATACTGAGCAAAGCACAAGGTTGGATTTAGAGAAATGCCAGTGTCTAATGATGACTTTGTGTATGCCCTCAGGAGAGCCAGATCTGGAGGTTGTGTAGTTTCCTCTACCTACATATTGCTTGGCATATGGCAAAACTGGTGAAAAGCTCAGCATGAGAAGAATCACTGCAGAAAATTCTTCATGCAAGAAAAGTACATGCTGTGTGGGAAAAAAATGGAAGTGTCAGTCAAACTGAAAAGAGCTTTATAGGGAAGAGAAAACTGCAATAGAAAAAGTTTCTTTGACAATTTCATCAGTTTGAGTTTTTTATTATCTCATAAATTCCTTAAAGAAATGGGATACCTTTTAACAATATTTTGAGCAATACATGTAAAGCTCTGAAAATTCATTGGATTTCATTCATTTAACCCATACTGTTGAGTAAACTGTGAGCTAGGATTCTTCTAGGTACTTGGGGTACATCAATAGATAAAATAGATAATAGATTTTATCAGTGGATAAAATAGATAAACATTTCAGTCTGAATGAAAAGGGGAGCAGATAATGAATGGATGAGTAAAAAATGTGATGTGTCACTCAATTATAGGTTATGTTAAAAGGTGATAAATACTATGTAAAAAAGAAACCGTTCCAAGTACACCGAATTGAGGGAAAGGGCAGGTGTAATTTTCTGATCATTTTTAGATTCCTTTGAATGTGACATTGTGCAGAATTTGAAAGAGCTGAGTGAATTATCCATCCATGTATGTGGCTAAGCAGCACAAAGTGGAGGATGATATAGATGTGATCACATAGAGCCCAATTAGCAATTGTAATAATTTAGTGTCATTGATTTTAGTCAATTCTTAGGCTAACCCTTTGAGTTAGTATTATCATTGCTGTATAAATGGTGAGGAAACTGGTAATAGATGAAAGAAAAAAGATGACAAGGACAGCAGAATAATGATCACATCAGTTACCCAGTGTGCAAGTCAGGAAACTAGAATCCTGATTTCAGAATTATATTTGAGTCATCTCAAAAAATGAACCTTTTTTTTTTAGGCTTCATCATTTAAAATAATGCCTAACAATGTAGTTGTTCAACAAATGATCAATGAGTAAGTCAACAGCCTAAACATCCCTTTGAGGTCACAATCTTTAATATCTATGCCATTTTTCTAACATATGTAGGTGTCTTGTATCTGAAACTTACCCTTGATCCAGAGAACAATTAAAATAATAATTCCTAATTTAGGTGGTAGGTTCAAAGCTAGATTAATATTCACTTATTTGTGTCAAATTCTGGTTGTATTATTTATAAACTGTGAGACTGGACAGTGTTCTCATCTAAAGAATAAAGGTAAAATAATGCCTGTACACAAAAATGATATCTGTATATAAATGGTACATGCATATATCCGTTACAGAGCTGTTAATAACAGCCATAGCAGTTCAGCACATAGTGAGCACCTAAGTGAAACGGTGATGAGGAGTATAATTCACAGTCGAAGGACACAAGAGAGTTCTTTGCTATCAAGTTTCAAATCTCTAAAAATCTTACTAAGGTCTGTTTTTTTTTTTGAGAAAATTCAACAAGGAAAGTGTGACTGTGAAGGCCACTTTTTCAGCTCCAGTCCTAGCTGGTAGTGAATGAGGGCTGGCTGAGGGCTCAGGGCTAGGGTCACAGGAAGGGGTGACTATGAGATTATTGCTTATTACTTGTCTTAATCCTGGCTCTGGTGTTGCCTCTGCCCTTACTTTTTGTGACTTTATGGTCTCTGTAAAATAAAAGAGATGGAATGAAGGAAGAAATAGTGCAGGTGAGCTACAGAGCTGGTCTCAAAAACATAACAGTGTGAAAGTTTTATCTGAGATTTCACTGAAGCTTTACTAAGACAGAAAATGTATTCAGTAATATCTAGAAAATATTTATGAAACACTGAGCCCATGCTAGTCTGTTGAGCTACAGTTACAGAGACTAATCAAATGACATTCTCATTCTCAAGGAGCTCATAATCTTACAGGGATGACCAGAACGTAAGCAAGTAATTACAATGTGGAGGGCTGACGAACTGGGAATAGGTACACATGAGCACAAAGTCTTGGTTCTCTGTCTTCATTATCATGCAGTGGAAGGACATCAAGCATAATTCACAGCTGTATGAGACTCTCAGACACTACTCTTTCACTAATGTTTTAGTTTTATGGGAGGAAATTCAAGTGAGAAATTTACATAGTAAGATGTATCATATAATTTCAAGCTTTTCAGACTTTTCATGCTTTAAGAAACTTTCAGGTTTAAAATTTACGTTCGACAATTCTCTTTTGGATTACATTTTGAATTTGAGTATTTGGAAAAGGGGAAAATAGCAAATCTAGCTTCTGTGGTTATAAAGGGAATAGTCTTTTAGAACTGTGAATTTGTTTTAGGAAATCACTTTATTTATATAAATACAGCAACAGTCAAGAGGACGACCCTTTGCCCACCATGGGCATCAAACTATCAACTCTTAGCTGACTTTGCACCTTGGTTCCCCTCAGCATAGGGGTGCACAGGTGACTATGAAACAACTTAACTGATCAAGATTGAGGCCAAGGGCCCAGAGAGGAGGTAAGCCTGGAAGAGTCAGGTGCTTAAAGGAGAATAATGGATGAGCCAGTTACTAGTCCCCACAAATGCCCACAGCTGATATAAACTGAAAAAGAAAAAAAAGGATGAGGTTATATCCTGAGAGTGGCTTCTTCACAGTGGGTTAGAGTTGAAGAAGAAATCAGTGTAGTGCCTTTATATTACCAGAGTTTAATGAGGTGCCATTTTGGGAAGGGGTTCAGTGTGTGGAATTGAGCCACAGAACACCTATACTCAAGGAGTGAAGTGTTAACCTACCACAGTGACTGGGTGAGATGCAGCCATGGGATACAAATACCAAGAGAGTGAGGGTTAGACAGATCTCCAGAGATACACTGAGAAATTTAAGTGGAGTCCAGGAAGGACAGAGGGCATACATTCTGTGGTGGTAGGGCAGGCTCCAGAGTTGGCTGGTTATGAATGTGATGGCATTGAATCCAGCAGTTTTCTTGAGCTCCTGCCCTGCTGTCTACATCCAATGGAAACCAGTGGTCTGATGGCTTCTCCATGTACCAGTGTGAGTGGGAAAGTGTCTTCGCTTTGACAGTTGCCATCATTTGGGGTTTTCAGACAGGAGTGTCTCTTGAGCAGATGGGTCCTCTCACAAACCCACAGGCTATAAAGTGGAGCATAGTGGAATTTGACTTGCTTGATTCCAAAGACTGCAGGTCCTGGAAGGAAGGAAACCACTCACTTGGAAACACAGAGGAATTATTTTTTCTTTTGACCCATTTTTTCTCCTTTTTTTAACTTGGTAGTGTTTGGACTTTCATCACCTATTTTCTTTTTACCTTTTAAAATTATAGTTATATTGTTTATTTGTTTGATGGTTATCTTAGTAAGACAAACACTAATGGACATGAAAAATCAGATAAATGCCAAAAAAGTTGTAACGAGGGACCTCAGTTTCCCACTTTCACAAACAGATTAACTAGACAAAAAAATCAACAAAGAAATATTAAAATTGAATCAAACTTTTGAACAAATGGACTTAATAGATATATACAGTGTTCCACCCAACCACAAAAGAATACACATTCTTTTCAGCAGCAATATAGAACTGTCTCCAAAATAGACAGCATAGTAGCTAATAAAGTATGCTTAAGTAAATGGAAAAAGATAAAAAGTTTACTATGAATTTTATGAGATCATAGTGCAATGAAACCAGAAGTTAATGGTAAAACACAGAAATTATGCAAATGCATGGAAATTAAACAACATACTCTTGAATAATTATGGGAAAAAATTAGGAAGAGATTAGACAATTCTTAGAATTAAATGACAATGCCAGTATGACATATCAGAACTTATGGGACAAAATAAAAGCAGTCCTAATAGGGAAGTTTATAGTGGCGAATGCCAACATCAGTAAAACACAGCAAGCCCAAATAAATAACCCAATGACGAATCTTAAACTCCTAGAAAAAGAAGAACAACCCAAATCCAGAGTTGGTACAGCAAAGGAAATTATAAAGGTAAAAACAGAAATCAATGAAATGGAGACTAGAAAAGCAATAAAAAGAATCAATGTATAGAAGAGTTGTTTTTCTTTGGAAGAATAAACAAAATAGGCAAGGCCTTAACCAATCTTACCAATAAAGGGAAGGAAAAGACATTAGAAATGAAATTAGGATGAAAATTAGAAAGGCAATTAGAAATAAAAAAGGTAAAATCACAACAGATAACACTGAAATTCAGAAGATTATTAACAATGACTTCGCAAACCTATACTCTAATAAATAGGAGAACTGAGAAGAAATGGAAAGATTTCTAGGAACACATGAACTAAGGAGATTTAAAAATCCTGAATAATCCACTAACAGGCCATGAAATTGAAGCAGTAATAAAAAAACTACCACCCAAGAAAAACCCAGGACTTGATGGATTCATTGCTGAATTCTGCAGGGACTTCATGGAACATCTAATGCCAATATTCCTAAAACTCCTTAATGAAATTGAAAGGAAATGAATATTTCCAAACTCCTTCTTGGAAGGTAATATTACCTTGATTCCAAAATCAGACAAGGACCCAACTTAAAACAAACAAACAAACAAACAAACTACAACCCAATCTCTTCAATAAATATAGATGCAAAAATCTCCAACAAGATACTGGCAGACAGAATACAACAAATCACCATAAATATCATATACCATAACCAAGTAGGATTCATCCCAGGGATGCAAGAGTGGTTTAACATATCACTATTTTCAGAGGACATGATTCTCTACACAGAAGGCCCAAACATACCTACCAACAGATTCCTAGAATTAATAACCAAATTCAGCAATGTAGCTGGATATAAAATGAACAGAAAAATCAATTGAATTCCTATACATTAATAATGAACTAACTGAGGAAGAAATTAGGGAAACAATACCATACTCAATAATATGAAGAAAAATTAAATACTTAGGAATAGTTAGAAGAGTCAAAGACTCTTTAACCTAACCAAGGAAGTGAAAGGAGTCTATAATTACATCACTCTGATAAAGAATATTGAAGAGAACATCAGAAAATGGAAAGATATTCCATGTTCCTGAATAGGCAGAACCAATATAGTCAATGTGGCTATATACTGTTAAAACTGGTATATATTTAATGAAGTTCCCAATTGAAATATTAACAGCATTCCTCACAGATCTAGTGAAAATAATCCTACAATTTGTATAGAACCAGAATATACCCAGAATAGCAAAATCTATCCTGGATAATAAAAACAAAGCAGAAGCCATCACCATACCTGATTTGAAATCATTTTATAGAGCTACGGTGATAAAAACAGCATGGCACTGGCACAAAAACAGACATATGGATCAAAGATCAAAGAGGTTAAAGATGGCCTTTTTAACAAATGGTGCTGGGAAAACTGGTTATCTACATTCCAAAGATTGAATCTAGACCCATATCTTTCATCTGCACTAAACTAAAATCAAAATGTGTCAAAGATCTAAGTATTAAAACAGAAACAATCTGCAGGAAGACAAAGTAGACAAAACCCTTATAGAGAGAGCCATAGGCAAGGTGTTTCTGAACAGAACCCCTGTTTTACAAGAAAAAATATAAAGAATCAACGAATGGGACCACATCAGATTAAAAAGCTTTTGGGCCAGGGCTTTAGCTCAGTGGTTCTGCTACCTGCCTCAAAAGTGCAAGGACCTGAGTTCGATCCCCGGTACCCCCCCCCCCAAAAAAAGCTTCTGCACAGCAAAACAAACAAACAACAACAACAAACAGAGTGAATCTACAATCTACAGAAATAGACAATCTACAGAAAGGGAAAATTTCTTTGCCAGCTATTTCTCAGACAAGGGCTAATATCTGGAATATATAAAAAATTCAAAAAAATACACCTCTGAAATTTAAACACCCAATTAAAAATAGGCATCTGAAATGGATAAACACTTTGCAGATGAACAAGTATAATAGACCCAAAAAACCCATAAAAAATGTTCAACATTGCTAGTCATTAGAGAAATGGAAATTAAAACAATAGTGAAATGACATCTTACTCCAGGAAGAGTAGCTATCTTTAAGAAATCAAATAATTCAAATGCTGGAGAATCTGCAGGGAAAAGGTAGCCTTCTTTATTATCAATGGGAGTGTAAATTGGTACAACCACTACAGAAATCAGTATGGGGATTTTTCAAAAAAGTAGCAATAGAAATTCCTTTCAACCCAGCTATTCCTCCTTTAGGTATCTTCAAGAAAGAGTTAAATACATCATATTACAGTGATATATGCATTCTCATGTTTATAGCAGCACAATTCATAATAACTAAATCTTGAAAGAAGCCTATACGTCCACAACGATGAATAGATAAAGAAAATGTCTTATTTATACATAATGGAGTATTACTCTGACATAAAGGATAAACTTGAGTCATTTGTAGGAAAATGGATGCACCTTGAGAATGTAAAGTTATGTGAAGTAAATCAGACACACAAGCTTAAATATCACATGTTTTTTTATATTAGAAACTCAACATGTAAATAAAGGGGAAATTAAATATAGACAATAGAAGATAATGAGATGGGAGATGGAGGGAGAGGGAATCACAGGATTAGAAATGGGATTTTATAAAAAGAGGAATTGTGAACTGTTGTGTATATGCACCAAGTCCCTATTAGGGAGTTGATCATCATGTACTACAAACATATATTAAAAATCATACACACACACACACACACACACACATATATATATATACCATAAAAACCATATATATATATATATTTGTTGTCATCTATACACACACACATACACACACACACACACACACACACACACATATATGTTTTTCAGTGAAATCGAAAAAGGGGCAATGGGGCAACTCAGGGACCCAGTTTGGCTTTAAGAATATCATTTACTGGCCGGGGATTTAGCTCAGTGTTTCCACCGCCTGCCTCACAAGTGCATGGTCCTGAGTTTGATCCCCGGTACCAAAAAAAAAAAAAGAATATCATTTACAAATTCAATCATTTACTTCACAAATATTCACTGAATTTTCCCCACAGTTCAAACAAAGTGTTAGGTGGCAAGGGCATAATTCTTACTGAGGTGTTTCCAGCTAATTATAGATACTTTTCTTTCTGCTTTGCCTACAGCATGCATGAACCAAATTGCTTTTCTTTCCTGTAGGTATTTAAAAAAGAAAATGAGGCAACTAACTATAAATGACATAAAATATGAAAACTTCCTTCATCTGAACCAGGATCCTTGGTCCCAGGGAGGCAGTATAATGTCCTAATTCTTGCCTTTGGAACTCTGTGATAATGGCAGACATGATCTCTTGGTTTCTGTGTATGATTTACTGGTCCTCTGACAAAGCTGAGCTTCAGGCATATGCACAAACTTGGAGCTGTACTTTCTATAGGAGGCCAACCAGTGCACTTTTCCTATTGAACTGGGTTCCTGGAAACTTCAGGATGTGAATTAATAAATAAGAGGAAATACCATCTTTTTCATTTAGAAGTTGAACAGTTTGGAATTTTTGCTGTCTCACTATTTTTTTGTTTAGAACATTCTTTACACATAATCATTTCTCTCAAGAAAATCTATGCATTTGTGATGTAGTCAAAGTTTTGTTACTCTGTAGCTTGTGCCACTAAGAGACACAATCACTTCAAATAAAGTCACGAAGAGTGGAAAACACTAGGTTTTGGCACAATCATTGTTCTGAGGACAGTTTTATTACTAATAAGAAATGAGTACTATTCTTACTGAGTACTATTTTTGTGCTAGCTTTACATTGTTGAGTTGTGTCAAGGCCACTGTGATTTCAGTGGTTTTCCCATAGTTTCAAGAGTGAGGACTTCTTTTTCATGTAAAAAGTACCATCCTACCATGATATAATGGCAGGAAACCAATATGGATATAATACTACTTTGAATCTAAAGTTTTACTGACCATATAAGCAGCCATGGTAGTAGTTGGGGCACAGAGGATTGATTATGTGGCCCGATGGGATAACTCTGCAGCTTTCTGGAATCCTTAACACTTAGGCTGGGAGCTGCAGTATCACTGCAAGACTGCTTTCCAGCTTCCTTTGACTTCCCTTTATTTTTAGAGCTTTTAAACAACTAACTATTCCCATAATATGATAGTTACAGATTATATGCCATGTAAAGCATGCCTACCCATTAGAGGAAATAAAAAATTCAATAAAGCAAAAAATGCAACTTGACACTTTGGCACAAGCAAAGCAATAACTAATGACCAGTAAATTTAATTGTGAACATGACATTTTTTTGGTAGCAGTATATGTGATTATGATTTGGCTCTGTGTTTCTGTGGCCATATGTGAAAAGCCATTTGTCACATCCCTGGATGGCTGAACTGCTCCCTTGGCTCTTGCTGTTTGAGGTACTGTTAACCAGCTCAGAATCAAGCACACTCAATTGACTCAGTGATAATCTAGCAGGTCACTTCTCCTTTGTTGCATTTTAGGAAGAGATGCACATGAAGTTTATTTAAACTTTGGGTACTTAGGTTCACTGATTAAGAAAGTTACACCTGGTTTAATTTAGTTTCAAGTAGTAAGAAGTTTCACTATGATAAAGTTTCTTTCCAGACTAAAATATGGATGGCAACCAGGTAGCTTAGTGGTCTAAGTTTTCAGTCCCTACCACTGTGCTCTAACTCCAAGAATTTTCTTTTAGACAGTCTGCTGACTCAGTTTTGTCAGACTAAGAATATTCTCATTCTGGGTTATGTATTCAGGGTGACTCTTCACTTCTATTTTAGTCTGAGAGAGTTTCTAGGCTCATTGTTGATAGCTGAGCAAAGGTTAATTGAGGAAGAAGCTTGAGCACGAGCGAGTCTGAGTGGAAAGGGATGGTCAAGACAAGGGAGAAGGATTAAGGAAAGGTAGACAACAATGACAAGGGAGTGTGCCACATGTCTGTGGACACTGCTTTACAACTGCCAGGGCCACTTGGCTGAATCTCTAGACACTAAACAGTACTTTTACTTTTTTGGAGGAAGCAACAAGAAATAGTAATTGTACCTGATATGCGTGTGAGATCCCAGATGCGTAAAATGATGATAATGTTATTTCATGAGGGCATGAATATAAATGGGCATATATATAAATGGAGCACCACTTTCTGAGACTTGATTGTGGTTAATACTTTCTAGATGTGACAAGTTAGAATTTTCTGTTGTTCTCACCATTCTCCTCTTTGCCCCTGGTAGAGAGAAATCTTTTGACATAACAGCACCGGGACATTCTTACTAGAGGCATTTGATATAAGCAAAATAAAGGATTGATCACTTGGTGGATGCTGTACTTGAAAGATTTTACAAGACCTAAGCCTATTTTGGCAATTAAAGTGGTAGATTTTTGTGTCTAGTTACCTGAGTTTGAATCCTGGTGTTATCACTTACTAGTTATGTGACTTGTGTCAGTTTCTTGATCTTTCTGGATCTCAGCTTCTATAAAATAGAGACAGTAACAGGAGACTCCACTTCTCTCAGTGAGCTTCTTTCAAGCCCTTAGACACCAAGCAAAAAGAGCTGGCAAGTTGAAAAGACAGAGCTCAAGGGTGTAGAAGGGGAAGACCAAAGAGAAAAGGGACTCTGGATGGCCAATTCTAATTTGATTGGAATACAAGGAATTGTGTAGATCATATTCTGGAGTCTCCTGTGAACACAGCTAGAGCATTGTTTGGGGATGATTTGGGTAAATGGTTATGTTTCTGGTCAAGAGCTTACAGAGTGAGACGCTACCTCATCGCGCTCTCCTCTCATGCATTACGCTCCATCAATGCATTCTTTTGGGTCTGTGAACATAGTTTAACTCCTTCTGATGTTTGCAAGATTGTTTCTCTCTTCCATATTCAATTCAACTCTTCAAAATAGCTGATTTTTTCTCATAAGTTTCGTCATAAATGTTAGTCCCTGTCAGAGGCTCTTCTGTGAACAACTGTGTTAGAGCAAACACTAAGTTAGTTGATATACCAATGAGATTTCAAAATTTCATGTTCTTTCACAGGTAGCAGTCTTCGGAACATTTTAGCTTCCTAGGGTCATACAGGTATCTGGCTTTCTTCCATCTTGTTTCTCTGACAGCTCTAACATACTGCTGACATCCACAGTCAAAGCTGGACAACAACTTGAAGAAACTGGAGCAGAAGTTCCGTAACTATTTTCACTCATATCTAATTGGAAAACGCTTAAGACTATCTATGTGCAGCTGCAAAGGCAGCTGGGAAATAAAGCGACGAGGTTAAGAAATAATGTACTTTCATTCCAATATTATTATTTAAGCCCCAGGTGGCCATACTTCATACTAAAGGACCCTCCTATGCTATCACAAGCGTGAACTTTAACTGGCAACTTATTTCTCTATTATCCTAGAAGTTATCCTTTATTGGGCTTCTATATTGTCTGAATTAGTTATCTATCTTTTTTAAACCTTTAAATTTTTTTAGCTGAAACATTAAAACATAAATATTATACACACAATGGGGGTCATGTGTGATTCTTCAATAGAGGTACATGTCATGTACTGTTTAAAATGGTTAAATAAATCTATCTTCTCAGACATTTATTGTTTCTTAATGATAGAAACATCTAAAAATCTTTCTTTTAGCTTTTTGAAATGTACCATTATTGCTAGTTATGGTCATCCTATTATGCAGTATAGCACATGAAAACTTAGTGTAACTTTAACTATAATTCATTACCCATTGAGCAATCTTTGCTCTTCTCTCCCTCTTCACTGCTGTCTCCAGCATTTTGCAACCTCCTTTCTACTCCATTTCTATGAGATAATTTTTTTATATTCAACATATAGCTATGGCCAAGTGGTACTTGTCTTTTTGTGCTGGCCTTAATTCACTTACCTTAATGATCTTCAGTTCCATTCATGTTGTCACAAGTCACAGAATTTGGTTCTTTTTATGATTGAATAGTATTCCATTATCTATATGTACCACATGTTCTTTATCCATTCATCATTCTTGTCTTCTTCCAGATCTTAGAGAAAAACTGGTAGTATTTTTTTTCTATCTAGTGTAATGTTAGCTTTTGGGATTTATAATGTGGAGGTAAATTCCATTTATATCTAATTTGCTTAGCATCTGTATCATAAGGGGGTGTTGGATTTTATTAAATGCCTTTTTTGCACTTACTGAGATGACCATATGATTTTTTGCCCTTTGTTCTGTTAATGTGATGCATCACATTTACTTGTTTACTTGTGTTAAGCTATCCTTGTAATTGGGATGAGTCCCACTTGATCATACTGATAATGTTTTTAATGTGCTGTTGGATTTGATTTGATAGTATTTGATTTGAGAGTAGTGCATTTCTTAATTTTCAGAATTTCCAGTTACACACAAAAACCTGAAAAGTGTTTCAGTGGTACTTTCACTGAAGTGAAGAATGGCCAGGCCTTGTAATTTGGCCTACATGATAAGACATATAAAGGGTGCAGATGCCTGTAATAGATTTATTCTATTACCAAGGAGTTGTTGAAGACTTTGAATCAATGTTCATAAGACATATCAGCCTGTAATTTTCTCCTTTTTTGTTGTGTTCTTGTCTAATTTGGTGTCAAGATAATGCTGGATTTATAGAATGTGTTTGGAAGAATTCATTTCACTTTGATTTTTGGAATAATTTAAAAATTGATACCAGTTCTTGGATCCATTTTCTAATTTTGATTAATACTGATAGCAACATTTCTGGCTCTACATTCCTAGAACAACCATTCATGCATAGATTTCCAAATCAAATTACCTACATAATGTTAAGCTAGAAATCTGGTTAGGTCTTGCAAAATCTATGACATCTACTTGCTTTTGTCTTCCAGATTTCTGACTCTTTATTTAATCATATCTACAACTCAAAATTTCAGTTATGTGTTACTATTCTGCCTTCCTTCCTCTACCCGACACAGAAGGTGATACACAGTTCTTGTTACCCTGTTGCACCAAGCACCCTTTACAAACTGATCTGATTTGGGTATTTTCTACCTGGCTCTAATGACAGTCCTTTTAGTTTTAGAGTTTGAGAAAAGCTTTAGTTACTTTAGATACATTACATATCAAATATACCACAAATAATTATATAAATACTGCATTGCTCTCATGGATTTCCTCAGGTATTCATTTGTCCAATGAATGAATGAATACATGAATAAATTTCATAAGCATGTTCCTTCCAACATTTTTTCTGTGCTATTTATATTTTACAATTTCTTTGGCCACAATAATAAGAGAGCTACGTAGCAGTTATGTGTATAACAAACTGGCTTGGGGGAAATTACTAAGAAACATTCAAGGTAATTTGGAACCATAAAATGTTGGCCTCATCTTCTGGGTGGCAGAGTAAATAGTTCTCCTTACAAGAGTATACCATAATTTCTATCCTCCTCTGCTAATCTAATTCATTAAAATTAAAATTTAAAAACATGAATGTCTCCCAGGGGTATCCTAATGGTTTTTGGTGTTTTGTGTAATTTCTTTGCAGAGAACACAGGTTATTTCTCTCTACAAATGGCTTTTTAAAATATACTGAGTAACTTTTTTTTGGATTTAGAATGGATTTCTATAATTTGTCTTTGGATGAGAATAATTGATAACTTATATATATATAGATGTTTCAGAATAGAAATTGGAACTCATGCATGCAATGATAGCAGGTATCTAAATCTGGCTAAGATTAAGAAAAGAATTACTGATCACTTATAAAGGGTCACACACGAATTACACAGTGCAAGATACCTTCACATACAGTATCTACTTCAAGTTACACACAAACTCAGGTTTTTCTATATATTATCTAAATTTTGTTCAGAATTTACAGAATTGATCTTTTATTTTGGTATTGTGTGAACCTGTTCAAGAAAATACCTGTAATTTCAATCACTGTTTAATTGCTTATTCTAAAAGTGCTTGCTTTCTACAAATAGTTTACTGAAAACAGGGCTGTATTATTCATATCATTTATTCCTTAGGGCTGCACACAGAACACTGACTCAAAATATGTCTGTTGAAAGAATGAATAGGTGAATATATAAAAAAGCAGTTGTATTCTTTATTTCACAGTTTCTCTTTATTTTACTAAATTTGAGAATAACATGTACTTCCTTGTGGTGCCATCTATTAAAACTTTACTCTCCTTAAATAGGTTTGACATGGAGATCAGAGGTACAAGCTAGAGAACTCTACAAGCTAACAAGCTAGTCTTCAATATTCGCTTGGGTGCTGATAAGACACAAGACTCCTGGGTCAAAGATAAAGGTATTATCATTTACTAGAAAATCAGTAGCAAGAGAACCAGCATAGTTGCACCAGTTCTACAGTTCTCAAATTCTCAGAATAGCAAAGAGGACCAAGTAGAACCTTCATACTCAGTAGGTATACCACAAGAGAGTCCTCAAGTTAGGGAATCCAGTGCTTTTGTGACAAGTAGCAAACAAGCTTGTTTGTTGTTGTTGTTGTTGTTGTTTTATCAGAAGAAGAGTGTTTCACAGGATAGGTCTTTGTAGCACATTTCTTACTTTTCAGAATTGCCACTTGCACAGAAAAACCTGAAAAGTGGGTCAATGAAACTTTTATAAAAGTGAAAGAATGACCAGGCTCTGTAATTTTGCCTATATAATGGGATGTGTAAGGAGTGCAAAATGCCCATAGCAGATTTACCCTATCACCAAGGAAATGGAAGATATTTTCATATGGTATAGCTTCTTTGTAAAGAAGACTGAGGTCCTAAGAGGTAAAATGACTTACCCAAAAATATAATGGTGGTTTGTAATGTCCTCTGGAAAGAAATACGTTTTTCCAGACTTTAAACCTAACACTCTCCATAATACCATCCTAGTCTCTTTATGTTACTTTTGTTACTCTCTTTATAGCTGTACTACAATTTGAAAATATGAAACACTTTTCCCCTACTTCTTTCTTTGTTTTATATCCACAAAAATTAGCGTTATGATCTCAGTGTGCAGCACTTCAGTAAGCACTTTGTGAACAGTGGAGCAGCAAAAAGGCTCTATAAAAGAGTATTTAATCCTCAATTATGTCTAGAATCTCTGTTCAGCTTCTGAGGAGTCCCAGTGTAGGCAAGAACAGTACAGAGCTTAAGTGCACAGGCTCTGGAGTCAAGGAGGTTTGAGTTCAAGATATGCTCATTTTGCTTGTGATCTTTGTTAAGGTAAGTAAATTTTATGAGCCTTAAAATGGTCTTGAAACTTGAGAGTTTCATCCTTAGAAAAATGTAGCTGATTATAATATCCACTTCACAAATAAGATAAAAAAGTAAATGAGCTAACACAAAGTGGTTGACACATACAGGCTTAACACACCTTAATAAGGTGGCCATAATTAATGCATAATAAAGGTGCTGAGAGACCCAGCATGATCAAACTCACCTAACATTAAATCAAAGTTTCCAAGTATTTTGACTACGGAACAATAAATTTATTTATTTTTTGCATTATTCATCTGTCATTCCATGCATGTATCTCTTAAGAAAAACTTAATAGAACAACAAAAGGCCTCTTAATGCAGAGGACCACAATATCGATTATGCCCAAAGCAGGCTATAAAGAGTCAACCCCACAGTTGGCTTGTTTTGAGAAGTGAGTCTGGCTGAAGTCTACGTGCCAAAGTCAGAATAACTCACACCCAAATTCCATTCCCACAACTAAAACCTTCTGACTAAAAGGACAATGTTCTAATTACAACCATATATTTTATCTATTCTGTTCCTAATTTGAGAATGCTTTGTATTGTCCTTTATGAGCCTTGTTTACAGTAATTTCCATACAAACTGCATGTAGCTTGCCTTTATCCCAATTGATTGCCACTAAAAGTCAGTGCCTTGGACTGGCCAGGGCCTTTGTTGCACTAGCATTGATTGTCCTGGCATCGTGCTTTCTCTCTCCTAGTTCTGTCTCTTACTGTATTTATTTCTCAGGCCTGCATCATATACTGGGCAGGGTACTGGAACCTAACTTCAGGGATCTCCAGGACTTAGAGCTTGTTAGATTGAGGAATTGAATTCCATACAAAGCAACTAAATTTCATTAATAACTCCATTCATATTCTTGAATTACATGTAAAACAGGAAGTTTGGCTTTTGTGATGTTCTTAAACTTGGGTCAGATTTCATGGCAGCTTCTGTGATGTGTTAAAACATCACTGCTTATTGATTTAACTGTATTCCCCCCAAAATATTGATTTTATTCTGCCACCACAGGGGAAATTCTGCTAAGAGCAAGTCCAGTGAATCTCTATTCTCAGGGTGTGTGGCTGATAATGTGAGCAGACACAACACTCTAGAATGTTAAATACTTTTCCTAGACACAGTAAACATAGGTCAAAAACAGTAGTCAGACATACCTGCCCTCAATGACAAGAGAGCTCTCTGAATTCATGTTGTTGTAAATATCCTGCCTGGGATTTATTAAATATCACTAGTTTTGGGTTCTCTTAACTGTGATAGGATAATACTTCTGTTTAGAAAATTCTCAGTTGAAGGTCAGGCACACATGAAAGCATTTGTGGGTATGCCTGAGAAGCTATCTTTTAAGGCCAGTGAGCACTGCCTTACAAGACCTAATTATGTGTACATCTTCCCAATTCTATATTCACTTATATCTTTTTTGATGGTTGTTTTTACGCACAAAAATCACCAAATGCTGTAAATCAGAGTCTCTCCCAGTACAGAGTCAATTTTTCAGCACACCTTTCCATGTGCCTTCAAACATGCCAGATGCTTTCATAATTCTTCCTATTACCTGGTCACATGAGCATCACCCAGGCTATTTGTCTTGTCCACCAAATTTGAGGATGATTGGTACCTAATTCTCCATTTGGCTATTGTTCCTTGTAACCATAGCTATATCAGTAGGAAACTCCAAAGCAATAAAGAAAGGATCTCTCATACCTCTTTTTCAGATCTGAGGACCATTCATTCTTTAGAGCTCAAGTTAAAGGTCAGACATTATTATGCTTGTGGTTTTAAGTCTTCCTAATGTTAATATCCATTCATCATGTACTTCTCTTTTCTAGCTTTTATTAAAAATTGTAATTATGCATGTAACTAGATGATTTAATCAATACCTTACCTCTTTCTCTACACTATAAACTCTGTGTGTGTTGGGGGAGTCTTTCCCTCTACCTATCCAGAATTCACAATTTCAGTAAATATGTTTGCATCCATAAATGAATTAATGATCTGGTGAATCAGTCACATGTCATGATTTTTCTATGGGGAATGGAAAAATTCATGGAGATATATGCTGTATGTTACTAAACATTGTGGTCAGCTCAGTCGAAGTATTTATTCTTGGATAGCTTTATAGTATCTGGAACTACTCCACGGATAATTAGTATGTATCTTTATCCCCAGAGCATGATTCACCTGGTTGCTCTGGCATCACCCTGTGTAGACATTTGGTGGAAGGAAATCAGAGATAAGTCTAATTGCTTCTTCAGCAAACTCTACCCCATTCTTCCCTCAGAATCTGGATGAAAATGCTTCCTCTTTAGAGGGAAATTAGTTATAGCTTTTGATACAATCCAAAATTGTTCATTTAGGTATAACATTTTGTGTTAGTATAGTTTAAACCAGTATTATTTGTAGAGGCTTTGGGATCAAATATCTCTGAATTTAAAAGTTAAAAAAGATGCTGCTGATGTTCATTATGACTAAGAACTGGCATTTTAAAGTCAGAGATGAATATAGAATCCAATGCTTAATCCATAATCAGATTCCACTACAGATTTAAAAATGAAGGCCTGAGGAAGGCAATGACTTAGCCAATCATACCATCAGGACAGACAGTGTCTATATGAACATAATTTTATTGTTTTTTACATATTGCAGGCCAATGATGATGGGCATTGATTTCTGTGATGAGTACCTCTCAGAGAAATTTCACCAATTGTGATGAGAGTGGAGGAGTTGCTAATAATAATTTACAAGCAACAAAAGTAATCTTTTATTCTGTGTTCACTATGGTTCCAGGTCTGTGCTAAATGTTTTACATATATTAATCAGCTCATGTAGTATTTAGGGTTCAGTAGAGCAACAGACTCAATAAAATAATCATGCAAGGGATTTATTAAGTAAGCTTACAGGATCAGAAGTGGAAAAATTTCAATAGCCATGTACAGATTCAGAGGTGGAAGAATCCAAAATGACTGTCCACACAATGATGAGCTGGAGGATGCAGTAGCATTCAAATATCAAAGATCTGAAAGCTCACTGAAGTAGCTTTTGAGAGTTTGTAGTGGAAGGCTGAAGTCTTTGCTGAAGACAAATGTCCTGGGCAATGGGAAAGATGAGCACTCCTCCAACAAAAGGGCAGAGTTACTTCTTTACCTTTTTATTATGACCAGACTATGAGTCTATTGGTTGATGACACCCATCCTGATTGGGTCTTCCCTCTTCAGTTTTCAGACCTACCTATCAATCAACCACAGACATACCCAGAGATTTACTAATTTACTAGGTGGTTCTTACTCAAGTCAAGTTGACATACCACAATTAAAGATCACAAAATATAACCATGTGAGGAAGAAGTGATTGCCTTTATTTTATAGATGATAAATTTGAAGCCCGGAGTACTGAGTTGGATGTTTGTGGTCACGAAGTTGTTAACCAACATAGTCTCTGGCCTGCCATTTCACCACAAACTCAAAAAACAGAAAATCATATGTACTTTACTATGTACATATGTATCTTTTTTGATGAAAATGAGGTTCATGTTTCAATATTAGTAGCATTCTTGATAACTTTTCTTGGAAATTACCATTTTCTTCCAGTTCATAATTTCCCTTCTTTTTCATTTTTTGCCAAATACAGGAAGTCCCCAACTTTTGAATGAGTTCTGTTCCAAGAGAATTATTGTAACTTAGATTCCTTCATAAGTACAACAAAGTGAGTTTTATACACCTTTGACACAAATACACAATGTAAAGCATAAAAAGACCATACACACAAATACTGTAAATAGACTATTTTTACTTTTACATTTACATTAAAATGGTAAGGTAGACAAGTGAGCTACTTCCACGATTTGTTCACATCTACAAATGTTCCTAATGGGAATTACTGTATTCTCAAAGTGTACACATTATACATTTTGCAGACATAACAATAAGAGAAGCCATAGGATCACTAGAATTAAAGTTGAGAGGCTGATGTTCTAAATTCTTCTTTGTCTCTGTGTGACTTTGGTCTTGTTATAGGAGGTATAGACCAATTTGTGTGGACTAATACACATCCTGAGAGAGGGGCTTCTGAGGCTCAGAACCAAGTCACATCCTAGCTCTTATTTACTTTCTGGGTGGATTGACAAATTAACTTCTCCAATCCATAGTTTCTTACGTACAATGTGGAGACAGTAGTGTCTACCTCATAGTTCCATTATTTGGACAAAATGAAGTAAGTTTATATAAATGAGACAAATTTATATAAAACTCAAAGTAACAGGTTAATATCAATTCTAAAGAACAAGTGGCTACAAAAATAAGTTAAAATACATTCAAAATTTATCTATTCTTCCTAAAAATATGCTGCTGGATTATTTAGTGGTGATGTGTATCCTTAAAATACAGGTAAATTGTTTAAAAATTCTTTTCTCACTGTAACTGTCAAAGGCCTAGCCCTAAGAAAAAGCTGCTCCACAAAGTTCTTCTGGTGTCTCACTGTCTTAATACTATGGAACTTTCTCAGTGAAAACAACCCACAACCCCATACTCCCACAATTATCATCTTTCTTTCCTGAGATCTCAATCTCCTTTTTTTAGTGACTCTTTCTCTTTCTCCCCCTGCCTTGCACATTGCTTATTTTTCACATAATAAACTTTATTCTTCCCCTAATCTAAATCATCATCTGGAGGCAATGTAGCAGACTAATCAAGAACCTAGATCCTGGAAGTATTAAATTAATAATTTCTAGATTTAATTCTAAACTGCACAAATTTCTAGCTTTGCCTTATTTTCTCCTATGTAAAGTGAATAATAATAATAAACACAGAAGAGTGATGAAAAGTCAAAGAAGACTTAAATTCACTGAGGATGTACTGTATTTATGGATGGGAAAATTCAATGTTTTTAAGATATCAATTATTGCCAAAATGATCTATTTTTAACATAGTTCAGATTAAAATCCTAGAAGAATCTTTTTCTCATAGAAATCCACAATCCAATTTCAAAATCTGTATGAAAAGACAAAAAGAATATAATAGTCAAAGCTATTTTTAAAAAGAATGAAGTTGTAGGGTTCATACTACCAGATTTCAAGATTTGCTATAAAGATATGAAAATACTCCATTCCCAGGTAAACAATGGCATACTTTGAAGTTACAACATTAGTTTGAACATTCATTATTCATATACTTTACATGTGTGGCAGGGGGGGTTGTGTGTGTGCATATGTGTCACTAGAGATTGAACCCAGGGACTGGCAAATGCTAGGTAAGCACTCTACTACTGAGCTACATCCAAATTTAATTTTGAAACAGGGTGTCTTAGTTACTTTTCTCATCGCTGAGACAAAATACCCAACTCCCAAAGTTAAAGGAGGAAAGGTTTATTTAGGCTCACAGTTTGTAGAGATTTCAGTCCATAATTGGCTGGCTAGAAGGCAGGGTGGCCTGGCAGACAGACAGTTCACGATGGACTGAAGGTAGCAAAGTAACAAGGGAACCTTAACACTGTCTTTTTGCGCCTTTTATCTTATCCTGACTACTGAGCATAAAGCAGGCGCCAAACCAATCAGTAGACTGATGTAGTAATCACACACCCTTAATCCCAGTATCATACACTCTAGATCCAGCCAGCTCTGAAAAAGCCTCCACCTATGACTATATGAGGCTTTGGGTAAACATCTAGATACAACCCATAACACAGGGTCTGACTAAATTGTATGGACTGACCTCAAACTTGTGATCCTCCTGCCTCGGCCTCTGAGTGGCTGGGATTGTAGGTGTTTGAAAATGAACCTGGCTTGCTTATGTATTTTTTCCCTTAAATTCTTTTATTGGTATATTTTAGGTATACAATATGTTTACATTTATCATTGGGTGCTTATACCTGTACGTGATGTATCTTGGTTTTTATTTTTTTCCCATTACCTATGTGCCCTTCACTCCCTCCACCCTTCCCTATTTACATAGACTTCATTTCCATTTTTTTCTTTTCTCATAATTTCTCCATTCCCCTTCCCCTTCCACCACCCCTACCCCTTTGGAACTTTTCCTATTTCAGAGTATCAATTATTCATTATTAATCCTTTTGATCCTTATTTATAACTTTCAGTTTCTTACACTAGAGAAACTATTTGGTATTTACACATGTGTGTTCTATTTATTTCACTTAAGAATATGGCCTCAATATGCATCCATTTAGCTATAAATTACACTAGTTTCTCATTCTTTATGGCTGAGTAGTACTCCATTTTATAAAAAACCCCACATCTTCTTTATCCAATTTCCAGTTGATGGGCACTTGGGCTGTTTCCAAGCTTTAGCTATTACAACTGTGCCACTATAAACATGGGTGCACATATATCACTGTGGTATGATTCTTTTAATTCTTTTGGGAAGATACCCATCAGCAGAATAGCTAGGTCAAATAGGACCTCTAGTCCCAGTTCTTTGAGGTATCTCCATACTGATGTCCATAGCGGTTGCATGAATCTGCACTCCCACCAACAATGGAGAAGGGTTCCTTTCTCCCCACACCCCTGCCAGCATTTATTATTGGTTGATTTCTTGATAGCAGCCATTCTTTCTGG
>NW_004624845.1:2448771-2459075 GCF_000247695.1 Heterocephalus glaber | reverse complement strand
TGTTGGTGTATTTAGAACCCTCATGGAATAATTACTTCTCAGAGGTGTCTTCCACATATAGCTGGTCTTTAGGTTTTGAGTCTCTAATGACTCTGAGGCTATCTCATTTTCATTATAGCAGGAAGGACAACTGATTAGATCAATCACAACACCTTAGCCCAAGTAATACAATCAACAACACAATAACATCAAGTACTTCTTAGAAAATGACAATTTGTGGTAGTTATTAATATATCACCTGTAACTGTGTGGATTAAATCAAAATAGAGGACCAACCCAATATATGTTTATAGTGGATAAACTCTTTAATATAGCAAATTTACTCTTCAGGATGGGGAGTTAGAAGGTGTTGGGGAGGGAGGAATAGGTAGGTAGAAGGATAGGGGAAGGTTAGCTGTGATCCAGAGGGCACAGGCAAGAGAAGAAAGAGAAGAAAAGTCAAATAAAGAAGAAATACAAATTAGGGCCAGAACTGGAACACAAAGAGGAGAATAAGAACAATGTAGGACAGCAAGGGAGTGAGGCAGAGAGAGAGTGAAAGAAAAGAGAAGAGAAAGAAAAAAGAAAAATTAAAATTTTGAAAGAGTAGAAACTAAGAAAAAAATTAAAAATAAGAGGAAAGATAGTGGTAATTTTTAAATAACAAATAAAAGTTAAAAATGAAGGGCCTCCTTCAGGGTTTGTCTCCACTGTCACAATAAACAACATGGGCAGCAGTGTGCAGTTGTAAGTCAATGAGTCTCAGTAAGCCAGTCACAGACCCATGAGATTCAAGTCCCAAGTTGAGCTTCCTGTCCTCCTGCAGAGTTGCACTCTGCAAGGTTCTATTGCAGGTTCCAGCTGCCTTTCCCCTGAAGATAGTCTAGGTTCCGATGGGAGGTGATGATCCCTCCAACTTACCAAGCACAGTGGTCTGGTGTGTCTTTATTGCAGAGATTCTCTTCACTTTTCTAGTGGGCTTGTTTTCATCAGGGAGCCTGAGAGAGGCCCTCTCTCTGTTGTTCATTTCTGCAACTCAGGACAATGGCTTTTATATCCCCCTGTGCCTCGGTAGAGTGGAACCAAGTAGCTGCACAGCCAAGAGGCCTGAGGCAGCGGGTGGGGGCTGTTGTTACAGGCGCCCACATGGCCAAGCTGATTGCTGGTGGTCTTCTGTACTTACTATCTATGTATTTGATCTGCCTTCTTTGGGAATAACTGTTTAGAGATTAATTTTCACAGTTGTGCATATCAATAGATCATGCCTTTTATTGCTGAGTGGAATTCTATTGTATGCATATACCATAATTTGTCCATTGACTCACTGAAAAAAGTTTGAATTTTTTCACTCTAACATAAAAAAGCTATTCTGAATTTTTGTATAAGTTCCTTATGTGAACAAATGATTTTCTATTCCTTAAGTAAATACCTAGAAGTAGAATGGTTGAGTCATATAGTGTTTTAATATGTTAAGAAATTTCTGAACATTTTCCGTTGAGATTTTACTGATCTGCATTTTCACTGTTCAGTTGTTTCACATCTTCACCATTTCTAGTATGGTTGGTTCTAAAATATTTTTAGATATTCTAATTTAATACATGTGTAGTAGTAGTGAATTTGCATTTCACTGATAATGTTGTTAAATGTCATTTTATGCACCTACTTGCCACTTGCATATCTTTTCTCAATGTATACGTTCCACTCTTTTGCCTATATCTTTATTATAGGTCTTTTTCTTATTTGAAGTTCATTATGTATTCTGTGTACAAGTTATTTATCAGACACGTGATTTACAATCATTTTTCTAACATTGAATAGATTAAATTTCATTCCTATGACAGAGAAGATACTGTGTCTTCTTTTTGAAGACCAGAAGTTCTTAAATTTGCATTGGTCCAATTTATTGATTGTTTTTCTTTTATATATGGTACATTTGATAGTGACTCTAAGAAATCTTTGCCTAAACAAAGGTCAAAAAAAATTTTTTGTCACAGATAAACCAGTCCTCTCTGTCCACTAATTCACAGTCTGTGTTTTATGATTCATAGATTTTTAGTACATATATATTGAAAAATAACTAAAATTATAATCCTTTCATTTTTTAATTACATAACTTTATATTGCAAAAAATACCCTTCTCATTGGGCTATGATAAAGATTCACGTGTATAAAGTGATAGAGACCCATACTTAGTATATAGTAAGCATCAATTCCTACTATTTTATGTTCTAGAGGCACCTAATGATAATATATGAAAATGAAAAATTACAAAACATTCCCCAGTGTGGCAGGGCAATATGGAATAGAGAGGGCCAGGCATGATCTTTTACTTCTGCATAAATTACCAAGGAGATGGAGGTCAGTCTTTCATCTTATTCTCTTCTGGAGGCACAGCATTACCACAGTAGTAAAAAAAATTTAGTACTATCTCAGATCCATTCCCCCATTCACTTCATTATGTTTCTTTACCCTTTAAATGGATCCTGGGTCAGTTATTAGTCACTAATCAGTCCTATAAAGAAAATTACAGAAAAATCTTCAGATGACTTTAGTCTAGGTATCGTCAAGCTCTGCAATCACAGTATAAGAATAGTAGAAAATTTTAGCCTTCGGATAAGTTGTTAAATTTGTTCACTTATTTCATGTATATTCATTAAGTACCTACCATGTTCCAGGCACTAAAAATATATGAAAAATCAAATCAACATTGTTCTTCCCTTCATAGAACTGATAAAATTCAGTATGTACTTCCCTCAAATATAGTGACATGACATATTGAATATTTTAGGCTGAAGAAATTTTAGAAATAGACTGGAATGGAAAGGTCACTTTGACCTTGATTTTACTCTTCTTCCCTGAAGTAGGTCATAAAACCTGGGAAGGCTTATCTAATCTTCCTTTAAGCATATCGTAAGAACCTCATGTGAGATGTGCCCTCCCTAAGGCAGGAGGGAAGGAGCATCCTTGTCTCTGAAGAGTCAGGGATGCAGAGAAGAATCTGAACAAACAGATCTTGCTAAATGTCCCTAGTTTATTACAATTATATATAAGTATGATCTATTTTATACTATCTCATATTTCTCCATTACTTCTGGTATCTACCCTTCATTAAAGTTACTATAAAAACAACTAGGCTTAACTCATTCATTAGGTATTTATTATCTTATAAAGGTTCCCATAAAACTTAAAAGGTCAGGTACAACTCAAGTAAATTTGTATGCTTTTCTATTGTTAGTCTGATTTTTCATATAAGGGGGTCAAACTATGCATTCAGGATAGGTAGAGGGAAAGACCCCTAACCCAAATGTAGGGAAAGAGGTGAGGTATTGATTAAATCATCTTCCAGTTACATACATACATTCTGGAATCATCTTCCAGTTACATAGATAATTATAATTTTGAACAAGAGCTAGAAAAGAGAAGTACATGATGGATGGACATTACATTAGGAGTACTTGACCATAAGCATGATATTAAGGTTTGACATTTAAGTTGAGCTTAAACATGTATGGTCCTGGGGTCTAAGAAGAAGTCTGGGGGATTCTTTATTACTTTGGAGTTTCCTACTGATGTAGCTATGGTTACAAGGAACAATAGCCAAATAGAGAATGAGGTACCAATTCTGCTGGTTGCTGGACACATGCCAAGTAGATACCCCCCCCCCACACTGCCCCAGTAATGTGGTTCACTTTGTGAAGGCACAAAGCTTATGGACAGGGCTTCCTTCTTTCCCCAATATAAGTGAAGCTTTTGTTTAGTTTAGTTTAGTTTTTGTTTTTGCAAAAATTGTCTCTACAATGAAAGTTAAATATGTGTATGAGGTTCTAGAATTGAGAACATAATTAAAATAGGGCTATCTTCTAGAAGACAAGCCCTGACCACAAATGCCAATGTTATATGACTTGGTGACACAGATAAAAATAACCGTGAAGGAGCCTGCTATACTTGGGTGCAATAAAAAGGGAAATGGCACCCTCTGTTTCAGCCAAACGGAGCAGGTAGAATGAAATACAGTGTGCTCATGTTTCTGCCAACCCAGCCCCTCAAAGAAACATGGCCATATGCACTAAAGTTCTGACCAATCAGATTATCCAAGTCTCCAGGGAAGGGGCTAAAAAGGCAATCAGTAGAAAGGTCATCAGATAGGGTACAAGGATGTTCCCCTAATGGGGAGCTAGAACCTCAGGTTTCCATGGTCAAGTCCTTGACTATTGTCACAAAAAATTCAGTATTCATCAGTAAGAGACATAGATTTATTAAGCAGACTGGAAGAGAGGGTAGGGAAAAGAGTGCAGGCACCAAGTGGGATTCATCCCAGGAATACAGGGATGGCTCAACATTGCAAATCAATAAATGTAATACACTATATTAACAATATATATTCATCCGTGTTTATAGCAGTACAGTTTGTAACAGCTAAAATTTGGAAACAGCCTAATTTCTGATCAACTGGTGATTGGATAAAGAAATTTTGTTGTGTTTGTTTTTATAAAATGGAATACTACTCAGCCATAAAGAATGAGAAACTAGAGACATTTATAGCTAAATGAATGCACACTGAGGCCATACTCTTAAGTGAAATAAATAGGACACACATGTATAAATAACGAATAGTTTCTCTAGTGTGAGAAACTAAAAATGTAAATAAGAATCAAAATGTACAATAGATAATGTGAAATAGGAAGAAAAGCTCCAAAGGCGAAGGGGAAGTGGGAGGTGTAGGGGAAAGGAAAGAAGGGAAAGGAATAAATATGAGAAAAGGAAAAAATGGAAACAAAGTCTTTGTAAATAGGGAGGGGTGGAGAGGTTGAAGGGAGGGCAGGGGAATGGGGAAAAAATAAGAATCAATATATATCATGCAAAGGTACAAATTCCCAATGATGAATGTCATCATACTGTATACCTAAAATGTACCAATAAACTTAATGAAAAAAAAAGAGTGCAGGCACTCCAGGGATAAGGTAGGCTATGGTCTGGGATATTTATGTGGTCTCAAGATATGCTCAAGATGAATGATATAGGATGTTTATTTTTTGAGTTATTTATTTAGCTAGTACTATCAGGCTACCCCTAAGTGGGCCAAAGTAAAAACGGACTTTATTAACTAGGTTAAAATGCAAGCCATTTACATGTGTGTGTAGTGTAAAGATATGTATCCAATTAATAGCGTTGTTTCTTTGAGAGTAGAAGTCTTCAGAAACTGAGGATTTATATTATCAGAAGAAAATCACAGGCCCAATTTACAAACTTCTAGAGTCTTTAAAATTCTTAGGGATTCAGGAGTAAGAAACCCAGAAGACAAACATGTCTAGAGGTGAAAATGCTTTGGAACCTTGGGTTTCTTTGATTATGCTTGAAGCTGCAGTTTTCTCCTCCAAAGTTGCAGCATTCTTACAAATCACACTTTTTTCATAATTACAATTTTCTTGTCTGATTTCTACCTCTTTTTATTTATTTTATTCTATCTCAGACACAGAAATGTGAACAGAAGTTTTCTGTATCCCAATTAGATATCCAAGGGAAGAGAGTCATTAGCTCCCTCATCAGCAAGTAGACTTAAACCCGATAAAGCTGGAAGGGGCAGAGGAGCAGAGCACTCAGGCTGCAAGGCAGAAGATGCAAAAGGCTGATGTGGAGACTGCATGGACATTCAAGGAATGAAAGAAAAACCCATCAACAACAGTCCCTCCAGAGGGCAGAGGATGAAAGTGAGGGCAGCAGTGGTGGGCATGAGCTGGAGAATAGTCAGGACTAGACTATGCAAAGACTTAGGCTAAGCAGCCTGAGACTCTGTCAACAATGTGAAGTTCTGGATGGCTTTACCTCATTTTTTTCATCATACATAAGCAGAGGCTAATTATTATGATCTATTTTTGCACTCAGCCTATTACAAAGGCAGTAGACCTAACATGACCATTTATCTTGGTTTGTTTGCAAACTGTCAGTGTTTCTGTCCTATTTTCCCGCTCAAAAGTGTCCTGCTTAAGATGATAAATTCTGTGATCACCTTAGCATAATTGTAATATGTTTAGGTACTGAAACCACACTGCTTGAATTAATTTCCCGGCTCTCATGTTTCTCAGTGCTGTGACCTTGGGCGACCACTTTGTTTCTTTGAACATTTCTAAAACAAGTTACTATTAACCCTACCTTTAGCATTGTGTATGTGTTAAATTAATATACTCCAAACACATGAGTGGAGCAGCAGAGGTGCAATTAAATGTTAATTATTAATCTTGTACATTTTCCTATTTTCTATTACTCTAAAAGTATTTGGAATATGCATGTAAAAACTTGAATCACCTTCTACAGAATTCACATTTTTTGAGGGAATGGCAGGGTTGGCCCAGATGTCCCACAGTTATAATATAAGAAGTCAATTAAGACAAGCATCATCTTTTAGTTTGTACTAGGTGTCAGGCTTTCTGCCAAGTGTTTTACAGATGGCTTTTTACTTACTTTTTTCTTACAACTTCTGAGGTATAAGCATCATTGGTTTAATTATATATGGAGAATGGAGCTCAGGGAGGTTAAGAATCCCTCCAATGTACCAAGCCATCTGAGTGGAGATTGGATCTTATCTCTCAGATTCATGATCCATGTTCTAAGGTATCACATCCCTGCCAATCTCCTGCTAACCTTAGAAGCAAGGCAGTGCTTAGCTCTCTTAGAAGTCAGCCAACACTCCCAGTCTATTTTTCAAAGCTTCCCCTTATTCAGATATAATTACATTTTCAGTCTGTAGCATTCTCTGGGATTAGAAGGAAGAAATATATCCTTTAAGTCTGCCATCTGCTATTTTGTAGTAGGAAAGAACTAGTTTTGGGCTATAAACTTCATACTCATTGAAAAGGGTCTCTATCCTTTATATCAGAACTGTGTTAATCATTTGGGGTTCTGCTTATGCAGAATTGTCACAGTGTTACAGATTTTGACCATGATTTTGGCCAATCTTCTCCTTTCCTTATGAAAAGCCATAACACTTTCCTTCTGTTTTCATGTGTCAGTCCCAGCTTCCCAACCCCATACATAAACATGTTGAAAGTATAAAGGTTGTACAGTGGACCCTCAAGTTACAACCAGCCTGACAGATGAACAACTTGGGTCATGACAGGAATTTTAGTTTTAACTTATGAAGAAAGTCTTGAGTTACGACTCGAATGCCAGCCATTTATCCTTCCAGATGGTCTCAGATAGAGTCAGATACAGATTTAACCCTTAAAGAGTTCTGGAAGGAACATTACAACATCTTTTCCTGTGTGGGATTGATTGAGAAATCCTTGGCCAATGTCTTTTCAAGAACCCTGAGATCTGCTTGTACACAGGAGAGAGACTTTTTTTTTTGGTACCAGCGATCGAACTCAGGACCTTGAGCTTTCCAGGCAGACACGATGCCACTGAGTTAAATCCCTGGTGCCTAGGCAAGATACTTTGAATGCTGTGTAGAGGAGCCTGAGACTTCAATTGATCAACTTGAGTTACAACCACTCCCTTACCCTCATGAATGAATTGAGTTCATAAGTTAAGGGCCCACTGTAGTACATGAAGTACAAGATTGAATAGTTGTACTGCATGTTCTGTATTAGAAATTTTATGTATATGAGAATAATAAAAGGTTACACTTTATGTACTCAACTTGAGAATCACAAAGCCAAAATTCTTTTGCAGTAGTGGTTTAATCTATAGTTTCCACCAAATAAAGGTGCAAGCCAAGCAGACCTAAGATGAAACTTTGGTTCCATTGTTTATCTGCAATGTGTAATTTGGCAAACATTTCCACTCCTTGAGCCCTGGTTTCCCATGTGGGGACTCGCAAATGTGACAGGGATACGTTGTACCTATGAAGTGTCATTTAAAGCCACTTTATAGACATTGTCTCATTGGAACCTTTCATTAGCTCAGACCTATTGAATAATTTGGTGGGGGAACTGTAGGTTAACTATCATTTCCATATTTCCATAATTAGAAGCAAGTGGTACACAGAATATCAGTTTTATTTTGGGACCCACCTCTAACATTCTGAGCTTTTTGTAACCCCTTCAAGTCTCATTTCCTTAATGTAAAATCCCTATACAAACACATTGCTCTTAACAACAATGGTTCTCAAGAGATATCCATATCCTTATTGCTAGAACCTGTGAGATATCACCTTACACGACAAAGGGACTTTGCAGATGTGATTAAGACAAGATTCTTGAGGTGAAAAGCTTACCCTGGATTATTCTGTTTGAATAAGGTCCTTATGAGAAGGGGACAGGCAAATTAGAGTCAGAGAAGATGTGATAATGCAAGCAGAAATTGGAATGGTGTAAGGAAGGGGCCATACACCAAGGAATGCAAGTGCCAGCTAGAAGCTGGAAAAGTCATGGAAACAAGTTCTTCCCTGGAGTTTGCTGAAGGAATACAGCTCTGCTGACATCTTCACTTAAGACTTCTGACCTCCAGAGCTGTTAAATAATCTGAATTGATTTCAACCTCTACGTTACTATAACAATGGCAAACAACACAGAAGATTTATACTAACAATGTTGATAATGACAATCATAGTTAATACTAAGACTGTATTTCATATGGAAAATGAAAGGCATTTTTCTTAGTTTTATAGCTTTATATAGTTTCAGATATTATATTTATTTCACATATTTATTTACATCTTATGTATTCATATTTTACTTTGATATGCATTTGATAGCATATATTTATATAATTAATCATTACAACAGTCCTTCTAAAAGCAACATTTTACAGATAAGCAAACAGAGGCAGAGACAGGCTCAGTAAAATTCTCAAGGTCACTAAGCTACGAATGGGCAGAGCTGGCAGTGAACCTGGGTAATTTACAAAGCATCTACAGAGAACCTGGCACACAATGCTTCCCTCAATACATGAGGACATTGCTATTTTTATTCCTACTACCTAACATGGCTTCTCAGTGCCTGCATCTGTAAAGATGCTCATATTGATGCAGTGACTGGCCCTGCTAAAGCTTTCTTCTCTTGCTTACAGAAAAGGCTCTGAACCTATATGCTCTTCTGATCCCAGGCTCAGATAAAGCCCATTCTGCCCTTCCTCTGTAGGTGCAGCCAGCGTAGTGACAATGTGGGAAGGGGGCTGTGGTCAGCCTGTGCCAGATACTATGTTGCATTGCATGTGTATCCCAGAACTCTTCTTTCTTTGGAAATCACAAATTACCCAGCAGCGTCCTAGTGACAGAATGATAGAACTGGGATGGTGTCTGCAGCTGGGCTAAGTCAATAAGGTGATAATGAACACTAAACAGAATTTGAAGAATGACTGGAAAAATTGCCGCTACTGATATTTCTGGCAGCCATCTGCTGCAAAACCAGACTGAAGTGGATTGTTTCTCATGGCAAATCCCTTTGAGACAAATGATGGCAGCAATGATGGGATCTCATATTTGTAGGGTTTCAAAAAGTGGTTTAATATATCTCTTGGTTTTACTTCTACAAAACCGCTGTAAAGTTGATCACATCTCACAGATGAGAAAAAATTAACTCAGAGATGTCATTTTCATTGACTCCACCTCCTGGCCTAGTTGTGGCTTCAGACCCAGAGTAATTTTTGAATTTTTAAGCAAGAATGACCTTTGGTTGTACTTTGTTAGTATATCTGGCTCAGGACTGTGTGGCCAGGGTTGTCTCCTTAGTTCCTTTCAGCAGGACAGAAGAAAATTGGATTTGGCTTCACTCGTGAGAACTCCAATGAGAATAGCGTCAAAGTGTGCACCTTGGGAAGTGATTCTATCATACAACTAGGTGGCAACATCTGATCTATGTTTTCACCTTCCTCTCAATGCTTACCTTGGTTCTGACTTTAAGTCCTTTGCTCCATATAGCAGTGAATGCTCTCAACGCTTTAGAGGTCTGCCACAGATGATTGCTTCCCTGCTGGCTTTGCACCATCAATGTCTACACCTGTGCTGTGTTCATAGTAAGAGCATGATGAGCATTTTTCAAATGTCCAAAGGCCTGAAATAAAACATGTCAGGAGAAATAATTTTCTATTTATGTTCCTCCATAACATTTTTATAGATAGATATTTTAAAATCAATTCACCTTTTTTCTTTTTTTTCCCCCCATTAAGTTTATTGGTACATTTTCGGTATAAAATACAGTTACATATATCATTGGAAACTTGTACCTTTACATGAGTATCTTCATTCTTATTTTTTTCCCCTTCCCTTGCCCTCCCTTCACCTGCTCCACCCTTCCCTATTTGCAAAGACTTTGTTTCCATTTTTTTTCCTCTTCTCATATTTTTTCCTTTCCCTTTTTTCCCTTCCCCTCCCCCTCCCAATTACCCTG
>NW_004624845.1:2391961-2445500 GCF_000247695.1 Heterocephalus glaber | reverse complement strand
ATATATATATTAGTTTAGTAGTACATGTTTACATTCATTGTAGGAAGCTGTACATGTACATAACACATCTTAATTTCTTTTTTCTTTCCCTTCCCCTTCCCTTCCTCCCTCTCTTCTACCTCCACCCATGTCTTGATCCCCTTCCTTGTTTGGTGCATGTTTGCAGTACATAGTATTTACATTCCTTGTTTGGAGTTCGCACCTGTACATTATACATCTTAATTTCTTTTTTTAATCCCCTATTTCTCTCCTCCCTCTATCTCTTAATCCCCTTTGAGAAAGATACATCTCCTTACTCCTATTATCTGTCTTCTCAAATACACATATCTTATACAAAAGCAGTATCACAGTTCATATGTACATAATTTTGTTCAATCTTCAACAAACCTTAGAGGTTTAGGAAGATTAAGTAACTTGTGTGTAGTGAACAGTCCATGAAAGAAAGATGAGATGGGAGTCAGACTCAGGGCTTCCTGAGCCCAGAGTCCTAGTCTTCAGAGAAATAGCTCTCCTGATTTCCCTCATACTGGAGTTATAATTTTTCCTACTTCTACATCTTCAGAAACCACTCTTTAATTTGCACATCCTGTTGTCATAGAACCACTTACCACTTACTGTTCTTGTAAAAATAAATATAATTTCTAACTAGCAAAAGGGCTGATTTTTCCCTTTGGGCATTTAGCAGTTTAAAATGAATAGCTGAAATGTTTGTCTGAGGTAATAAATAGAGTGAGTTTTATAACTCTCTGTTATCAGGACCTCACTACATCTGTTAGCAGTTGCTAGTTGGTCTCTTTGTTTTGTACTTTATGTTATACAAAACACACACACACACACACACATATATATATATATTATATATATATATATATTTGTAAAAACCCTCAGAGGTACATGGTGTTATCCCTATTAAACAGATAATAACACTGAGGTCTAAAGAGCGTCACTGCCCAAGTTCACAATACCACAGATTATGATGGTAGAAAACTGCAGGACCAGCCCAGCAGTACTAGTTTTATTTTCTATCCTTTCCTCTAGGACTTGTGTTTCTAAACTTGCTTCTGATGCAGATATGTGCAGGGGGGCAGGGGTTGCATATTATAGGTGTGGAGAAATAGATGTTCACAGCTGGTACACACTTCTTGGAGCTTCAGATCATTCTAGTGCTGATGAAAAACATGCAATAGTTTTCACAAGTCATTTAGGAAATATTTTAGCACGGTGCTCCAAAAAGGGGATTGGACAGGTGTGTGTGCTATTAAGCTTGGGTTGCTATCACGAAATATCATGGATGGGTTGACTTAAACAAGAGAAATTTATTTTCTCATAATTTAAGGCTAGAAGTCAAAAATCAAGTAGTATTCATGTTTGGTTTCTTCTGGGGGACTCTTTGTTTCTTCTGAGGACTCTTTCCTTGGTTGGCAGATGTCCGCCTTCTTGCTGTGTCTTCTCACGGCTTTTTCTCTGTAGACCTACATCTCTGGTGTCCCTTCTCTTTTGTTAGGACAGCAGTCAGATTAAGTTAGAACCCTTCTTGTGATCATTATCTCCTTTAAGGCTTTAGCTCCAAATACAGTCATGTTGAGGGTTAGAACTCAATACAAGAATTTCAGGGGACACACTTCAATCCACACTAGTGAGCCAGCCACATGCAGTTGAAATGCATTACACTCAGAGTAAGTAAGTCCTTTTTTCTCATTTCTTATTTAAACATTTTCTGTAGCTGACAAATTTATGGACTTGGATGAGTTGTTTTTGAAGCTACAAAGTCGCATTGCTTTTCTTTTCTAAATATTGTGCTTAAAAGCAAACTATTTGCAAATTGAAATGAGAGAGCAAGAAAAAGAAATGCTTCCACAATCCTTCAAGCAAGAGAAAAAAATAACTTTGGAGAAATGAAAATAAGTAAGTTGAGAATTCTCTCAGAGCTGGAAAAATCAATTGTTACCATGAAGTCCCTGACAGTGATCTAGGCTCGATCAATTCGGTTAAAGTTAATAATACTTGCATGAGTTCTACTGTAGCAGATTGTCAATTTTATTACCAGTCCTGTGAGTTATGGGTGCCAGCTTCCAAAATGAATATCAATGGGATGCTGGGATTTCAACCATTACAAGAGGATTTGTCAAAAAACAATTCTCCAGTTCTCTAAGTTGCCTGAGACAGTAGTCAGTTTTTTGAGTCAAATTGTTCCTACGAGGCAGCTTATTAGAGTCCTTAGGGAAGGTACTGCCTGCCTGGGGGCTTGCTGCATACACAGAGAAAGCAGGCCATGCCAGCCCTGTCTGACTTAGATGGAGGACTACAGTATTGTTTCACTGGCTTCTTGTTATTTTATTTTCATTGTCTATCAAGGACTTTTTTCAAGTGGCAGAATTTTTGCTGAGCCTGTTTTGCCTGGTGTTTGTACCTGAAGTTTGAGGCAAGCATTCTAGGTCAGTCTCCTGCACACATGGGATGTGTAGTGGGCAACTGCACTCTTTTCTATTGTGAAGCAAAACTGAAGGTTTGTACTTTACATGGACTGTTTCATTTCAAGCTGTTTGATAAGGCCTCAATTTTTTTCATGATCAGGTTGCTCAAAGTGTGCTTTTCCCACCCACCGCCTGCTATGGAGCTCTCTGAACATAGTTATACAGGAAGACTCTGAGGTCAGAATTCAAAAGCATTCAGAATTGTTGAGGCTGGGGAGACAGATTTGATTTTTAAACTAGTATTTCAGGAGATTCTAATATATGTGAAACTTGAGAAGCACTATTTTCTACTACTTTCATAGTGTAAAAAAAAATAGAAGTTTCCTAGCTTTTGTTCCTTTATTATTGATAGGATACTAGTTGTATAACAAAAGCCACATTCTCTTCTTCTTGGGAAACAGCTGGATCCCATTTCTTACTCTCTTCTTAATTATATGTGGGGCAGTATTTGAGTCTTAGCTAATGGAGTATGCTCTTATGGTTGCTATATAAGATATAGGCTGCTCATTTCAATGTGAATTTTAGATAAATAAAATAATTTTTGTCCAAATATTGCATAGGACATACTAAAAATAAATTTTTATTTGAATTTTAAATTTAACTACACAAAATGCAGGGTGAATGTTTTGAATTTTTACTTGCTTAATCTAGGAATGCATAAAACATAAAACATGATATATATATATGTATATATATATTCTCTTGTATCTTTCCTCATTTTAACTGGATGGATGAAGTCAATATCCAGGAAGATATTTTAGAAGCCATGTAGTTGAAGATGATAGAGTCATTATCAGTTTGGTTCCTTCAGGGATATGTTCCTTCAGTCTGATTCTTTCCTGACTGCATAAAAGACAGCCACCCTAAATTGTAAGAAGCTGGAATCTTTTCCTCTAAGATAAAGAACAAGACAAGGATATCCACTCATACCACTACTATTTAACACAGTATTGGTAGTCCTGCCTGGAGCTATCTTGGACAAGAACATAAATCTAAAAAGGCATCCAAATTGGAAAGGAAGAAGTTAAATTGTCTCTGGTTGAGAAAATATTTTATACACAGAAGACCCTAAACACTCCATTAAAAAACCTGGTAGCACTAATAAATGAACACATTATAGTAGTAGGATACAAGATCAACATATAAATGCCAGTTGTATTTCTACACACTAACAATGAAATATCCCTGAAAATAAAGCAAATTTAAAAATTATATTTCCAATAGAAAAATAAACAAAAATACTTAGGAATAAATTAAAACAAAGAGGTAAATTGGTGGAAGAAAGTGAAAAAGACACAAATGGTAAGATATCCTGTACTTATGGATTGGAAAAATTAATATTGTTAAAATATTTATACTACTCAAAGTGATCTACAGATTCAGTGTAATTGGAACAGAAAAGAGAATATCAAAACAACCCCCTACGTGTTCAGCCACCTGATTTTTGACAAAGAGGACAAAAACATATGCTAGAGGAAAGGTTGCTTCTTCAGTAAATAGTTCTAGGAAATCTGGCTATCCACATGCAGCAAATTGAAGCTAAGCCCATATCTCTCACCCTGTGCTAAACTAAAATCCAAATCAATCAAAGACCTAAATATTAAAACAGAAGCAATCTGGTGGAAGATAAAGTAGGTAAAACTCTTAAAGTTATAGGCATAGGCAAGGATTTTCTGAAGAGAATCCCAATTGATTAAGAAATAATATCAAGAAGCAACATGGGATTATATCAAATTAAGTTTCTGCAAAGCAAAGGAAAGAACAGAATGAAGATACAATCTAAAGAACAGGAAAAATTTCACCAGCTACACTTTGAACAGATGATTAATATTTATACTATATAAAGAACTGAAATAAATTAGACTCTCTAGAATAATAGACTCAATCATACAATGAGCAACTGAAGTGAATAGACATTGCTTAGAAGAAGTAAAAATGGCCAATAAATATATGAAAATATCTTCAACATCAGTAACCATTAGAATAAATGCAAATTAAAGCAGCACCAAGATTCTTTCTCACTCTGGAAAGAATGGCTATCCTCAAAAAATCAAATAATAACAAGTACTGGCAAGGCTGTTGGGGAAAAAGAACTCTTCTTATTGTTGGCAGGAATGTAAACTAGTACAACTATGGGAATCATTACGGAGATTCCTCAAAAATTTGAAACTAGAAATTCCAATTTTTCCCAGACATTCCTCTTCTAGGTATCTTCCCAAAAGAGTTAAAGAAGTCTTATTACAGTGATACATGCATACTTATATTTATAGCAGCACAAATCTTAATAGCTAAATCTTGAAAGTGGTCTCTATGTCCATCAATGAATGGATAAATAAAATGTGATATTTATACACAATGGAATATTACTTTGCTATAAATAAGAAAAACTGGGTCATTTTTAAAATGGATGCACATTGAATCTATAATGTTAAGTGAAATAAATCAGAAACACAAGCTTACATATTACAAGGTTTCTCTTATGTAAGAAACCCAAAATATAAATACTTTAAAGAGCAAAACAAAAGGCAGACAATAGGAAAAAGAGAGATAGAGCTTTTGTAAATGAGAAAGGGAGCGAGAAAAGTTGGGGGGGTGAGAGTGGGGAGCAGGGGACAGATAAATAATTAAAATGTATCATGTACATATACTAACTACCCACAATGAATGTATCCATTATATACTGAAAACCTGTATTAAAAATAAAATGGAATAAAAATAAAAAATATATTTTCACAGAAATAGAAAAAATATCATAAAATATGTATGAAATCCCAAAAGACCCCAATATCCAAAACAATCTTGAGAAGACCAATGTAAGGGATATTGAACATTTTCCTATTTTTAAACCACAAAGCTGTAGTAATCAAAACAGTATGATATGCAGCAATCAAAACAGATACACGGATCAGTGGAACAAATTAGAGAACCCAGAAAATAAGCCCACACGTACACAGACAAGGCATCAAGAATACAAGAATGGAGCAAAGGTAATCTCTTTAAAAGTGATTCTGGTAAATTTAAAAGAATAAAATTGAACCTTAATCTTATACCATATATGAAAATTAATTAGAAATATATTAAAGATTTAAGGATAAGATATGAAACTATAAAACTCCTAGAAGATAACAGGAAAAAATCTTAATGATATTGGTCTTAGCGATAAGGTTTTGAATATGACATCAAAAGCACAGGCAACAAAAGGAAAATTAATACTTAGGATTATGTAAAACTAAACAGGTCCTGCATAGCAAATAAACAACAAAAAGAAAAGGCATGGCAAGGCAGCCTAGAGCACTGGAGAAAATATTGCAAACCGATTGATCTATTAATCCCTTATCATAAAGGGGTTGACATCCAAAATATATAAGGGACTCACACAACTCAATATTTAAAAAAAAATCCAATTAAAATGGGCAATAGACCTAAACAGATATTTTTCCAAAGAAGACACATAAATAACCAACAGGTGTATGAAAAGATACTTGACACCTCTAATCATCAGGGAAATGCAAATCAAAACTACACTGAGATACCAATTTATACTTCTTAAAATGTCTATCAGAAAAAAGACAACTGAAAACTAGTTCTGGTAATGGTGTGGGAAAAGGGCAACCCTTCTACACTGTTGGTGGGAATGTAAATAAATACTGGTTTTAAGGGAAAAAAAGCAAGATCAAAATCCAACAGGACAAACATTAAATCTCATAGTTCAACTTCCAGCATCCCTGGCAATCTCTGGCAAGTTGTAAACTCCAAAGGGCTTGGGTGGCTCCACCCCTGTGGCACTTCTAGTGATTATAGCCCCCATGGCTTCCTTCTTGGGCCAGCTCTGTTCCTTCCTTGCAGTTTTCCTAACCCTAACTCTTCCCCTTCCCACAAGCCAATTCCAAAGGCTTTAGAGCCAGATGGCCAGGTAATGTCACAGCAATGATGACCCCACTTCTCTCATACCAAATTTCTGTGTTAGTTACTTTTCTCTCATTACTGAGACTAAATACCTGACACTCACAGTTAAAAGGGAAGGAGTTTATTTATTCAGACTACTGGGATTAGGGTGGTGCCAAACTAATCACTCACACAATGTGGTTTAGTAATCACACATTCCTAACTCCAGCATCACACATTCCAGATTCGGCTACCTCTGAAAAAGAAATTCTCACCTCATCAGCATGAGCTTTGGGGGGGCATCTAAACACAAACCATAACTTCCCCTCTTATTTTTACTATTTTCTTTAACATGTAGCATGCTGTAAAACTGAGTAAACGAATGCTATGTTCAGCTTCATTTTCATCTCTTTATAACTATAAGCTTTTCATTGCCTTCCTAATCTTACTCATTCCTGAAAACAGCCTCAGCTTCCCTGTCACATAGTCACACTTGCCATTTTCCAGCGTTTACAGGAAGCATTGTTTTTCCATGCTTCTGAATCCTTATGTACACTCTTCTCCAACTCCTGCCCTCCATTTGCTCCACCAAATCAACCTGAACTTGCCTTCTTCAGGAAGCCTTCCCTGCCCTTTAGTATTACATTAATTGCCCCTGTTATACATAGTTGTAACTACCTCACCACTTCCTTTTATATCTTCATGATTCTTTCCACTTTATGGTTGTCATTAAAGCAACTTTCTATTACTCATCACTTTTGAAATATATACTTCATCCACGGTATTTTAAATCCCACAAGAGCAGTCCTGTTTCTCTCTTTTTGCTGCTATATTCACGGTTATATTTTCTTATACCTGGAATATAGACTGATGTTTAAGAATATCTACTGGTTGAATAACTGGAGTGTGGTCATTTATCTGATCATTGTAGAACTCTAAGAGCAACTATGTGGTCAGTCATTGAAAGTAATAATTGTCACTGATTATTAAGTGGTTGCTATTTTGTTGTTGTTTTTTGGCAGTACTGGGGAACTCAGATCCTTCACACTGACTACATCCCTAACCCTTTAAAATTTTTATTTTGAGAAAGATCTCTCTAAGTGGCCCAGTCTTGAGTCAAATTTATGATCCTCTTATCTGAGGCTCTCAGAGTACTGGGATTACAGGCTTGTGCCATCACATCCTGCTCAGTCACTTTTTAACATACTTTCCATGTTCTAACTCATTTAGTTCACAAAGAGGAAGAAACTGTGGGATAGAGAAGTCATGAAGCTCACATAAATTTAGGTGGGTGATAAGTGGCAAAGCTAGGATTTCAACTCAGACATCTGCTGAGAACTGAACTCTCACCCCAGGCTTTAGTTGTCTTTGTCTTGTGGGGTAGTGGGTGTGAGATTAAGATAGCTGACAGCTAGAAGTAACATTCTCTTAGCTCATTTATTCATTTAACAGATATTTGTTGAGTCTTAGGTTTCTTATTAGTCACCAGAGTCAGTGGTAAAGGAAACCCACAAGGACCCTGCCCTTACTAGTATGTTTCAGTACATGTAGTATGGTTCTCAAACTTGGCTCATGTTAGGAACACTTGGAATATTTAATTAACTTTATTTACTTAGCTGTATTGGAGTCTCAGATCCTAAATTTTTAAGCTCTGTAAATGATTTTAAGATGCTTCCAGAGCTGAGTATTACCTCTATGATACCTTGTGACCGACTAATGTAATATCATAATCATCTGTAAAGGCTGAAAATTCAGTCCTAAATAAAACAAAATCCAGAGTCCTGTCCTGGCCTTCACCTCATCTGATCTTCTTGATCAAAGTTTTATGTTTTTGGGAACACCTTTAAAGATTCAGGTACAGCTAGACAGCAGATCCTCATTTTTAGGATCATCAGAGTAGTTACCAACAATTAGACTTATTTATGTTAAAAACAGTTTATGGAAGGCTGTAGTAGTCTGAGCCAGATTTAGAAACATATCACTCACACTGGTCTTAAAGGGAAGGTAGGATTTAGGTTCTGTGTATGGAAAAGAATATAGGCTTTCACTTATGGTTTTATCTGCCCTCAAATTTATTGTATTGTATTGGTGTTGAGCTGTTGAGCTGGTAGAGGTTGGAGTTAGTGATTGGGGTGATGAAATGAGTGTTCATGCCTCCTGACTCTGCACCTTGGTGCCTTCTGTCTCACTCTGTGTATTGCTGACAATGCCTCGTACTGCCTGTTGCAAAGATAGCTTCTCAGAATAGTCTGATTTTCAAACCCATTCAAAGTCAGTGCCAAATAAGCACTTTGGGTGGAAAACAGTTTTAAAATGGACCTAGTGGAAAATTACCTTCAACTGATTATATTTAGAGTTGCTGTATGCTTTCTAGTTATTCCACAAATGCAGAAGACGAGGTCTCCCTTGCATCAGTTTGTCCTGTTTTGAGTCCCCCACTTAGGCCAGCTGCTTGACGTCTTCAGCCACTTGGATTCCTGCTGGCCTTTGCATTTCTACTCAGAATGTTTTCCAGCCTTGAACTCATGGTGGGTCTTTGGCCTCTTTTTAGCATGTAGAAAATTGTAGCAATTACTATTAGTAACTGTCATTTGTGTTCACCTTTTAATCAGGCCTGTCATTAATGTCACATATGCATCAAAGGTGATATATTGCCTGATACAACCAAAGCTGCTCCAACTGGATGCACAAAATCAAATGTTAGACTAAACCTTCAGAAATTTTGAAGGAGTTGCCTTTCAAATCAAAGCTTGATTTTCTGCTCATAAGGAATCTTTCATTCCAAATTTTGTTTCTCCCTTTTCTTTACTTTTCCACAATGCATTCTTAAAGCATGCAATCAACTTGAAAGGGCCAAGTGCTCAAATTCAAGATAGAAATGTGAGCTGTTGCTCTCTCATTGGCTTTGTACTTAAGCAGTTCCCTACACAAGTCTCCTACTTGCCTTGGTGTCTCTCTACAACTGACAAAAGTCTTGCTAGGTTTATAATCTGTAGTTTGGCTCCTTACTGCTTTCCTTTGACACAAGGTGAATGTAATTAGTTTGTTACTGGATAAAACAATAAAAAGGAAAGATCCATTGTGAGTAAACAAAGTACAAGGACATTATTATTGTATGAGGCTTGATTGGTCTGCTAAAAGTGTCACATGCTTCAAATAACTTCTTGATGACTTTCCTACCAGTCTTTTTAGAGTAAAACCTTATTCATCCAAAGAAAACTTCTCCAATTCTCCTGCTGTATATAAAACTGGGAGAGGGGTAGATTTTTACATACATTACCTATGAACAGGGAAAACCAACAAAGGTGTCAAATCCCTGAAGATTAGGTCTACCACTGTGGTGAGTTTGCCACTCAAGGAGTGAATGAAGATTACTATTATTTGGCAAGCCCATGAAAGACCTATCTTGCTAAACAAAAAATAAGAAGGAAGAAAGAAAGGTGAGAAAAGGAAAGAAAAAAGCAAATCTGTGTGCAGAAATGTAGCAAGGGTGTCTGGTTTTAGGCACGTAGGAGGTTATTTGCTTTAGCTTGGAAGACTCCCCGGAGACTCACTTGAAACGTGTCAAACTGACTTCACACTCAATCCAACTGACGTGGTTATCTAGTTTCCCAGTCTGCAGGAGATTCAATGCAACAAATTAGAAAGCACGAAAGGCTGTTAGAGGCAGGAACACTGACAGTAGCCAGGAAGGACGCTGCCAGTTGAAAGGCAGAGAGTGGAGATCTGTGACATGCAGGCTGAGAAATTTAAAAGGCATAGAAATTGAAAGCCAGCCAGTGTTAAAAAAAAGTGTTACAACTAGTTCTTAGTAGTGACCCAGAGTCTGTGATACATATTGAATTATTTCCAGTAAATTTTAAGAAGAGACAGAAAAAATACAATTCTTAAGAAATATTTTTAAATAAACTGTTTTGATTCTTAATAAAAACTTTATTGATCTAGAGGACTCATTCACTTGACCTTTCTGCTATTTTGCTCCCATCTTTAATAAATACGTTTTGAACTCAATGTCCATGTCATCCCATGTGATATGAGCTGAGGATATACTGATGAAAGGAACAAGATATAGTCCCTGGCCTCATGTTGCTACTGTTTAACAGGAAGGTCACAAATTAATCTGTAATAAATAGTTTAACAAAGAATGTTTATTCCATTAGAATATACACAAAGCTAAATTTGTGCCATGAAGAGAGACTTCATGCATGTGAGCAGAAGGGCGTGATCTGGTCAGGTTCAGCAAGGCTTTTTCAAGGGATTGATGTTTGAAGAAGGAGAAGCAACTGGTGGAAGAGAGGCAGCAAGAGGAACCTGGCCATGAGGAAAGTGGTCCCATGTTGGGAGGGGGCATGAGCAATAAATGGGCTCAGAAATGGGTGAGCTATGTGAGCACAGAGAGGGAGCAGGCTGTGGGGAGAAGGTTTGGTTCCTCCTAGGTTTAGATCAGGAAGGCAGAAGCCAAACCACACTGAATGGTGGGCCTTGTTAATGAATCCTGTCTCTAATTTGAAATGAAATTAAAGCCATTAAAGGCCAACTTAAATTTGTAGCCTAAAAAAGATCCCATTGGCTGCTCTGTAGGCTAGATTGGCAGGGAAAAGGTGGTGGGAAAGTGGATGTATAGAGATAGTGTAATTCAAGTGCATGAGTGATGACAGTAGTTTGTACTAAATCAGGAGTAAGACTAAGGAGCTGGAGAGATAGTTAGAATATTTTCGGAGGTAATCACAAAAAAATGTAGTGATTTTATATGGAGAATGAAGTACAGAGAGCACCTAAGGATAACTTCAGGGGTTGTGCTCTGTACAAGTAGGAGCCCTTAGATGGGGACTAAGTTGGGATTTAGATATATTGGGCTTGAGAGGTCTTTGAGACAGCTTTCTCAGGCATCAGTTCTCATCAGTTTCTACCACTTCTTGAATCCATTCTCTAAAGGCTGACCATCCCCATTCTGGGACATGTGATACAGATTCACTTAAAGACCTTTGAACACCTCTATGATTTACATTTCCCTTTCAGAATGGGAAGTCATCTTAGGCAGTTTTGCTGTGTGTGAAGTCCCTTTGCTGCCTGTTTCAGAGGTTTAACAACTAAGCCTTGAAGACCTGGTGAGGAATGAAAAAATCCAAGTGAGTTCTCCCACAGTATTTTAGAGGTGACTGGCTACTGTCATGACTGGTGTGAGATTTGAACCTCAAGCCTGTCAAACCAATCTCAAGTCTTTATTGAGGCTCACAGGTGAGGGCTCATCATCCAGGGTCCCAACAGGCAAGGGGCACATTTAAAGTTGGGCTTAAGAAAAGACTATTTATAAAGATATGGGCTGTGAAGAGAAACACAGGGATAGTACAATAAATCAGAGAGGGTTGGTAGAGCTCTTCTAGCCCTTGACTCTGAAAGGCAGTTTGAATGTTGAACAAATTGAGAAGAATCTTGACCCTTGTTGGTGCGGACACCTGGACTGAGGTTACCTCACTCTTCTGTCTTCTGCTGCTTTCCTTTAGGACTCCCCACTCTGCTGAATCCAGTAGGATATCAATGGGTACCCTGGATGAAGTCTGCACAGTTGGCCTTTGGTGTGTGGTGCAGGGTGGAGAGTGGCTCTGGAAGGCAAAGGAAGGATGTCCAGTCCAGCACTGAAGCAGTATTCACAATTCACCCTGAGAATAGAATATAATGTTATCAATGAGTCCAGACAAAAATCAGAGTTTAAGAAACATATATAATGCTATAGAGTTATGATGAAGAGCACCTAGGTGACAAACAGCAATATATTATGGATAATGTGCTGTCATCATAAAATATTTTTTGGTTACTTGCTAGCTGTGGGCCTCAGACTCATCTTGCAGTAAATGGGAATTCTATCTGCCTACTATTCAAAACTGGGAAAAGGACCAAAAAGGAAAATATATATGAAAATTCTTTCTAAGTTTTAAAGCCTCTATAAGTGCTTCTTTGTCTCAGTTTATCTGACCACAAAATGAGGATGATAAAATGGTAGATCATGGAACTTTTTAAGAGGATTAAATAAAATAGCAATAAACAAATATTCTAATATATAATACCTACCAAAAGAGTATAATTTGATGTATTTCTCCCCCTTCTTAAGTCATTTAGTTTCCTGATGTTGTGGTAAATTTACAGACCTCTGTATTTCTCGCAGAACCTGCTGTAATATGTCCTTCAACTCCTCATGGCCTTTTATAAGGCAAGTAACCTTGTCACATTTAAAATGGTGAGCCCTATTTGATACTTGGATTGTACTTGTAAGTGCCCTAGATACTGTAGAAATATCTTACAGGAACCTTTTAGAATCTTCTGCTGTTCAAGCCAACTAGGGAAGGATCATTAAAATATGAACATCCCTCTAAATATGGCCATGTATGTAATCAATGAATTATATCATAAGGGGTATGAATTCACAATACTAAGTAGAAAACAGGTAGGAGGGGAGTTTTGGGGGATGCCATATTTACTTTTCTATTGCTGGGTCAAACTACTTGATACCCACTATTTATAGGAGGAGAGGTTTATTTTGATTCACAGTCAGCTAATTCCAAAGCAGAAATGGCCGGAAGGAAGGGCCTGGGCAGAGGACAGCTGCTTGTCCCACAATAGGCAGGAAAGTAAAGAGAGGAGCCAGGGTGGGTGAAATACCCTTCACGTCAGGTCACTCCTGACATGCCACTTACCAGTCTAACAGCAAGCCAGCTCTGAGCTTATCAGTGTACTAATAATAAGTATAGCATGTGCATGATCCAATCGCCTTCCAAACACATGAGGCCTTGGGGGGACATTTTAGATCTAAACTATATTAGAGAAAAAGAGGAGAGGGAGCTTACGGATTTTTTTTTCACTGAGATTGAAGATGGCAGGTCATAAATTACTAAGAAATAGAGAAATAGAATTAGAGCCTGCACTAGGTGAGTAAACAAATGCAGGTGCAAAATTTAAGATGTCAAAAAACTCAGTAATGAATAATATTTTAACAGAGTACTTTAAAAAGCAAAATCAATACATTGGCTATTTGGTACCTGCTTTTGTAAATCAAGTTCTATTGGAAACAGGGCCAGAGTTAGGATGATGTGAGACAGTGTTATAGAATGCAGGATCAGATTCTGTCCAAATTTGATATGCTCTCCTTTGTGGGGCTTTTTTTGACACTAGTTTTAATTTTTTAAATATTACATTAGAATAAATTCATCTTGATTTTTGAGCTCCTTAAATTTTATATCCATGGTGAGTTCTTCTTTGGCTCTACCTTTTTCTGAGTGTCCTGGTCCTTTCCTGAGTGTCTTTTAATAAGCTAGGAATATAATATACACTATATTATTTAGTTCTTGTGACATAGCTATGACATAGTTATTGTTCTTTTCATTCTGTACATGAGAAAACAAACTGTGAGAGAAAAGGCATATGTTAAAGGCATCACAGCTAAAATGGCAGCTCTGACTCCAAGACTCATTCTCTCCCGACTCCCAAGGTGTGACAATCTCAAAATGTTTTTCTTCCCATATGAGCAACTTTTACTCAACCTCAATTCTCTTTTTTTTTGTTTTTTTTTTTTGGTACCGGGGATCGAACTCGTGTCCCTGCTCTTGTGCAGCAGGCGGCGAAACCACTGAGCTAAATCCCCCGCCCATCAACCTCAATTCTCTGCATACAGGGCATCAGTAACACACAATTTTCAGCCTTTTCCTTTCTCCAGACAAAGCCACATGGCCAGAGAAGAATTTATATGCCTTGCACTGCTTCCTACTTTAAATCAACTAGAAGGAAAATATCCAATCATATTTGCTGCAATATCCTGGCTGCCAAAGGGAGAAAAGAGAGGCAGCTCCTCCTGCAAGGACTTGCTCTGCTGTTATGCAAATGGACATCAGCAGGCTCTGGGTTGAAGCTCAGTAGAAAATATTGGTTTTACAGTTTGAAATCACATTCCATCTGAAGAGGTAGGCCTTATAGTTGGTCAATTTATCTCAGAGTTCTATGGCATACAGGTGCTTTTTAAAGTAACCTAGTAGTAAAAATGTAGCTGAAGGATCTGCCTTCACCCAGCGACAGCCCAAACTTCCTGTAGTGGATTCAGTAGAGTAGGAAGGGCTTCCAGTTTGAAATTTATTTGAACATTTAAAAAAAGACACTGGCGAAACAGTCTGTGAGAGAGATATCCTACCATAATATCTAGGGACCATTTTAATTTCTGCTACTTTGAATGCTAGTTATAATGCTTGTTGTTATTATCTTGTATCACCTTATAGGACAGAGCAGTGCCGTTCATCTGAAAAAGGCAAGAATATCTTTATTTTCTTTTTGATTCTAGGCCAAAGACCCAGGTATATTATAACAAGAAAATTATATTCTTACTTTTCTTTTGTACTGGTGTTATTTTCGGGTAATGCAAATACTGCTCCCTTCTGCTAATATCTTTTGACCATAAACGAGACTGAAAATAGATGCTTAGGGGTAGGGGCTATATAGCTCTTTGATCGAACACTTACCTGGCCTGTGTGGAACCACAGGTTTGATCTCCAGAACTTGGTGTGGTGGGGCAGATGCTAAGTAAATAAAGAGAAGAAAATGCTTTACATATTTGTTGAATATATAAATAAATGATTCCAAGAGATGTTGACCCTGTAGTAAAGTGCCATAAATGGAGTTTGAGACCAGCAAATACCAATGGTAACACACACACACATATATATATATATTTTTTTTTCTGAATTATGTATATAGAATAAATCTAGGTATGACCTCATACTATCCTAGTCTAGCAGAACTCTGGAATCTAGCAGCCTAGAAACAAGAATTGTGATTGGATATGTGTTCCTGATAATGATATGAAAAGAAGGTTTAACTAGTACTTAGGTGAATAGAGTACCACCCATGAATCCTGTCTAAAGGCAAATACAAGCCTGTGAAGGAGAAGAGGGAAAGAGAAGAAATACAAAAGCAGAATCCCTCAAATTTACAAAAGCAGAGAAAGAGCTAATTTACCTGAAGCCTCAGAGGAAAAGTATGCTTCTGTAAATGACTTACTGTGAAAATCTCCAAAATGTTTGAGCTATAGTAAGACAAGAAGATCTCTATGAAACAGGAGCAGAAAGACAGAAGGGAAACTCTGTTAAGATGCCCCATTAGATATTTTGTAAGGATCAATAATATAAAGAAGAATAAAAAGGAAAGCAAAATTAGATAACAAATTTAAAATGCACACTGAAGGAATGAGTAATTTTAAAGAGCTAAATAATAATGTTACATGCAAAAGTTTAGGAATTGCATAAGACAACAGAATTGAGTTTATATTTCTTTAAAGAAATATTTAAACTTTTCAAAGGCTGATAAGAAAAAGGGAAAAGCTAAATGAAAAAAATTGAAATGAGAGTTTGTGATAACAAAGAAGCACGTAAATTTTGAAAACAGTCCACATTGTATAAAACTCCATGACAATAAATTGGAAAACATTGGTGAAGTGGATGAATTTTGCCAGATATAAATGTTTTACTAAATTAACTTAAAAACAAGTAGAAAACTTGAATGGATCATTAACCAAAGACTAAATGGATAAGTGTTATGAAAGAATCACATTCACAAAGGCTTAGACAACTTTAAACATTGAGGAAACAATTTTTTTCAGCATATCTTTATAACAAACTGCTTAAAAATATAATAAAATATCCAAATTATTTTACAAGGTGGCATATACTTATTTACAAGTCTGACAACATAGCACATGCAAAAAAGAAAAAAATTTAAAAGGACTTTAATAAAAACTACCAATTGGAAGTATACATAGAACAATATCCTTTGACAGTAGCATTTATATAAAAAATGAGACATGGTTTAATTGCAGAGCATTTATAAGTAAACCCTTCATATTAATAGTTGATAGAACAAAGCATGTGACAATTTCAATAAATGCAGAGATGTCATTGATAAAAATTAACATCAGAAACTTTTAGAAAACAGAATGTGAAGAAACTACCAGAAATAAATACAAAATACTTACCTTAAACCAACAATTGATGCCATTCTTTGATTGCCCAATTCATTTAACAAATATTTATTGAGCATCTACTCTATGTAAGGTACTTTTTAGACACTGAGAATAAACAAACAAAATCTCTTTCTTAAATTGTACCCTAAATTGGAATGAGGTGACATTTAGTATAAAAGACAAAAAAATAGAATATGTAGCACATTGATATTTTTAAGTGCAAAAAGGGAAAATAAAGCATGAAAGAAGAAAATAATCTGTGGAGTGATTAACCCTGAAATATTAGATTGGTGGTCAGGAAAAGCCTCATTCAAAGGTGATATAGGAAGAAAAAGCTGACAGAAGTGTGAGGGTTAGCCTTGTGCACATGTGGGGGAAAATATCTTCAAGGAAGGAAGAATAAAACGTGTTAGCTGGGGCACGGCAGCTGGGGTGAAAGAACAGTGAAATGAAGTCAGAGAGGTGATGTGGGCAGCAGAAAAAAATGGTTGGAGGATAGATCATATATGGACTTGTACACCCTTGGAAAGATTTCAACTTCTACTTTCAGTTAAGAAGGCCATCGTAGGAAGCCAAAACAGAATCACTCTGGCAGCTATGTTGAGATTAGACTATCAGGGACATGGATGGAAACAGGGAACCTAGAAGGTCCTTTTGCAGAGATCCAGGCAATTTATGATAATACAGGCTTGGCCCAGGAGGTAGCAATGATGATGGTGGAAGCCATTAGCTTCTGGATATATTTTGAAGGGAAGGCCAGCAAGAATTTCTGAACAATGGGGTATATATGGTAGACAAAGAGGAATTGAGAATGATTCTAAAGCTTTGTACAACTGGAAGGATGGAATTAATTGCTATTTCCTGAGATAGAAAATAGATATGCATAGAGCTGGTCTGGGGAAATACCAGGATCCCCATTTTGAAAACAGTAGGTGTGTTGTACTTGTTGAACTTCAATAGAGATGTGTTTAGTCAATTGGTTGTGCAAATCTGTGATTCAAAAGAGAAATCTGGGCTAAGGATTAAAATATTGTGAATTATCAGCCTATCAGCAACACTTAAACTATGACATGTACAGTCAAGCTAGGAAGAAACTCTAGACCTTCTCATTTAGAGAAGATTCCATTCAAATTTCTCAGAGACAAAATAAGTATGTCTTCTTCACTTTATTAGATAATAAAAATTCTGGAAGTAGTATTGAAAGACATTAAAGAGTTAATTATTGCTTACCAATCCCAGATTCTAAACAATAGTTATTGTTTCTGTGACAGTTATTGTGTCTGTGACAGCACTTGGATTTTCTTTTACCTCTCTGATATGCCTTTTCAGTCTCCTTTGAGGCTCATCTAATTGGTGGCTTGACTGTGCTAATGACTCCTCAGGGCAACTTTTCAATTTTCTTTGTTTTTAAGATGTACAGAAGGATCTTATTGAGGCAGGTTTTCACCAATGTTTGCACACAAGGCTATTTAAGCTTTAAAACCAGGTGGTTTCAGTACCAAAGTCCAACTCTCCAAACTGTGAGTTTGGAATCTAATTTTTTTCTCTCAAATATATGTGTAGCAACAGTAATGCTATATACCTTTTAGGGGTGTTTTGAAGATTAAAAGAGACAGTGTATATAAAGCAAAAAAAAAAAAGAAAACTCTTGGTAACTAATAAAAGATCTGTGTTTATTAAGTAAGTGTATGGATGATAAATTGTCCTAAAGCTTGAAGGCAGAATCATACTAATTGATACAATGTGATCTCAGAATGAGAACAGAGTACATTACCTGCGGTGTATATGGAAAATCACTGGTTTTCTTCTCCTCGACACAGCTGCCTTCCTTCTTTGAGATTTAGATTTTGTGTCCTTAGTAAGGACTTCCTAGACATCTGTGCTGTGGGGGCTGGTGAATAAAACTCTGGAAACAAAAGAATCTTCTGGGAAGAAAATGAGCCATGGAGCCTGCTGCCCATGGGAAACCTCTTTTTCTTGGGATTTAATGGGCAATAGTGCCTAAGAGCCTCATTTTACATGATGAGACTCTCGAACAGACCCCAGGCTTCTTCAGTCTTTCAGGAGTCAAATTAGGCTCTCTCCACCATGCAGTTTATAGACAAGTCCATGGTTTATTGCACAATGCGTGATTGGAAACACAGCAACTGGAACCTTATTGTGGGCTATTTGCCAAGGCTCTTTCAATGTCCAAGATGAAGGAAAGTAGCAAAATCTTACTGATAATGGAAGCTGCACATTGATTTATTCATTTAACAAGCACCATCCAGCCAAGGGGGAGCCGCCATTGCTATCAACAGAGCTTCTGATGCCAAAGAAATTTGAAGACAGACTTTCCATTGACACATACAATCTGAGCTTCCTGACTGGGGAAAGCAGAAGCATTTTCTATTCTCTAGCATTGCTCTCCCACCTCTGCCTGAGAGCAGACAATGGCACAGTCAGGGCTTATTTTTTTTAACTACCTACTCTGTGCCTTCATTCTTACAACTCCCATTAGAAGCATTAGCAAATTTATTGGTTCAAAATGTACCTGTTATTTAGCCCAACTTACAAACTGTGTAGTAGTATCTGTGCCTTGGTATTCATTTCATGTGCTAAGGTTATGATTTGGGTTTGTAGCAGGGATATTTTTGGCATTTGGCTCTACATATGTGTAAATCTTGAATGATTTTACTTGTTGCTTTTACTTGTTGCTTTAAAAATTTTAACAGTTGAATATCTCTTCACTTCTAACTAGATTGATGCTCCTCATGTTCTCAAAATTATTTGGTACTTCCCACTTTTACCTACTGCGTTTGGAGTACATTGAGCTCCATGTTTCACACGTAGTAAGTACAGAAATGCCTATTTAATGAACAGATCAAACACTGCTTAAATAAAAGAGAGGAAGGAAAGAGACAGACAGAAATAGAATAAGTGTAATGAATGGGTAGATAAGATAGGAAGTGATGACAGGAGTTTCCAATTAGTGGTTGAGAGGGTGGGGAAAAAGAAAGATTTTTGTAGTGTTTTAAAATATATTTTAGATGACTAAAGTCATGAAATTCACTTTCGTGGAAAAAGAAATAATATATTCTTAAGGATTTGGAATTCATTACTACTCAAAGTCCAAAGTTCTAGGTAGGAATGGTAGATCTTAAGAGGCTATGATACACAGTTTTCAGATATGACTTTCAGTAGTTCATGTCCTGAAACTATTAATGCACCAAAGTGAGTTCTATAGCCTAGGTAGATGATTGTTGTTCAGTCAGTCCGTTTGGGTTGGGGAATTGGGTTTTGAAGGAGTGTTGGTGGATGTGAAAGTGCTCTAAAAGCAAATTTCACTGTTACCTTGAACTAATTGCCCTTGGGAATTACCAGTATAGAATACCACTATTTACTGAGCAGCCACCACCATGTACCAAGCACTGTTTACCATGCAATTGTCCCCCTTAAATGCTGCCTGTATGATAAGTCAGATAGTTTCAGATGAAGAAAATGAGGTTTAGTAAAGTAAGTATAGGGTTGTGCATGTTAATTTTGGAGTTGAGAAGGCTTTTCTATACTGTGCTGGTACTTACATTTACTTAGCCTGGGAATCATATTGAACTGTGGTGTCCCTGTTAATCAACTAGCCAACCAGAATGGACTATGGGTCAGGAGCAGATTTGAAGAAATTTTCATGTGCACTTCAGTCCCCATTCTGTTTCACTAATCTATTATTGACCTATGAGGAAGTATGTGCTATACACATAATATAGATTATTGAATTTTATCCTTGTGAGATAGATGCTACTGACATCTACAATATACAAGAGAAAAAAACCCGCACAACTTTGTGCTCAAGGGGAAGTAAAATTGTATTCTTAATTATATCCAGCCAGTGACAGAACCTGGTGGGAGAAAGCTCTTTATGAGTCTTATGTTTCTCTTCCCAATTGTGAGCAGAGATTCTGATTGCTTTTGTTTTGGACTGGTTTTCAAGGATGTTTGTATGGTGAACAGTGTTGGATGTTAGGAGTAGTGTTTCCCTCTCAAGCAAAAGACAGGAATCCTTAATGCCTAGCACAGTACACATGGTACAATACGATCTTGGTTTGGAGCATAGGATAGGCATTATTTTTTTTTCAACTCAGAAGGCCATTTATTGAAAGAATACAATGATGTTATAAGGATACATCTCACGCAGCCCTAAAAGGCTGTCTTCCGAAGTGCACAGTGCATGACTGTTGGTACTAGGAAAGCCTCTGCTCAATAAGTCACACATTCATCATGGCTCCCTCTCTGTCAATGAAGGTGTGCTGAGATTCTGAGTGGTGGTTGGGATCAAGGCCAGGCTACACACACACACACACACACACACACACACACACACACACACACACACAACCAGGGGGTCTCTTTTAGGTTTTGTGGAACCAAATTTTTACAAATTTCAATAACAATGGGTCAGCACTCAATTGATCTCAATTCATGCCATCCCCTCCAAGTAGTTCACTACAAGGATTCCCCAATCAGCAACAAGTTCCTGGCAGGTACTATAGCCACTCAATAGGGGAGGACCTGACTAGAATTATCTGTTGTCAAACTATGTATCAGAATATAAGAACATGGCTGTGACATGTGTGCTAAGCATGGAGCATCATAAACAAGGCTTTCTTTTTAATGGCTAACATCTTGGAAGGACAGATCTGCTCTGGAATATGCTATCCATCTTGATTCACAGGTGAAAGACTTTTTAGGCTATACATACCACATTTCAGCTCCCATGCATATTTATCCATGCCCCCCCCCGCCAAATGATGAATGCTTGAGAGCTACCTCATGCCATCCAGGATAAGAGAAGGGCAGTGGATTCCACTATCTGGAATGCAAAGAAGCCAGTAAGAAAGGCTGACCATCAACATTATTCATATTCCCCTTCCTGAGAATCATTAGGGCTGGGAAAACTTCAGTGTGTGGAGGTGTGGCTCTTGTGTGCAAGGGATTAATATCCACCATTGTTTCCAAATTTGTACTGTTGCTGAACCAACAAAAGTTCTGGAAATTCCTTTAGGGTAGCTCATAGGAAGCACTAGGGGACATTAAGGATTAAAGTGGGCCACTGAAACTTAAATTCATGCTTTACTGATGGAAAAGAACCATGGAGGTAAGACAAGTTTTGTTTTTTAGTGGATACATATTTTCTTCACACATAAGCCTAAACATGCTGTTTCTCTAAACCAAGTCAAAGATAGAATTTATTGCAATGGGCAATTGAATTTATACTTCTCTATAACAAAACTAATTTAGGAAACAATTCACTTAGTTTTCTGTTCTTTTCCCATTGATCTGATATAGGAAGGTTAGGGCAGTATTTTTTCATGGAAATGCCCTTAAAGGTACAATTTGAAAAAAGCTTCATAGTTCTATAAAACTGACATGTTTGCAGAAAGTAAAATTATAACTGGGAAAGGGAAAAAGTCATCAGTAGATCAATTATTACAGTTTCCATTAACATTTTGGCTTGTAAGCATCTAACAAATATCTTTGAATGAGTCTGTGACAAGTCTGTATATATTTTGCTGCCTCTTAGGCTTTTATGAATTCCAATGTGTCCAACCCATGGGTGCTTATTAAATGTCTGGGTATCTGACTTATTTAACATTTTCTTAGAACCCTCTGAATTCCAAAATACATTTTAGGCATCAGTACTATAGGCCAAAGATCCACAAAACCTTTCTCCACCCAGCTGTGCCATTATAGGCTGTACCATACTGTGCAAACCACTTCAAATCTTTGACTTTCAGTCCTCTTCATCTGCATAATAAAGTGGTTGCATCAGTTGATCTAATTCTTTGAATAGTGAATTCCTGGAGGTGGAATTGGTTTCCATGGAGAAATTCATGTAGAAGTTGAGTGCAATTGTCAATGTTTAAAATGAATTTTGGTCTTTATTGTAGGAATTTTATTTATTTTTTAAAAGGCTGTAAACAGTGAGAGTTACACATCAAGCTGTCAAAAGTTGGTGATCTCCTGCATACCCATATTTGGAAGCTTTGTAAAGTCCAATATATAGGCATATCATTTCCAAATAGCTACATATGTTGTCTGTACTTTTTATAAAAGCCTGTAATCAGGTTAAGAATGTGGCTTTTAACTTATTAAAAAAAAAAGTCCAGTGGCACAATTTCTCCACATGCAACATATAAACACACACATAATTACATTCTCAGACTTTCTCTCCAGTAAGAATCCTCTGATACTGAACTGGAACATTATTTTCTACATATTTTTTAATTTTAGGGTTCCTGCAGTTTGTTTCTTGTATGAATTCTCTGGTGTTTAGTAAGAGCTGAGCTTCGACTGAAATTCTTCCCACAATCCTTACAAGAGTAAGGTTTTTCTCCAGTATGAATTCTTTGATGATCAAGCAGGTTGGTTTTCTTACGGAATGCACTCCCACATTCATTACATTCATAGGGTTTCTCTCCAGTGTGAGTTCTCTCATGCTGAATAAGGGATGAACTCTGACTGAAAGCTTTTCCACAGTCAATACATTCATAGGGTTTCTCTCCAGTGTGGGTTCTCTCATGTTGAGTAAGTGATGAGTGTCAACTGAAGGCCTCTCCACATTCATTACATTCATAGGGCTTCTCACCTGTATGAATTCTGTGATGCTCTATGAAACGTGTACTCCTTTTGAAAGCCTTTCCACATACATTACATTGATAGGATTTTTCTCCAGGATGAGAAATAGATTGTTGATTAAAGGCCTGCTCACAGTCATAGGGATTCTCTCCAGTATGAATCCTCTGATGGTTAGTAAAGTCTGTAATGTGACTGAAGTCTTCCCCACAGTCATTACAATGGTAGGATTTTACTTCAGACAGTGTACTTTCTTCTTGAGTAAGAGAAGAGCTGTGCTTAAAATCTATGCTGTAGTTATTGCTTTGGTAAGGTTTTCCTCTTTTATAAATCCTCATGTGTTTATAAAGGGATGGGCTCTGACCAAAAGCCCTTCCACATGTGCTACATTCAAAAGATTTCTCCCCAGTATGAGTCCTCTCATGTTGGCCAAGAGAAGAACATCGACTAAAAGCTTTCCCACATTCCTTACACTGGAAGGGCTTCTCTCCACTGTGTGTGACCTCATGTTGAGTAAGGGATGTGCCATGCCTGAAAGACCTCCCATAAAGATTACATTGATAGGGCTTCTCTTCAGTGTGAATTCTCTGGTGTTGGACAAGGGAGGAGCTGCATTGGAAGGCTTTCCCACAGAGACTGCACTGATAGGGTTTCTCTCCTGTATGAGCATTCTCATGCTGACCTAGGGATGAGCTATGCTTGAAGGCTTTTCCACACACATTGCACTCAAAGGGTTTTTCTCCAGTGTGAATCCTCTGATGCTCAGTAAGCTGTGTCTTCCAGAGGAAAGTTTGCCCACAGTCAGTACATTCATGGTGCTTCTTGCCAGGATAAATTCCCTGACCTGTACCATTAGAGAATGTGTCTTCTCCTTTACGAGTTTTCTCATGTTTATTAAGTGATGATCTATGAATAAAGGCTTTTCTACATTTATTACATTTATAGGGCTTCTTTTTTGCAAGGATATTATTTTGATTAAGTAAGTCTGAATTATGTCCCAAATTGTTTCCAAGTGTTCTATATTCACTAGGCCTTATTCTTGAAGGAATGTTCAGTTGTGGAATCAAGTCTATGTTCAATCTAGAGTTTTCACCAAATTTATTTTGCTCAAAATTTTCCTCTGGGGTGGTTATTTTCTTCTGGGTAGATACTTCTGGCTCCAGATATCTCCTCCAATTTTCTTGGTGCCTCTCTAGCTGACTACTAATATCCCAGACATCTTTTAATGTGACATGTGAGAAATCATCTGTGCTAGGGGATACTTCAGATGTGCTGTGTTGCAGTTTTGATGATTTAGCTTCTGGCCTTGTCTTCCAGTCTGAACAGAAAAGCCTTTGGATTTCTCCCTCTGATATCCATGGCTCTTCTCCTTGCTCCAATTTGAAGATCACCTCTGGTTTGGAAACTTGATATACAAGAGAAACCAGGTGGCTGTAGTTCTCCAGTATCACATCCCTGTACAAGCTTCTCTGGGCAGAGTCCATGTGGTGCCATTCTTCCCGGGTGAAATCCACAGCCACATCTTTGAATGTCACTGATTCCTTCAGGATCACAATCTTGCTCAACAACTTCAATGTTTCCATGGCAATACTAGGAACATACTGTGGGATCTATCAGCAGTGATCATGTGCTTGCTCTCCTGAGGTGCTGTGGTGAGCCACTTGGGGGCCATTCCTGACTCGTGGGGCAGCTCCGGGACAGGGACTGCGGAGAAAGAAGAGGGCGCTCACTGGGTTGCGACCGCTGTGCCCCTCTGCCCAGGATAGGCATTATTGATACCTATTATAAAAATTTTGGATGCCCTAAGCTCAGAGATCTTCTCCTGTAACACAACCCACAGTTTGTGCAGGTATCTATGGACATTACCGTATGGAACTGGAGTTTTTAAAACTGAAAAAAATGTTGATACTCTCTCTACTATTGTTGCTACTGTCTCTCATGTAGGAGTCATATTTTCTACTAGCATTCACCAAACTTGGCCAGGGTAATTTAGTAACTTGCAAGTAGGATAGAAATCTCAGCATTTCATAGCTCATGACAAAACCTAGATTCAAGTTCGAATCAGTCTGACCCCTAAATCCATATTCTTTATCCTTGTACCTTTATGCTAGAAGTTATGTGTCTGGAGGTATAGTTGTGTTAGTAGAATAAAATCATCTTGTTTCCTCTCTTCTTGTATGGATATCTTTCATTCAAAGAATTTCTGGGGGAAAATGGCAGTTTAGACTTTTATCTTGAAGCCACCTCTACTTCTGCTTTCCTATCCTTACATCATTTTTAGAGGATGTTTTGGTCTCTGCCAGTGACTTCCCTTCACCCATCAGAATTCAGTTGTGTTTGGAGGAAGGAGTTCATGTTCTGGTGCTTTTGTGGGGACAAAAAAGGAACTTATCTGAGATCAGGGATTATGAAGAAACAGGTAACTTGTAATTTCTTATCTATCTTCTTTGTCCTCACCTCTGAGGTGAGCACAGAAGGAGGGATGGGCTTAAATTGGCTGCTCATGCCTCATAGTTTACAGCCTCGTGAACCAGTCATCAATCTAAACTTGTCTTGATAGCTGAATTTATCAGGGGCACCTTGCATGTGTGACATTTTTCATAGTTTACAAAAGAACAAGCAATAGTTGTCTATTTGATCACAGAGCCCATTTTTCTTTTGGGGGGGGGCTTACCAGGGATCGAACTAGAGACATTGAGCTTGTGCAGCAGGCACCAGAACCATTGAGCTAAATCCCCAGGCCCCGCCCCTATGGAACCCATTTTGAAAGAAACTTAAAGCTATAAGTATAAGTGATTTTTCTTAGAGTTATACACTGCCAGAATTAGACCTCGAGTCTAAATCTACTGGCTTTATTCCCTTGGACAACAACAAATTTTTCTTATTGAGTGTTTTGGAGCTAGCATTCATACCCTTTGCAAGGATATCCATGCTTAAATAAGAAATCGGTCCTCCACTAACCTAAAGTGAATACTGTGGCAGTCAGGATAATTTCATTCTAGAGAGAAGTTGTTGAAATTTTGTCTCTCCAGTAGCTCAATTATAAAAAGCATAGAGGTGTAACTTTGAGATCAAAGTCTACACAGTACACATTGGGCATAGCTTAACTGAACTTCTCTTTATGGTATGATATATATATATATATCACGCTTGTCTTCCTCCTTCATATTATCAAATAGGCATTACATTGGCAATTCCATTTTTACTATTTGGGAATGTGTCTGATACTTTTCAGAATAAAAGTGTCTACAAGTGTATAAGTGTCTTGAAAACTCCCCCTCCCTTCTAATTTTCCCAAACTTTTATTTATATATTATGTGAAAAGTGTAGTGCTAGTGACTGAGGGTACTACAGTGATGAAATCCCCCTCTCCAAGTATTTTGCATTTCAAAGGTGGTTTCAGATATGTATATAACTGGAAACCACTCAGAAAAGAATAAAATGCTATTACAAACTGTGCTGCTATGAACATGGGTGTACATATATCGCTGTGGTATGATTCTTTTAATTCTTTGGGGAAGATACCCAGTAGGGGAATAGCTGGGTCAAATGGGACCTCTAGTCCTAGTTCTCCGGGGTATCTCCATACTGATTTCCACAGTGGTTGCCCCAATCTGCACTCCCATCAGCAATGGAGAAGGGTTCCTTTCTCCCCACACCCCCGCCAGCATTTGTTATTGATTGATTCCTTGATAGCAGCCATTCTTTCTGGGGTGAGGTGGAATCTCAGAGTTCTTTTCATCTGTATCTCTCAATTGACCTGTGATGTTGAACATTTTTTCATATATTTGTTTGCTGCTTTTACTTCTTTGTCTGAGAGATGTCTGTTCATTTCAGATGCCCATTTTTGAATTGGGTCTTTGAATTTTGGGGGTCTGATTTTTTTCAATTCTTTATATATTCTAGGTAGTAGTCCTTTGTCTAAGGTACAGCTGCTAATTTTTTTTTTCCCACATTGTAGGTTGTCTGTTAGCTCTGTTGGTGGTTTCTTTTCCAGCGCAGAAGCTTTTTAGTAAGATGAGATCCCAGTTGTTGATTCTTTCTGCTAGCTCCCGTGCTACTGAAGATTTGTTCATGAAGACTTTTCCTATGCCAATGTCATCAAGAGTTCTACCTAATTTATCTTCCAGGAATTTTAGTGTTTCTGGTTTAATATTTAGATCTTTAATCCACTTCAATCTTAGTTTAGTGCATGGTGATAGTGCCCATCAAGGAAACTAGATAAAGAAGATGTGGTTCTTTTTTTAATAAAATGGAGTACTACTCAGCCATAAAGAATGAAAAACTAGAGTCATTTATAGCTAAATGGATGCATATTGAGGCCATACTCTTAAGTGAAATAAATAGGACACACATTTATAAATACCAAATAGTTTCTCTAGTGTGAGAAACTGATAGTGTAAACAAGGGTTAAAATGATTAGAATGAATAATTGATAATTTGAAATAGGAAAAAAGGTCCAAGGACAAAGGGGTGAAGTGAGGGGAAGGGGAAAGGAAAGAAGGGAAAGGAAAAACTATGAGAAAAGAAAAAAATGGAAATGATGTTTATGTAAATAGGGAAGGGTGGAGGGGGTGAAGGGTGCACAAGTAATGGGAAAAAAAATAAGAACCAAGATAAATCATGTACAGGTACAAACACCCAATGATAAATGTAAACGAATTGTATACCTAAAATGTGCCAATAGAAGAACTTAAGAAAAAAAAAAGAAAGAAAAGAATAAAATGGTACCTAGTAGAAAGACAGCCAAATCATTGCATATGAGCAGGGAAATATCAAATGGTGTTCATTTAGCACCACTGGTAATAGCTTTATAAAGCAGGTGCTTTTGAACTGAGTTTGATGTCATCAGTAGGATTTTGGTAGAGAATGAGAAGAGCTATTTCTGCCAGCAGGAACAATATGGATATAGGAATAAAAAAATGCAAGTGAATATTATAATTGAGGGAAATACAGAAACATTCGGTTCATGAGAAAACATAATGGACAATGTAGGCAGAGTAGTAGGGTAGAGCTAGAATGAAGAATATTGAATGCAGATAAAGATACTAGAAATTAAATTCCAGGTTATGAGGAGCCAAATAAGTTTTCTGGGACAAGGTATAGCATGATTCTTATTCTTTATTACATGTTGCTCTCTCAACACTGTTACACTGTAATTACATTATTAACCTCATTTTGCAGAAGCAGAAACTAAAACTTAGAAAATGTGAGTAATTTTCCCAATGTCATTACACTGGTGGCAAAATGAAACCTCCAGGTGGTATCTTCTTCCTCTACTGCAGTTACTGAACATGAAAAATGAGCATCTTAATAGGACTTGTGATACTTCGAAGGGGGAAAAAGCAGAGTTGAAGGTAAATGGTCTGACTAATTGTAGTAGTGATAATTGGCAGTTTCTTTTCGTTTTTTAGTTCAGAGATTCTGAAACTTTAGAGTGATATAAAAGATTTGGGATTCTGAATCAGTAAGTCTGGGAAGGCATATGAGATTCTGAATTTCTAATAAGCTTCTTGGTGATTCTGATGCCTTTGATTCTGGAACAAAATATTTGCATACCAGGGCATTATAACTTGCTTTCTTGCCCCTCAGCCTTACTTTGAAGATACTTCTATCCCCAGATGGGCTCAATAACTTTTCCCCTTTGTGTTACTGCAGTTGTGTCTCTGGATTGTGAAAAAGAATTGAATTTAAATATGCAAAAGAAACTAACAGTGTCTGACACATTTCAGGAACACAAAAAGTTTGGCTAGCTTTGTTTTTGTTGATGATCATTCTTTGTTTTGCAGTTTCTACAGCTTGCTTTGTTTTCTCACTGATTTCTTCCCAATGAATATAAGATTTAAACATTTAGAAACAAACTGAAGAAAAATTAGGATGTTTTTCTTTGAAGAAAGTTAAAATTTAAAGAACTTTATTAATTATCATTTCTAAGCTAAGCTCAGTTGATGATTTGGAAGTTCACAAATTAAACTATGATGCTTCTGGCAGTTTCTGGCTTGTAAGATTTAAGCCCTGCCCAAAGCAGTCCCCAGCCTCTACAAGTTTCTCCTCCCTGTATCATCTCTGTGAATTCTGATGAGCAGGGCTCTCAGCTGACTGCATTATAGCTCTCAGCTCTGAGTGCTTTTTACCATGAGCTTCCACTTTTGCATTTCCCTGTCTTTCTCTTCCTTCTTTGTGCTTTGAAGCCTGTCTCATCATTTTTCTTTGATCTCTTATTTCCCTAACTTCTTTCTGTTCTTCTTTGTTAGTTGTCATGGGAATAGTATTAGCCTGAAGTCCTGAGTCCATGAGGCTGTCTACAGACCTTGTTAGTATTCAGGGACCTGTAAAATATTTGTTCCACCAGAAAGAACCTGAGTGATCTCCTGCTTAGTCCCTCATGAGACAAAGAACGAAACCCCTAAGAATCAGAGAGAGAGAGAGAGAGAGAGAGAGAGACCATGCATCCTGACCCTAAGACACATGAACTTTTCCTAACATGTGCCTTTTTTCACTCACTGGTATGGAGAAAGGACATAATCCACAATCATATAGTCTTTATTATGCTCCAGATAGTAGGAGATTTACATTTGTAATACATCAAGCCTCATAAAAACTCTATAAAGGCCTTATAAAGAGGAATGACTGCCTCCATTTTACAGATGAGGAAACAAAGTTTCAGAGAGGATTGAATACATTTTTAAGCCCACTCAACTAATCAGCACCAGAACTAAAACTAAACTCAAGGCTATCTAATAGAAAATCCACATCCTTTCTACCTCAATGGGCTATAAAACCATATTTTAGGATTATTTCCAGTAAATTATTTTGTTTGCTATGTTTAAATGAATCATTATTTTCAAATATGTTTCCTTTTTGAAAATTGAGTCAAAGATTTTAGGGTGTTCCATTTTGGGTACCTATCAGCATGTCCTGATATTCAAATCCACAGAATTTCTTATTCTCTTTTCTCTGTCAACACATTTTGACAATGCGGTTATATTTACACAGCTAAAGGTAAGGTGTGGAATAGGGACTTGGTTTTTGGTGGGGAAGGCTTCTGCTCTCAAACTTCATGTACTTTAGTTGAATCATGAAAATTAAAACAGAGAGAATAGGTTTGTGTGGACTCCTCTGTAACCCTTATATAAATAGATGAGGGAATTTTGTGTTCTTGGGAAGCAATGAGACCTTAGTGTTTGGCCTATAATGATCTACCATTGTGGGACGAAGAACTGGTTTTTCTCATGGTCAGCAGAAGATTATCAAGCCTGGCAGAGAACAGGCATCTAGAGAGATAAGACACTAAATGGAGATTGTGTAGGTTGCATGATACTGGTAGTGTAGCAGTCAGATGTCATGGAGAGCCCAAGGAACCCACATCTTAGGAACAGAACTACTCTAGACTTGTCCTAACAAAGCCTAAAAACTAAGCTTTGCCAGGACAAAGATGAAAAACATGGTAACATCTGTAATGTCCAGAAAACAACAAAAATTTACCTTGTATATACAGAATAAAGAGATGTGCCCTGAAACCAGGAGAAAAAACTCAACAGAAACAAACTCAAATATAAACAGATGTCTAAAAGAGTAAGGACTACAAAACAGCTATTATAAATACATTCAAGGACTTAAAAATACTGACAAAGTGACTCTGAATTACGGAAACCTTGGCAGAGAAATGGAAACTTTGTACAAGAAATCAAATAAAAATTCTAGATCTGAAAACACACTGTTTGAAATGAAAAAAAGTATCATCACTAAATGCACAAAATAGCAGAATTCACACTGCCAAAAGGGGAAAAACTAATTGAAAATGAAGAGCAAATTAAGCACAAAATGTATGAAGGAACGAGATGGTCAAGAGAAGTGGAAATTAATGAAGAAGAAAAATGAATGAATCAGTAGAAAATATCAACAAATACAAAGATTGGTCTATTAAAAGATCAATAAAACTGATGTTTCTAGCTAGCTGAATCATGAAAAAAAATGAGAGTTTATGTAAATTACCAGTGCCTGAAATGAAAGTGTAAGCTCTGGTAGAATTTCTAAACAGGCATTGAATGGATGAGAAAGCACTAACATAAACAGAATGAACAACTGTATGACAATAAAATGGATGAACTCCATGAAAATGATTAGCTACTAAGCAAGGCAATTTTCCAAAACTAAAACAAAAGGAAAATTTTAAATTGTCCTATATTCATTAAATAAATTAATTTTATAGTTAACAAATTTCCAACCTTGAAAATCTCAGGGTGAAATGGATTCACCGGTGAATTCTAGCAAAGATAAAATGAGTAAATAATATCAATCTAACACAAACCTTGAAAAAAAGAGGTCAGCACTAACCATGTATCAAAACCCGACAAAGAATAGCAGAAAACTACAGACCAATATCCTTTATCAATAGAGATGCAAAATTGCTCAAAAATGTATTTGCAAATAAGATCTATCAAATGGATGATATGTTAGGAACAAATGGAATTTATTATGGGAATTCAAGCTTTGTTTAACCTTTAAACATATGTCATTTAGTATGTTAGCATAATAAAAGAGAAAAAATATTTGGATCATTTCAGTAGATGAAAAAATTTACAAAAAATATTTAGCAATTAGCCATAATAAAAACTCTTACCAAACTAGGAACTGAAAGAAGCTTTTCAGACTAGATAAAAATTATATATGTAAAACCTACAGCTCATGTAATGATTAGTAAGGAGATACTCAACACCATGAAAATGTAAGGATCTCTCTTTACCTTACTGAATGTCCTAGCCAGAGCAAAAGTTAAAGAAAGTAAATGAGAAGCGTAATGAAGAAAAAAGAAAGATGATTTTGGACAACCTATGAATATTAAAAATTCTGAAAATATAAAAAATAGGGGCCGGGGATTTAGCTCAGTGGTGCTACTGCCTGCCTCGCAAGCGCAAGGTCCTGAGTTTGATCCCTGGTAACAACAACAACAAAAAAGTAACCACTAGAACTGACAACTGAATTTAGCAAAGACAAAATATACAAACTCAGTAAGCAAAATCAATTTTATTCTATGAACTAGCAAAAATTGGAATATGAAATTAAATAGAAATAACACAATGTTCTTTTTTGCATTTCTTTTTTTTTTACTAGTATGTGTTTGCAGTACACAATGATTACATTCATTATAGGGACTTGGTACATGTATATCTTAATTCTTTTTCCCCCTTTCCCTTCGCCCCCTTTTATTTTGCCAGCATTAGATTCATTTATTTATCTTATAAATACTTATACAGTTATCATATATACAGATTATTATTATCATAATACAGATTAACAAACAGTCTAATAGGGCCAAAAAAAACATGTAAAACACATAAGATAATTATACTAAAGGTATTGTCCATTCTGGATTACAATAGGTATTTTTCTCTCTCTTTTTTTCCATTATTTCCATATTTATGTTTGTGCACCTGATTTACTTTCCTGAATACTGTAGCCTCAAAGTGCATCTGTTTTCCTACAAGTAACTCCAACTTATCCTTCTTTATGACACAGTAGTAATCTATTGTGTTTAAATACCACATTTTCTTTATCCACTCATCTGTTGATGGACATATAGGCTGTTTCCAAGATTTAGCTATTATGAATTGTGCTGCTAAAAACATGCGCATCCATACATCACTGTGGTATGATGTCTTTAACTCTTTTGAAAAGATACCTAGAAGGGGAATAGCTGGGACAAATGGAATTTCTACTTTTTAGTTTTTTTGGAGGAATCTCCATACTGATTTCTGCAATGGTTGTATCAGTTTATTACCTCCCTCCCCAACAATGAAGAAGGTTCCTTTTTCCTCAAAGCCTTATCAACATTTGTTATTGGTTAATTTCTTTATGATAGCCATTCTTCCTGGACTGAGATAGAATCTCAATGATGTTTTAATTTACATTTGTTGAATGACTAGTGATATTGAACATTTTTTCATGTACTTATTGGCTGTTAAGAACAAACATATGAAATATTTAGTAAAAAATACACAAGCACTCTGCAATTAAGACTACAGAACTCTGCTTAAAAATTAAGAAAGAAATGAAAAATGGAAAATGTACCTTATAAAAGATTGAAATACTTATTATTGTTACAATAGCAGTTCTTCCTTAACTGATCTACAGATCCAGTATAACTAAAATGAAAAGCTCATGTGGCTTTTTTAGTAGTCATTACCAATATGATTCTAAAAGATATATAAAAATACAGATAATCCAGAAAAGACAAAACAATTTGGAAAAACATGAACAAAGTTGGAGAGTTTAATTTATTGATTTCAAGACCCTCTATAAAATTACAGTAATTAAAGTTCATAAATATATGACCCACACTTACCTGATTAATAGTTTTTGTCAAAGTTGCAAAGGTAATTCAATGGGTGTACAAGTAGCCTTTACAACAAACAGTACCAGGACAACTATAGATTTATATGGGAAAAATTAATAATATCTAAAACCTAGATAGAACCTAAATGTATATTAATAAGTGAGTGAATAAACATTGTGGTATAATCTTATAATTAAATACTATTTTGCTTTTACATTATACAGCACATAATACTTTCTTGAAAATGAATTAAAGACTTTAATATAAATACTTAAACTATGAAACCTTAGGAGAAAAAATAGGATATCATTAATACCACCTTGTGATGGGCAAATATTTTTTGTCTACTGCTTGAAAGACATGAGAACTATAAAATTTGGATAAATTGGACCTTATCAAAATTTAAAATTTTATTCTTAGACACTATTAAGTGAACAAAAACATACCTCTCAGGCAGATAGAATATATTCACAAGCATGCTGAAAGAAAGGGCTTTTCTCCAGAATTTACGAAGAATTCTTATAATTTAACAATAAAGGGGCAACCCACTTTCTGGTCCCCCTTCTGTATCTCTTAGGCAGAAGCTTTCTTTCTCCCAATAAATTTTTCCTACTCTTAAAAAAAATAAAATTTATGAAAAAGCAATAAAACTACATGATACTTCACATGAGGATATTTTTAAAATGGTCAATAGACTAACAAAAAAGATTCTTGACATTAATTGTCATTAGAGAAGTGCAAAATCAAACTATGATGAGCAATAAGTATGTGACTACTGCAGAACCTAAAATTCAAAGGACTGACAACATCAGATGGTTATGGTGATAAAGAGCAAAAATAAAACAAAACAAAACAAAACAAAAAAAGAGTACTTATAATTCTACTTAGGTAAATTCCTGAAAAGCAAAAACGATTAATATTGATTGGAGTGGATTAAAGAGCTAAATATCAATACAGAAACAGTAAACTTGCTGGAAGATAAGTTGAGTAGAACTCTCAATGACATTAGCATAGGAAAAGACTTTATGAACAAAACTTTAGTAGCATGGGAGCTAACACAAAGAATCAACAACTGGGATCTCATCTTATTAAAAAGCTTCTGCACTGCAAGAGAAACTACCAATAGAGCTAAGAGACAACCTACAATATGGGAAGAAATTTTTAGCAGCTACACCTCAGACAAAGGTCTACTATCTAGAATATATAAAAAATTGCAAAAAATCAGACCCCCAAAATTCAAAGACCCAATTCAAAAATGGGCTTTCGAAATGAACAGACATTTCTCAGACAAAGAAGTAAAAACAGCAAATAAATATATGAAAAAATGTTCAACATCACTGGTCATTCAAGAGATGCAAGTGAAAACAACACTGAGATTCCACCTCACCCCAGAAGGAATGGCTGGTATCAAGAAATCAATCAATAACAAATGCTGGCAGAGGTGTGGAGAGAAAGGAACCCTTCTCCATTGTTGGTGGGAGTGCAGACTGGTGCAACCACTGTGGAAATCAGTGTGGAGATACCTCGAAGAACTAGGGCTGGAGGTCCCATTTGACCCAGCTATTCCCCTACTGGGTATCTTCCCCAAAGAATTAAAAGAATCATACCACAGAGATATATGTGTACCTATGTTTATAGCTGCACAGTTTGTAATAGCTAAAGATTGGAAACAGCCCAAGTGCCCATCAACTGGAAACTGGATAAAGAAGATGTGTTTTTTATATAAAATGGAGTATTACTCAGCCATAAAGAACGAGAAACTGCAGTCATTTATAGCTAAATGGATACATATTGAGGCTATACTCTTAAGTGAAATAAATAGGACACACATGTGTAAATACCAAATAGTATCTCTAGTGTGAGAAACTGAAAGTGTAAATAAGGATTAAAATGATTAAAATGAATAACTGATAATTTGAAATAGGAAAAGGTCAAAAGAGGTAGGGGTGGTCAGAGGGGAAGGGGAAAGGGAAGAAAGGAAAGGAAAAATTATGAGAAAGAAAAAAATGGAAACAAAGTCTATGTAAATAGGGAAGGGCGCATAGGTAATGCGGGAAAATTAGAACTAAGATACACCATGTTCAAGTACAAACACCCAATGATAAATGTAAATGTATTGCATACCTAAAATGTACCAATTAATGTATAAATAAAAAAATATTGATCGGAATCAGGGTAGGTACATGATTTGCAGAGAACGATTAAGAAGGATCGAGGTTAATGGCAAAGCTCTGTGTCTTGGTTGGTGTGTACTTCACACAAGTGTAGTAGATTTTTATCAAAGCCACTTTCTATATATGCTTAGGATCAGTATATTTCATTGTGCAATTAATACCTCCATAAAAATTGAATCACATTATTGTTAGCTAAATTAATCTCTTGTTGATTGCGTGTAGGGCATCAAACTTGATAAAGATAGTACTTTATTTGTTAAAGGGATAAGACAAGAAATAGATTTTCTGTTAAGCAGATCAAATGAGATAATGACTTTTAGTTAAGAGTAGCGTGGATGGAAGGAAGAAACAAAGGGATGAAGAAGAATTACATTAGTACATAAGGAGATGACAAGATGATAAGTGCTGTGATAGAATAAAGGTAAATAAACATGGGAGAAGAATTTAATATTCTTATGTGTGTTTAATCCCCTCTGTGTGGGGCTCTATGTCCTTTTTATAGAAGTATAGTGCATTACCAAGACACGTTGGGCTTCTCCAGTCTATTTATGATGAGGAAGAAAAGAGACGATTCATAAAATGCCTCTTGTTCTATAAGCTTGAGAATTTCTAGATTTTTCTCACTGGTCAAAAATATTACAAAGGAGAACATTTATTCATTAAAAATGATATCTATTGTGTTATTTATTTATTTATTTATGAATTAGGGCTTTGCTATGTTGTTTAGATTGGTCTGGAACTCACTATGTATCCTAGGCTGGCTTTGAAATCTTAGCAGTTCTCCTACCTCAGCCTTCCAAGTGCTGAGATTGTGGGTGTGGGTCACCACACCTAGCTATGTGCTAATTTTATATGTATAATGCTTATGAAGGTACTAATTCACCAAAGTCCCTGTTCTGGTGGAGTTCACATTCCAGTGCATATATAAAAAGACAACAGTGAGTAAACATGCTAATATGTATTATGTGTGGTGGTAGTGTTGAATAGAAAATAAAGTGAAGGAAATAAGAAAGACTGGGACAGGGTGATGTGACTTTTTATACAAGGTGGCCAGAATGCCATTGCTTAATAAATTTCTTTGAGATATGACCTTAGGTAAATGAGGGAGTGTTTGACATTGGACCTGGTAGAAGAAATGCCAAGTAGAGAGAATAGCAAGATCAAAGGCCCTGAAGTAGGAACATGTTTGATGGTTTGAGGATTAGCAAGATTGGTATGGCTATCGAAGAGAGAGAAAGTGTAAGAAAGAATGAGGGTATTCGGAGGACTTTGACCCCGAATAAAATGGGTAAATGGGAAGTCTTTGTTTCATTTTGTTTTTCATGAGGTAAGATTGGACTTAGAGTTTAATGGGATAATTGGCTACCCTGTGGGTAACAAATGGCATGAAGCAAGTATGAAATGAGAAAGTCCAGTCAGAAGACTCCTGCTTCTCCAAACAGAAGGTGTGATGGCTTGGTGGGTCATGATCTAATGAGTATGTGGTCAAGGGTCATTTAGCTCTATTTATTCCCTTTCCCACAGCAGTATTTCTTTCTCATTGTTTAGTCTTGTAAGAAAAATTTCATTGCACTTGGATTCCTGAGGAGCTGGCTCATTTTCACCCAAGGGCCTACAATGCAGTGTCCATGCAGCATGTACAGTATAGGAGCTGAGGAGCACACCCAGACTTCAGGGCAGATGCCATTCCTAGTCTCTACTCTTACTGACCTAGATTTCTGCTTTGTAACTTGATAGTACTCATACTGTTCAATTTTTTTTTCTCTTCAGAATAAACTTGAACTCTCATTGTGACAGTTCAGTCCCATTTCTCTGAAGCAGAATGTTTAGTGTGAGAGAAAAGTGAAAGGACCCACAAAAGATTCATTGCTTTTCTGGAATATACTAGATGATCGACCTGAGGGAGCCTTTGAGCTTAAAACATAACACAAATATTAAACAGTCTACACTTGGTGAAATGCAATCCTGGAATGGCTTTACTTTTTACTTATTGCTGTCTTAAATGTACTCTGATATTTCTTCTCAAACCTCGTGATACCATTTTGAGAGGTTATAAAGTTTCTTGATCACATTTAGCACTAAGAATGGGTCCACTTTGCTTTTTAAGTCTCACTTTCAATTATAAAGAGGTTCTGTTAAGTCTAAATAAAAATCACAATCTCATACTCAATGCAATCCTTTCCACCTTCCATCCCTTTCCTTACCAGCTGAGGCCTGATCTGTTGTTCATTGCAACAGTGTACTGGAAATGAATGAAAGTTTCACAAGAGTCAGTTGAGAGCAATTCATTATAATTCTGAATGCAGTGTCATTGGGTTAAAATCATTATTGATGGGAATCTTTGCACCATGGTAATTGTCAGCCATTAAAAGCAGGGTTTATCCTCCAAGAAAGCCAGTTGCATACTAATGCTCAGAGGCAAGTAGTGGGAAAAGCAATTTAAAAAACAATCCCCCTCTGCCTCCTTCTCTTCCTTTGCAGGCCCCAGCTTGTTCTGAGAATGGGAAGGATTAAGACTGAGAAAGTAAAGGGAGACAGTGTCATTTGACTGCTGGTGCTGTTGCAGGCTGGGTGTTGATGCTCTTACATGGTGAGCACCCATTTCTGGCTTTCTTCAGGAGACTTTGTGCAGGCTCTTAGAAAGGCCTTGCTGAATCTCCAGAGTGTACAGTTCTCTGGCATGGGCAATTATTTTCTTGGCTGATCCTTTGAGACTCTTCCCAGCTTTTCTTCCCCTGAAGTAAAAGCCAATAGCCTCTTTCTAATGAGGCCTAAGAGGCATTCTTCTTGGGTGAATAGAGTACATGCAGCATAGCCCAAACACTATTTATTTTCTAACACCAGAATCTATAGGAACTCATGAATACTGGCTGCAACAAAGCTGAGAATACAGCCTATTATACTGCTGCCCTGTTTTCTTCCATGACCCAGAACTGTGTCAGCCATCTTCCTATGGCAAAAATCCTCCAGGCCATCAACAGGCATCACCTTTATGCTCCTATGTGCCTGTGTGGCAGGGCTCTTTTTCAGGCTCCTGTAAGCAGCATCACTGTGATCCTGTCTGCTGTGGTGGGAGTTTTGGGGAAAGCCCACAGCTCAGGTGCCAGCTGAGGAGTGGATAACTGGTCTCCTTCCTGCAGGCACCTCAGTGTCTATGGATGGTTGCCTTAGAACTCACCTCACACTTGGTCTAGGCTATATGAAATGCCACTACTTTCCTAATCCTCTAGTCCAATGACACACATAGTCCTTTTTCATCTGCTTATGTACTGGCTCTGGGAGGAGATTAATAGCTGTTTTATGTGCAGGATTATATTTTAAAATTAAAAAAAAACCCAGAAAAACAAAATAGAATTAGCTCCCAAAGCAAAGATTAAGTGTTATCTACTTTTGGTGAAATGGGGGCTCCAGAGCTAAGTCTGGATGCTTCAAGTGTGTGCCTGGCTCCCCTTCATCTTAGTTAGGCTTTGAGGCAGCTGTGCCTGTGGTAAGCAGAAGAGCTGCCACACCAAAAATAACCCAGGGAGGTTCTATCTCAAAGCATCTTGGGAGTTCAGTTCGGTGGGCCAGGGTTGGGGGGAGAAGAAAGGCTGAACAAGGGGCACGTGAAACAGATTCCCCCTAGGAATGGTACCAGAGGGAGATCTAGCAGTCCTTGGTGTATTGGCCCAAAGTACAGAGGTTAGTGGGATATTTACCATTCAAATGGATCAATTCAAAAGTGAGGTAGGGCAGGAGGAATATGCATTATCTCATTTACTCTGTTCATAGTCTTTGTGACTCAGATACTATTCTGTTTCACAAATGAAACTGAAGCCCCACAAGGTCAACTGATTTTCACAATTTTGCAGCCATTAAGTGGCCCTATTGAGATTTGGCCCAATGTGTCATGGCTGTATTGTTTATGCTCTTCCCTACTTACCTCTCCTGTCCTGGGTTAGTGGTTGTTAGTAGTTAGAAACATTTATTTTGAGTTCAGGAGATGGGAGTAAGTTTCATAAAGGGTAACTATTAGTAATTATTATTGCCATAGGAAATGAAAGAGAATGGTAGTTAACCTCAAGTTCTATGTTATACTGTAATTATTCATTATTTTTCCATTAACATGTCAAATTATATTCTTGATGACTAATATTTATTGAGCACTTACTATGTCTCAAGCTTTGCCTTATGCTTTACATAGATTCTCATTTGTAGTTATTATTCTACAAGGTATAAATCATAGCTCACTCAATTTTATAGTTAAGAAAAATGCACTTGTATTTCCATCTCTGCTCAACTCCTTTTATTTTTATTTTTTTTGGTACTGGGGATCGAACTCGGGTCCTTGGGCTTGCAGGACAGGCAGCGGAACCACTGAGCTAAATCCCCAGCCCCTAAGGTGCTTTTTATTTTTTTTAAAATTTTATTTATTTATTTATTTTGGTACCGAGGATTGAACTCGGGTCCTTGCGCCTGCACAACAGGAGGCAAAACCACTGAGCTAAATCTCTGGCCCTCTAAGGTGCTTTTTAAAATAATGTTTAAACACAAAGCTTTGATGTATTATTCATTTTTGTATCTGTCATTATTCTAGGGACTCTGTTAAAGGGAGGGCTGAAACTGGAAGGGATCTCAAATAGGTAAAGGCTATATTAACCCTGACAAGACAGAAACACGTTCAAGGAGTCTGTCTAGAACAGGAAAGGTGAATATAATAGATGACAAGCTCCTGGGCCCTCACCAAGCAATGTTGAGAGCTTGCTGCAGAAATCAGGGGGAAGGTGAGTTCCCCAAGACATCATGTCACTGCTAAATCAATATCTGTCAGGGCCCAGCAAGGGGAAGAGAAATATTGCAGGGAGGTCAGACTTCTCAAGGTTCCCTAAAGCCTGCAGGGAGAGGTCTCAACTGTCAGGGATGCATTTTACAAAGACCCATGAATGCTGGAGGATGGCAGCCAGCAGAATTAATCCTCCTGCCACAGTGGGATTTAAGCAAAGAGCATGGGGGAAAGTGTCCAGGACAATTGCCTCTCCCAGCATCTGGTGTCTAGACTGGACACTTGATGAGAGATTAGAGATTCATGTCTACCTGAAGGATATTTCTCAGAGTCACAAGGAATCTCAGGCAAGGAAAGTAGACTTTATCATGTTACAAGGGATAAATCAGGGAAACCCTGCACTGTCTGAGCAGCCAGACCCCTCAGCCAGAGTGCCACCAGGACAAGTTCCTCTGCTGCTTCCCCACCTCCTTCCACTCTCTCCTCTCAGGTGCTTGTCCCAGCCAGGCTTCCTCTGCACTTGTATCTCCAAGTGTATGCTGCGTAACCCTGGACATTCTCCAAAGATGTGTCCATTGCTTCAGAAGCAACAAGGAAAGGGAGGAAGGGGAGAGCCAAGACAGCCAACCATCATTACCTACCACTCGACAGAGAGGTTCCTCTGTTTTGTAATATACTGTATGGACTGTGGTCTAAGATTTTGCTTAAAGAAACCTCTTTATCTTTCAATACTCCTATATCAGCATATCTAGTCAAATTTTTTGTATGTTTGCTTGTGTGTGTGTGCCTTTCTTAGGGCATGGTTCCTAGCAGGAACTCGATAAAATGTAACTATAATTATTAATATATTAATATAATATTAGTATGTCATATTTATGTATGTTAATATTTTATGTTGTATTGTATATCTTTGATATAGTCATTAGTATTACTGTGCAACAACTGCCCGCAGCAGCTTACAGACATGAGAGGACACAGGTGTGTCCCTCTAGTGGCTCCATGAGAAGCTATTTCAGACATGCTCACTGCACAAGCTCCTTTTTCTCTGCCCAGAGATGTTGTCCAGGGGTGCTTGTCCCCTGAAAACTGGAATCCAGGTAGAATCTCTCTTATCCAACAATTAGTTTACGGTAATGAATGTTAACAGTGCTTTGTAGTAAACATATTGGATGTTATTCTTAATTGTATCTTTGGGAGGAAATACAGTCATGATGACTACTACTAGTGGAACTTTGGAAGAATTATCTGGGGCAGATTGACTAGTTCTTAAAAGCAGTTAGTATTCTCCAAGCACTTGGTCTGGGACACTGAGGGATGCTAAGAAGACTGCGTGACAAGATCTTTGCCAATAGGGAGCCTCAATTAACCAGATTCTACTTGCTCATGGCTTCAATTAAATAGAATGCCATCTTCTTTTCTCCATTGCACATTTATAAAAAAGGTAAATAGCAAGAAGACAAGATTGTATCAAATATGTTTATTTTCATTTTTGCATGCATTTATTTTGCAAAGTTAGTTTTAAGATATTCCCTGTGGTACTTCATTCAGTGCATATTTACGAGAGGAGAGAAAGAGTTCATTCAGACCTTTGCACCAGAGCCAGTTGCAGCTCTGAGCAACATGATGGGATGAGAAAAGTTCTTTATATTTTAAAAATCTTTCCTATTCCTTCTTTTAACTGTTCACAAATATTAGTGTCCTTTAGTGTTTTGTTCACTCCTGTAACTCAAAGATTTTCTCACGTCACTTGGGCACATGTCATTAATTAATTAATTAAACAAATAATCATCAGGAACTTCTTCTCACCAGTATACTGAATGATATGGACAAGTTTTTCCTAACAAAACTGCTTCAGGTTTATAGCTGAAAAATTCTTCCTGAAGAGGACAGCCAAATTTCCAGGCAACACACGGGATTGGAATCAATGTTGTAAAAGTTTGTTAAACAAACAGTTAACCTTTTATTCCAGGAACATTTTATTTAGTCAAAGTATTATGCCAGTTTGTAAAGAGGGAATATAAGAAGCACCTGGAGGGAGTTTGAATAAGTTCTTTTCTCAGATGCCAAGGTTTCCCCTATGATACGCTCCTAAACACCAGCTTGCCTTGTCATTGGGGACAGAGCCCTGTGAAATGATTTTGACACATACGATGGCCCAAGAGTAACACATTTCCATCACGAGATGTGCTGTTTAGAGTCAGAGCTACTAATCATTTTGATATTGCAAAAACTCTATGTTAGCTTCCTCCTGAGCTTCAGGTAAGGAAGTGCATACTTACTTTAAACATTAGTAGGAATATGCATTCTGGCAATGAGGCTAATGGTCCCACGGGATGTTCCAGGCTTCAAAGGAACAGATGAACATTTGCATAACCTTCTGTGTAGAAGACAGCAGCCAGTGTTAATCTTTAATTTATTCCCCCCTGGAGTAAAATATCTCTTGCTAACTCTTGGTCAACCAGACCATGAGGGTTTAGCAAAAATTATTTAGGAGTCTGGGGAAAAAAAAGACAAAATTCTTAGGATGAAGGGATAATAAACATCAGAAAAACCAGTTTTCTACTCCTAAATGTAGGTGAATACATAGTATAAAAATAGAAGAATTATATTGTAGATGTATTGATCAAACATTAGCATATTTGAATGTTCTGAATTATCTCTCTTTGTCATAATACTACTTCACTGCCCAATTAATTAGACCACCCTGTAATAATAGGTCTTTAATTACTTGAAGAGAGATTGCTGGTGATCTTTCCTATCTGCAGTTATGGAAATTATTGCAGATTTAAAAAACAGAGTAATTAATCAAAAAAAATTTTCCACAATTTTGTTCTGCTGGGTCTCTGCAAATGATTAATTTTGGGTGAGAGGGAGGAGTATGCTACCCAAGCCAAATTTAATTTTTAAAAAAATTGTATTGTGTATATTTGAGGCTTATAACATTATGCTATGGTTTACATATGGATAATAAAATGATTACTATGGTGAAGGAAATTAACATTCTATCATCTTGCAGGTTGTTTTGTGACAGTTACAACTAAAATATACTTATTGTACAATGTACTTTTATTAACTATAGTCTTCATGTTGTACATTATATCTTTAGATTTCATCAGTGTAGAGATAGAGAATAAAACACTGGTTACATGGACATGGGCAGAATTTGGGAGATGCAGTTCAAAGAGTACCCTAAACTTTATTCTAGAAAATTTTAATCTCCTATTATCTCACTGCCAAATGAAGATCCCCACCAACAGGTCCATGCAAGCATTGACAAGCAATATTTGGATAAAGTTTTATCATTTAGAATATATATCTATATGTGTATTCTACCTTTCTCAACAACACTATATGGAAAATATGATTATATATTGAGAGTAATAATAATAGTAATGGTAAGACAAAAAAAGGAAGATAATAACTGGCCCAAGGACACACACCTGAGGACAGAGCTGGGCTTCAGCACCTTTTTAATATTCTTTCATTGTGTTTGATTTTTTAGAGTCAAGAAAAATTGAAACTTACTTCAATGGGAAGACATTTGAAATTCTGAATTACAAATTTAGAGAAAACATAGGGGTCAATGATCTAAAACTCCCCGAGAAGTGAAGACAAGAATTGCTACCTGCACACAAATTGTCAGTGTAAGGGCCCACCGCAAGCAAAGCTCCCTACCCATGGGCTCCTGTTCTTCCTATGGCTCTGCTTCTCTTGCCTCCAATTCATGGGCCCAGAAGTATGTGGTGCATATGCTTGTATATATTACTTACTTTATTCTTACATGTTTTACTTCTCAGCTATCTACTAGAAAGTCAAGTGGACATTTTTCAGGAGAAGAGAAGCCCAATTTAGGTTCTAAATTGGAGTGGGCATTGTTTTCCCATTTTGGTTGATGAAATGTGCTGATGTTCTCAATAAATTATGTACCTTTCTCCTGTCCTGTGTTCCTCCCACAACCCATCTAAACATTTTCATTTTTGCATAAATTTCCAGTAGTTTTATATAAATTGTGCTGAATATCAGAAATTATTGCCATAAAACAAGATCATGATTGATATTATATTTTCAATATAATAAGCTATTAAAATATCATTAATAATATAGATCATTAAATATTATCATTTTTACATCATAAATACTAAATAATTTCATTAATATATTTTATAAAATATTATTGATATTAGTCAGTGGATATTTTTGTAAAAATTTTATATGCATATAAATAAAAATAGAGTGACCAATTTGTGGGGTAAACAAACAATATAATGGTATGATTTTGATGGGTGGGTCACTTTGAATTTACTCCAGTGCTATCCTTGACCTTCTTTGCCTGGCAGGTGAGTCAATAAATTAGTCAAGGTGGCAACATTGATTTATTAGAGAGGATGCATTGAAACTTTAACTTCAGTTTGAATTTAGACAGTGTTGCTGCTCCGTCTTGTCAACACACTGGGTCATTCAGAGGTTTCAAAGAGGCGGGATATGAAGCCATGGTTTCTAGCATTTGCTGACTCCTCAGGATGCTGAGAGTTAGTGCAAATCATTAGCACTTCCACAGACTGAAAAAATAGTACCCAGACGTATGTATAATGGGTTCACAATATATGTCTTGTGGCTTTTCCATGCCAATTTTCTCAGGTAAGGATTCCGGTGTCTCAGGATGCTGCTAACCCTGAGACGTTTTGGTACTGCTGGGCAAGTGGGTAGAGTCCATTTGCACACTGGTCTTGAAAGGGTCCATTTAAAGAATGAGTTAAGGGAAGGAAGAAAGAGAGATACAGACAGTGATCCAAGGACAAGGAGAGAGACAGAAACAGCATTTTAGACTGAGTTTGGAGAGAGTGCCAGGTTGTTTAGACAATAAGACTAGAAATAACAGAGTATGAAGGTTGTGAGGACTGAGGGAAGGATTTCAAGGTTTGCTTGTGTGTGATCAATGACTCTTCTTTGACTCCTTCCATGGAGCCTTTACAAATGATTTTGATTATTATAACAAGTTTTATTATTTTTCACATAATAATACCTGTGTTTGAATCTAGCATTGTCTTTGGATTGGTCACTAAATTCACAGGCCAACGGTGGATTTCCCACTACTTTTCAAAGTGTATATTTTTGTAATGAATAAAATAAAGTCCCTTTAAACATGATATTAAAATCATAACAGTTTTACACTATTATGTATCCACAATCAATGTATGCTACATTCCTATCATGAAGGAAGTGGACTGATTTTTACTTCTGTTTGAAAAAAGTGTTTATACTAAAAAAGGCTAAAAACCACAGTGATGAAGATGATGAAAACAGTGGAGATCTACAAAGCCTATGTAAATGCAAAGGCTTCTTATCAGTCTTAATAACTTGAGACTTGTTTAGAGTTTTTTCAACTGACAGGATCCACATGTAAGAAAGTTGTCTTGTTCATCCTAGGCAGAAGACTGTATCTATAAAATGGGCACTGAACCCTTAGGAAACTGAGTCTTTCTGCCAGATGTGGTCAGATGTGGTCTGACCACATCTGGCAGGGAAGATACGAGAGCTGAGTGTGCTCTTTAAGTATGCAGTGGGCAATCAGGAAGAAAGGCGTGAGTGGGAGTGCAGACACGCACACAGAAGGAACTTTATTTCTGCCATTTGGACTACTTCATAAAGATCCCACATTCTTAGCAAAAACAATTGTCACAATGGGAACAGTGCAAGTTTCCATTCCTGAAAAGTTGCAGGTGTCAAAGGTGTAGAGTAGGACTAAGGGTGAATGCTCCAGGCCCTGAGTTTATCCCTAGCACTGGGGCAGGGGGACAAAGGGAGAAAAAAGAAAGAAAGAAATGTATAAAGTTTTGGTGAGAATTGGAGCCACTGGAACTTACTTTTTGGAGACAATGGATGAGGTGTCATTGGGTGGGGTCACCGAAATGCTCCTTTGGTTATATCTAGTAATATTTGAAATAGTAAATTCATATGCTATTTAATTCCATCCCATTCTTTTATAAGGCACATTTAACAATATTTCTTGCTGTATTGACATCAATACTGAAAACAATGCGGGTGTCCATCAATAGGAAGACAGATATATAAATTGTGTTACTTTAGTTTCAGTGTAATATATGCAATTAAAACAACCTAGAACTATGTATCAGCATGGTTAATTAAGCCTCAAAAATCAGTATGCAATGAATAAAGCAAATGCAAAATGATGTGACAAATAGGATGCTATTTCTATAAAATTTGAAAGCATGAAGACAATGCACCATATTGTTTGTAGAGGTAAAACTATTTTTAAAAAGTTCAAAAAACTTGCAAGTACTTGAAATATAGTGACTTTTCCAGAGAAGGATAGTGAGAATTAGAGCAGAGAGAAATATGAGAAAATCTCAAACTTTCACTAAAGAAAAAAATCTACTGAAAATATGTAGATTGATGTATAGAGTCTCTATATTTTTAATGTGGCTGAAATAATTTATAGTACAAAATTAGAAGAAACTAGATAAATGATTATTAAAATAAGAAGTCCTTTATTGGTCATCTTTTATTTCTATTCCCCAGAAGAAACTAAATTATTATGACCATATAAATATGTTTATGATTGAGCCCAGTAGTATTCCTTTGTGGAAAATGGCCTTTGTCTATCTTTTATTTTCTTTGTAATTACTTAATGAGTTAATAGCAATGTTTAACTGTCGTGTCAATTTGAGTAAGAAATGCCTTACTGGTTTAGCATAGTTCTGGGTGTGCCTGAAAGGATTTACTGAAGATGGAAGACCCACCCTGGGTGTGAGTGGCACCAACCAATAGGCTTATAGCCTGAATGGAATCAAAAGGGGAAAGAAGGGCGGGAGATTTAGCTCAGCAGCACCGCGCCTTCCTCACAAGCACAAGGTCCTGAGTTTGATCCCCAGTACCAAAAAAAGGGGTAGCGGGGAGAAAGAAGGCTCAATTCTGTTTCTTCTTAGGAGCTCCAGTCTTTCTTTGCCTTCACCTAGGACATGCCTCCTGGCTTCCAGTGCAGATTCCACCCATGAAGTGTAGTCTCATCAGCCTTCTAGTGCAAATCCGTTGGCTTCTGGATATGGACTCAGGAGGGACTGTACAGTGAGCTTGAGGCCTTTGACTTTCAACTGGATCCGTTGGATCTCCAGTGTGCAGACAGCCATTTTGCACTTTTCCACACCTGACTCTGCAGGCAGACATTTTAAGGCTAATTATATATTCCTATATTGAGTACTGACTGATAGAGTTGTTTTCAATTATTGATTTTATATATAAGTATTGATTGTTTTCTCCATGTTCATAGACTCCCATTCATAAATTTTCTAAATATCCTTAAGATAAAGTAGTTTCTTTATTTTCCTGGAGAGTCCTTCATTACCCAGTCTGTACTTTTCTGCATCAGTGCAAATTAGCGCCTCAGTAAGGGACCTTCTTTTGCCCAAATCTAGCATTAGCACTCTTTTTTTCCTGGATCTTCTACCTTCCTTTTCTAGATTAGTACTCCTGCTTTGGTAAAGCATATACTAAGAAGAGATTGAGAAGCAAAATTGTTGTGATCTTTGTCATTTGATTGATGGGTTGATTGGTTGAAGAAGTTTGGTAGGAAAATCTTTTACCTCAGTTTTGAGCACATTGTTCAATAGTTTTATAATTAACATGATTGTTGCTAAAATATCCATTGCAATTTTGATTTCTTACTTATATCTATGAATTATTTTTTTCCTTCCTGAAAGTTAGGCCATTTTCCTTACTCCTGGCAATATAAACTTTCTTTGTGATATGACTTGATATGGGCACCACTCATTTATTTGTTGGACAATTTGAAGCCCATTTTGCTGCAGACGGGATATTTTCTTGTATTTTTTGGGGGGGTGATACTTTCTTTTCTACTATTTTGTCTTTCCTGTTTATTCTATTAGTCAGATATTAGACATCTTGAATTAATGCTCTGATTTTCTAAATACTTTTTATTCTGTTTGTTGTATACTAAATTTAAAATTTCTTTTTCTTTCTAGACATTGTCTTTTGATACTGTTTGAGCTACCTTTATTTCTCTGACAATTTTTCGATATCTTTTGTGTGATTCGTGGATATTATGTCTTCTATATCTCTGAGGAAACTATTTTTTTTTATTCTTCCCATATTATCATTTCATATGACTTTGGTGCATTTTTCTTTTTCTTTTTGTTCTTCATATTAATGTCTAGTGACATCGATGTTAATGTTTCTACTTATATATTGCAAATGTGCACTAATAAAAAGGAGGTACTTAAAGGAGGATTTGATTTCTGTGTTGGGGTAGTTTTACGAACTAGTGAGTTTCACAGACCCAGGGTATGGACTGTCAGCCAGCCTTCCCAATTGGAGGTCTTTGCAGGGAATAGATATGAATTCACATGTTTAGTAATACATATATAGATAGAACAAACTACCCTTCCCCTATCTTTCGTTTTCTCATCTGTAAGATGGGAATAATAATGGTATTTGGTTTATAAAAGTGTGAGAATTAAATAAAAGTGCTTAGAACTGTATTATCGCTGGAAAATTCTCAGTGTTTGCCATTGTTATTTATTATTATCATCCAATATACCAAAAATTATGTACTTGACTGAACAACTCTTGATTTAAAAAAAAATAATAACAAAAAAAATAAAACAATGTACCTTGGATTGGAGCTGGGCAGGAAACGGCAACAATTCAGGAAGAAGAGTAGTTTCTTAATAAATGTTTGTTAATTTTGAATCTGTGACCTTATTTCTTTTCTCAATTAGCTTCCAAGGCCTTCTGTATATCCCACAGAGCCCAATTCAATGCTCATATGTATACTTTTCCCAAAAGTATATGGAATCAAACCAAACTGAATCTGTATTGGAAACTTTTGGGAAATAAAGATGCAATACAAACCTCAAGAAATTTCAAGAAATTAATTTAAAATATAAAATATTTTGGCCAAAATTTTAGCAATGTTGATTTAAAGTAAAACATTTTGAGGAAACACTTTTACTAATTTATTTCCACTCCAAAAGTATCAGTAAGATACTGCATTGTGTGGGCTATGTTCCTGTTATGTTTCTTGTGTTTTTTTAGATAGCTTTGTTTTGGTGCTACTTGCTCATCATACTGTTGAATTTTCTGTCTTATATTCAATCTCCCTAGCAAATTTAAGTTTGTGACAATGGTAGAATGTTTACTTTTAAGCTTTCTTGATTACGAGTATTGTCAGTGTTCCTTCTTCACTTATTTAAATCCCAGCTAAGCATTTAAGAGGAGCATTACCTTGCTATGAATGTTCTGAAGAGCAAATCTTATAGATACGTACCTAGAATTCAGGATGGGTGAGCTGTACCACTGAGTCCACATGGATCTTACTTTGAAGACTCCCACTTCCACTAGGAACTCTGTGCTATGAGTTTGTATAACCTGAGGAACAACACAGGAAAGGAACTGAAGGCTGTGTGCTAATGTACACAGAGGTGGCAAGAGTTGAATCGGAGGAAGATCCTGGACTAGATTCTATTTTCCTTACTGAGCTTTTTTTTTTCTGTTTTCTCTCTTTCTTTTTCTATTTCCTTCTCCTTTCCTTACCTCCTGCCTCCCTTCCTTGTCAGAGCTGCAGATTGAATCCACAGGTACTAGCATGCTAGGTGCTACCACTGGTCTACATAGCCAACCCACCAAAATGTGTAAAGCATAAACCAAGAAATAAAATTATAGTCAGTTTCAAAATGTTTGGACAAACTTGCAAATTCCTTTTTTTTTCTGTTTTCCTGTAGAACTGTATTTCAAGGCTATTTTAAATTGCTTTAAGATGTTAGGTTATAATCTTCTTGTCTTGTCAAGTAAGATTTAGGGCAGCTCAACTAATGCTGCAAAGAGTCATATTTAAAAGAGAATTAAACAGGGTTCATGAGGCTAAATTCTGCAGTGTATTAAAACAACCCAATCCAACCCTTTCTCCACCAGCATCTGAGTTTTACCAAACTATGTGTGGCCTTTTACCCAGGGAATCTTTTTAGTTTTTGGGCTCAAAGTTTCCTGAGTAAAAATATCTACATGAAATGGAAGGCCAACTTGTCCTAGAAACCTTCAGAGGAGACATAAACTTAATGCGAAACCGTTCTTCTATTCTAGCAGTACCCTTTGGCCTAGAGGAAATAAACTTTAAAAATATATGTTTCAGCATTGGTTATGAGCAACTTTATCAAACCAAGTCCATTCTTTGTCTAATTAAAAATCTCAGGCTTATTTTCCACTGGAAGAACCTGGTTCTTTCATTTTGAGTCCCTTGCCCTAATTCATCACAAAGAGTAGTGTCTTGGTTACTTTTCTCTTTACTCAGACAAAATAGTCAACATCCAAAGTTAAAGGAGGAAAGGTTTATTTAGCTCACAGTTTGTAGGGGTTTCAGTCCATAATCAGTTAGCTCCAAGGCAGGGTGACATGGCAGACAAGCATGCCAAGATGAAAAACAGTTCACAGAGGGCAGAGGGTAGCAAAGCAACAAGGGAGGACCACAGCTTTTTCTGTCCCTTATGTATTATCCAAGCTACCCACCCTTAGGATGGGTAGCACTCACACCCTTAATCCTAGTGCCCTCGATCCTAGTGTTGCACCATGAATCAATCCTGGCATCACACACTTTAGATCCAGCCAACTCTGAAAAAGCCCTACCTATAACTGTATGAGGCTTTGGAGGATGGCAGCTAGACACAAGTCATAACAAGTAGGACATTAGAAAAATTTTGAATTTCAGAAACCAATCCTGACATTAGGATATGGCGTTGACTTTTAAAATGCTCAAAAAGAATGAGTATGCTTATGATTTTTAGATATTTCCCTGAACCTGCATGGCAACTTTAGGAGATTAAACTAAAATCCTGGCAACAAGGCTAAAAGGATGTACTTAAAAAGGTACAAATATTTACACACAGGCTTGGGGAGTTATGCATGTATTTGTCACTTATACTTTTTTTTACAACAGATGTCAGAAATAATTTGTGGTATTTCTTAGAAAAGCTCCTTTGCTCAGCAGGAAGCCTTGCCTACTTTTATGGCTGAGTATAAAATAATTTTTACCTTTTGAATATGTATGCTTTAAAGGGACCTGAAGGGAGTGACAGACTTGGTCATGGAGGCAGGGAGAGTAACATTCCAGAAGCTAAATCAAAGATAAAGCCAAATGTGCCCTCATTTATTTTCTAATTTTGCTCTCTCTCCAGATTTGCTGTCCTTAAAACTACACATTACATTGATGTTCTTAGTCAAAGAAACTTTATCATATTTACTTATGATCTAAAGAATTTGAACAGTCCATGTTAAGTACAATTACTAAAAAATGAAGGAGAAATATAACAAAAGTCTAATAAAAATCTATTGCATTTCACATTAAAATTGGTGCCTGTGCAATTTATAGGCAATTTGTAGACCACAGGTCTACAATTTATAGTCCTGTGCTATTTTAGAATCCTTTCAAAAGCTAAGCACTTTCTCACTTTCTAGAATGCTTGGAGTTTATTTTCATTTACCACATTTAAATAAGAAGTAATTTGTTCTTCATGCTTCAAATAATCCTTGATGGTTACAAAAAGCAAAGGCTTTGTCTAGTTAGCTATTGATGAACTTAATCTGAAACTCAGGAAAACCAACATCTTTCTTTCTTGAAAGAAGTTTTTTTTTGTTGTTTTTGTTTTTTACTAACATCCAAAGATTAGGCACCAATTTCATGGACTCTCCAAGCACTAGGAACACACATATGTTTGCTCAATATTCCTAATCAATGTGACACTTGAATTGAGCTAATTTATCCAGTGCTAGCATGACCCTGAATTATTGAGTAATATTTTAATATTGTGTAAGGAAGTTTACCTAGTAGGAAGAATCCTAATTAGAATATAATGCAAAAAGGCACTTAATTTGACTCATTGACTTGTCATTGTTCAGAAAATAATTGGTTCTTTGGAAGCCATATAGAGGATTTCTCATTAAAGAATCATTTGGATGAATGGATAGCCAGGTACATTTTGGAATGGGAGTAAGTGAGGGCTAAAGTTCCAAGTTTTCTTTCTTACCCATGAATGAAATTAAACAATGCTGAAGATTAAAGAAAAAACACCCTCTACTTTAAAGCACATCCTTGGTAGAGATTCAAGCTCTTTCTGTTTCTTCCTCCTCCTCCTCCTCCTCCTCCTCCTCCTCCTTCTCTTCTTCTTCTTCTTCTTCTTCTTCTTCTTCTTCTTCTTCTTCTTCTTCTTCTTCTTCTTCTTCTTCTTCTTCTTCGTTTTTGACATTCTAATGCAATAAGCAGCTATTCTAAAAGGAGTCTGATAGTTCCAGTGTTATTTTTCACCTCTCTTTCCCTTCAAAAACATTTATTTAGAGTATCCACAAGTTCAATAGGGTTTTAGTGTTTGCAGCTCTATAGTTTACAGGGCACAACCTTGCCTCCCATAGACTTTCATCTTATTGGGGGAGACACATATTCAAAGGGGCAACTACAATATATGTCATCCCTAGGATAACAGAAAGGCGCCAGTGCTTGGTTGTCTCAATACAAACTGAATGAGACATAGTATTCTACCCAATGTAATTACAAACATCTCATATATTGTAGCATCTAAAGTTATAAAAATATATGCTTATAAGTTCCCCACATGTAAGCTCCCCACACTGACCTAAACTCTATTAGGTCAGGGATCTAGACTCCTTTCAATTCACTTTTGCATCAGAGTACCTTGCACAGTGCTTGTCTCATGATAGATACTTAAAAAGTGTTTGATTAATGGATGGATGGAAGGATATATGAATGGGTAAATAAATGAAACTGAAATACTAGATAGACCTCTGTTGCAGAAATGATGGTGGCCTGGACTAAATTAAAATTAAAATTAGAGCTGGACTGAAGTTGGTGTGTTTAAGAGTTAGGAAAGTGACACGGGAGTTACATTTTGATTAAACATGTAGAATGAGGGAGGAAAAGAACAAGGACAACAGTCAGATGGTTTAAGTAGCTGGAAGGATGGTAGGATGGTAGTGCCCTTGACAGTGGCAGACTGGTAATTTATATTCCAGTACATCAAAAGTAACTTCAGATGTAGTTAAAGAATAGCAGTCAGTAACTGGTGAAGAATAAAAATAAGAGGAGATCTGAAACACAAGCGACCAGATATGTTCTTTTTTTTCCCTTTAAATTCTTTCATTGGTACATTTTAGGTATACACTACATTTACATTTATCATTGGGAACTTGTACCTTTACATGATGTATCTTGGTTCTTATTTTTTCCCCATTCCCTGCCCTCCCTTCACCCCCTCCACCCTT
>NW_004624845.1:2330408-2386992 GCF_000247695.1 Heterocephalus glaber | reverse complement strand
TCATCTGCACTCTCTCCTGTTCGTTCTTTAAATCCAATCAGTCTTATGTTATTCTTCTTTGCATCGTCCAGCAGCTGCAGGATTGATTTCTTGTAGTCCTTTATAATTTTGAAGCAATTTTTCTTTTCCTCCTCACTAATTGCATTCTCATCTTCTATATCTGAATTCTGTCTTCACATTGGCTCCTTTTGCTGTGCAGAGTTTCAATGGAGTTTTTGATCTCCTGAAAATCTGTTTGCATCTGTTTTATGGTTTCCATTTGTTTCCTATGTTGGGATTCTCCATCATGTTCCTCAGCTTCTCTCTAGATTTATTAATCATGTCTTGCACTATGAGCACAATCTCTGCTGTTATCTGAGAAATTATTTCTGATTTCATTTTTTTCAGATCCTCTTTTTTCCCCAGTGCAGCGAGTCCAGGTTGTTGAGTATCAGAGTGTTCCATCTCATTTACCTTTCAGGTTGCTATAGGTGATCTGGAAGTCTGGTTTTGAGACTTGTTTATGTGCCTTCTCATTTTGACCCAGGGCAGGGATGCTGTTGTTTCCCACATGCCTCAACTCCTCTGAGCTGGGAGCAGTGGGACATTGGCTCATACGTCCCTACCTCTGGGCTGGGAGCAGCAGGACAGATGGCATCCAGGAAGCCCCTTCCTCTGAGCTAGGAGTGGTGGGAAGGATGGCAGCCTGGAAGCTCCTTCCTCTAGGCTTGGAGCGGTGGGAAGGATGGTGGCCCAGAAGCCCCTACCTCTGGGCCTTGAGTGGTGGGATGGGTGAGACCAGATATGCTCTGAAGGATGTTCTGCATAATTACTAGGAAATTTCATCCCTTGATTTAGTGAGACATTTAGTAAATCCATTTATATTTGTTCCTTCAGGCTGTTTTTAACAAATTACCAAAGACTTAGTGGCTCAATGCAACAAAATTATCCTCCCATAGCTCTAGAGGCTGTTAGTTTGAAATCAAGGTGTTAGCAGGGTCATGCCCAGTCTGAGGCTCTAGGGAAGAGAGCCCCCTTTACCTCTCCCAGCTCCAGGTGACTTCTGATAGTCTTTGGATGTGGGAGACTATTCCAATCTCTCCCTCCACCTCCATATACTCTTCCTTTCCCTTTTGTGTCTTCTTCTTGTAAGGACAGTGATAATCAGCTCTTTTGAAGGAGTAACAAAATATTTAAGACTCTATTGAGATTGTTCAAGAAAAAAAGGAGAGACTTGGAGATTTCCAAAAATTACTAGAAATGGCATGTAAATTAAGATGCAACAGGCAATGTTACAGAAAGAATAATGCTAAGTGCACTTAATGAGAAACAGAACACATAAATAGAACTCTGGTAATTAGAAAAAGTGAATAGATTGTTAAAATTCTCCAAACCATTTTTCTTTTAAAGTGTACAGGATGTCAACTGATTTGGGCTGATCTTCCCAAAAGATGCAGTCTCATATGAATATTATTCCTCCCAGAGGATAGAAAAATAAATACTCCTAAATTATTTATGTAATAATACAGTCACTGAGAGTTGGAGCTCCTCTTGGGAGTGTGGTGGGATTTCACCTTCTTGAAAGTAGGCTTAGGCATGAGACATGTTTTGGTCCTTGGAAATAATGGGGCTTCACTCAGACGAGAAATTTTGAGAGACAACATTCAAGGGTGGAGAGACAATATAAATCAAGTGATTATTCTCATGATTAAAGTGAAATACTAAAATGTAATTCCGATGAAATACACAAAGCCATTGATTAAATTGAAATTAAGTCAGTAATTATAAGAAGAAAAAATGTAAAATTTGGAGGAAATATGAGAAAATAATGCTAAAATAATTTAGGCAGTAAGACAATGAGATTTTGTTGGGAGAAAGAAATATATGAATTTACTGGAATAAAAACCGTAGAAATAGACTCACCCTACATAAAATTTGGTTCCGTAGCATAGCTTGTATTTAAAAAGCAGAGAAAAGAGAATTGATTACCTACTAAATGGGCCTGAATAAAAGGCAAAGAAGTAAACAAACTGGAGAGAAATAAAATTGAATCTCTGCATCTTGCCTTGTGGGCAAATAAATTTTAAATGCAGTAGAGACATAACTATGAAAACTTGAACTTCAGCACTATTACATATACATAGGAAACTATGAGTATAAGGATTAGTTTCTTAAGAAACAGAATTTATTGATAAATATACATTCATTTATTAATAGAACCATAAATGTATACTTTGTCATTTGAAAAGTAAATGGAACATAATTTAAAATAATGACAAATGTGATCATATTAAAATTGAATAATCCGTGACTAAGACTTACAAAGTGGAAGATAAACTACAGATTGGAAAAAGTATTTATAATATACTATATTACCAAGAATTTGCATTTTCTAGAAGTAAAAAAAATGTAAAAAGACACATAGCCCAAAAGAAAATTGAAAAAATGAAAAGAAAATTCCTGGAAGAAGAAATATCTATATCTGATAAGTATATGAATAACAGCTTAACTCATTAGACAGGGAAAATAAAACAATGAAGATACATATATATTACTTCAACAGATACACCAGTACTAGAAGACGGAAAGTATCAAGTTTGGTGAGGATAGAGAATTGAGAGCTTTCATACTTTGTTAGTGGGAATGAAAATACTTAGAATTACTTCAGAGAGTAATTTGATTATAACTAGAAATTTAAAAAACGTGTAGTCTTCAACAAAGTAGTTCTTTTAGTACCATATTTTGTTTACAATCATCTGCATGTGGGTACATGGGTATTTGTATAAAGATATGTACTATAAAATCATTTGTGAAAGTGAAATATTGTAAGCAATTTAAGTGTTGAGGCCACTGTGGAACTACAAGTGTGAGGGTAAAGGGTTGATGTGAGAGATCTTTCTACAGAGTTAATCAGTGATTGGTGGCAAGCTATGCAAAGGGAGGGAGGCGAGCCTTGTAAGTGACACTGAGGTTTCAAGTCTGAATGAAGAGAGAACACGCTATTACTAGCATATACAGAAAAGGGATCATACAAAGTTATTTTGGAGATAAAAGCTGGTTTTATAAGTGGCTTTAAAAATAATATCATTGGTCCAAAGTTTCTCCCCATCACATCCCAGATGTCCCAACACTGTAGAAGTCCCAGTAAAACCTGCAGACAGTGCACATGATTTGTGTCTGATATATCTGGATTTAATTCTGGCCCTGCTAACATACTATCAGCCTTAGTTTGCTCATCTATGAAATGGGGATGATAATACTTAACAAAGTTCTTGTAATGATGAAGTACACTTTGTTCCAAGTCCATAATTTTGCTTAGAAATATGCAGTAGGTTTTAATTGGAGAGGATGAATTGTTGCCAAGAACTCTAAAGTGAACGGGCTCCCAGCTGATTGCAGGTTTACAGAAAAAAGATGAAAATTTCTGGCTTAGACAGTAATGAAGAGGTTTAAAACAGCAATTCTTCTTTCACTCAGAGTAGCAATTTACTTTGAGCAAGTTAAAGCAATGGTGAATAATTTATTATAAAATATGCATCATGATGTGCATAATTTGTCAAGTCAAAGCTCATAAAAGTCAACTTCAGAAAGAGACATAATAACCCAGGTAATAGGCTTAGTGTTTCTGTGCTTTGAAACTCTGAAACATAAGCAAAAATAGAAAACTTGCCAATCACTTATTGGAGGAGAGGAATAAATTTTGTATGCCTATGAAAGTCTGCATCCTATAGAATTTAATACTATAATATAATTCCATTAGTATGCTCACAAATATGTCCTGAGTAATATATATTACAACCAAACTACTATATACAGGAAGTAATACATATATAACATATATTATATATAATAATCAAATAGTGTGTGTGTGTGTGTGTGTGTGTATATATATATATATATATATATATATATTTTTTTTTGGTACCTGGGATCAAACTCAGGACCTTGTGCTTTCGAGACAGACGTGGTGCCACTGAGCTAAATCCCCGGCCCTGTATCTCTCTCTCTCTCTCTCTCTCTCAGCCTACATGACACTTTCTATGCATCTAAAATGTATACCTTGGCTGTAGAATATACCTTGTTTGTAGAAGTCAATGAGGAAGTGTATCTGTAGAAAGATTTTGTATACCTTAAGATACTACATCCCTCTTACCTGTACATCATATGAACATATACTATACCTACAAGCAAACAAAAAAGTATATAAATTTATACAGTATGAATTTTAAAAAATTCTCATAAAAAAGCAGTGATCTACTTCCATCCTCACAATTTTTAACTTGTCAAAGGTCAAAACTCCACCGAAACCTATCTAGGAAGCATATATAATGTGATCAAAACTAAATAAAGCATTTTAAAAAATGTGAACCAGTTTATCCCAAAACCAAACGTTCGTGTTTCCTAAAATATCTAAGCCAATAAAAAAAGCATAAAGATTACTCAAATATATGAGTTTTACATGTTGTAAGAGTTCCTGGGAGTGTCCAGGTCCTTTAGGGTGGCTTCATGGCTTCATTTCCCCTTCACCTGACCTCTGCTGCCTGGGATCTAGATCCACTGTTAACTTCTCACAGCCTGACTTCCCCATCAGTTCACACTGCAGGGTGTTGATGTTCCCAGGCTTTAATCCCTAAAAAGCTGAATAAGAACCCATTGTAGCCCTGACTGATGGATGGGTGGGCAGGCAGAACCACACATCTCTGGGAGAGTTTAGGTTGGCACATATAAACACATATGGAAATGTATTCTAGACCATAGGTTGTCATGGAAATGCAAATGATTGATTCTCTTTTCTAAAAATTAGATTGGCTCAGAAGCTCAAATGACACAGATTCTCATGAATTTGTAGACAGCAAAAATCTATGATGGTCAGCAATAATTTCTTATTTTTCTGAAATTATAATATCACAATACCAACATTTTCTATTTCAAATCGTTTCTCTTCTGGGCACTTGATTGAATTTTCTGTACTTTCAATTATGTGGATAATTGCACATTCATGAATTTGGCTAACAAGTACCGAGCACTTGCTTCACTTGAGTTATGGTGGTAGACAGTGAATACAAAGATTAATACCATATAAAGATTGTTCTTAAAATCAAACTCACTCATAGGGAGAGAAGGTTAATATAGAGCTAACTACCTATAAGTGTGGTGTGCATAATACTAATGTAAACAAAATCAATGGGAATACTGAGGACAGTATTCAAGTCTACCTAGAAACCCTGCTCAATGGCTTTCAAGTAGGAGAGGGATTTTGATGAATGAAGAAAAAGGAGATTATCAAGGAAATAAGAATGAAGTATTCAGTAGGTTCTCAGGGCTGTGCTACAAGGAGAAATGGTCAAAAGGGCTTTAGGAGACAGAATCTAGCAAATTTTTCCTCTGCAGAGTGGGAGACATAGATGGCTTTTGAGAAGAAGGATGGTGGGAACTAAAATCAGGTTCTCTGGTGCTGTTTTCAACCAGAGACCAAGATACTGCCAATGGGTAGGCTATAGTCCCCAGACTGACACCAAATAAGCAATCAGAGCTGTACAAATGCACCATTTAGATTTTTGAAGCTACAGAAAGGGGACGCCTCTAAGCCTTACATCTTCTATAAACATGTTCACTCTTGAGGAAGCTTGAAATGTAATCACTTTGATGTTAATTGATGCCAATTGGAAAGCATTTACAGTGATTTGAGAGATCTAAAGAAAACACTTTAGAAGTAATTTTCAATATCAGACCATGTAGCCCCTGTAAGGGAGGAGGGAGAAGCCTGTGTCAATGGACTCAGTACCAATAAATTGAGTTATTACTGCAAAGGACCACTCGTCACCGTGGTTGTCTCCAGGTGAAGGTAGTCAATCAACAGGCAAATACATTTCAACTGTCTGAGGGCACAGAGAATTCCAGGACTTGCGGCCTGTTATAAGGAGTCAGGAAATAAAGAGAAGGCTGTACAAAATAGCTCTCAGAACTACCCCCACCTACCTGCCCCTGCTTCTGGCAAATAAAGGATCACCACCACAGACTGCAAAGCACAGAAGCCTTAATCACGGAGCTCAGGAGTCACAGATGACAGCTGTGTGCTGTAAGGGGCAGAAAATTACAGTCAAAGACTCTGTCATTCTGTTTTCCAAATAAAATCCTAGCATATATACTCTGGCTAAAGATTTATTACAGCTTGTGACTCATTTTCATGAATAGAGAAAAGTGAAAACATTTGCAGAATGTGCAGAAGACTGAAATATTGATTATGCCTCAAAGCAGGCTGTAAAGAGTTAACCTCACAATTGGCTTGTTTATAAAACTGAATCCGCAGAAGCCTATATGCTGAGATCAAAGTAACTCACACCCAAATTCCATTCCCACAACTAAAACCTTCTTGCTAGAAGGACAATGTTCTAATTACAACCATATATTTTGGCTATTCTGTTCCTAATTTGAAAGTGCTTTGTCATGTCCTTTATGAGGCTTGCTTACATTAATTTCCATAGAAACCATATGACTGGGCTTGTAGTACTGTCCTTGTATGTAGCTCACCTTTACCCCAATTGATTACCAATAAAAATCAGTGGCTTGAACTGGCCAGCATCTTTGTTGGTTGCACCAGTATTGGTTGTCCTGTCCCCTGCTTTCTGTCTCTCTTAGTTCTGTCTTTTAGTTTTGTTGTTTTTTTTTATCAGGCCTGCATCATACACTGGGCAGGAGACTGGATCCTCCTGCAGAAGTTTCCAGTAACACTTCAGGAGTCTTCAGTAGAATGGATGCACAGTCTTAAGGAAAGGCTGTAGGAGGAAACGAACCAGTTGCAATGGTTGGAGAGAAAGTTGTTCCAAATTCCAGTCCCATATTGAAGGGCTTAAAGTGAAAGTCATAGCAGCCTGCGTGGAGGAGAGAGTAATTGCACAAAGAATTCCTATTATAGAATATGCTTTCAATAAATATTTATTACTGAGTAAATAAAAGCAACAGCCTGCAGAAAGAAAATTGCCTATACAAGGGGCAGGTTAACAATGATGTAGAAAGAATTACACTAATGTTCCCAGGCCTTCCTTCCTGAGGTGTTGTTCTGAGCAGTACCAGTGGGATCATCTGGGAGCTGGTTAGGCATACAGGAGTGTGAGCCCCACCCTGACTTACTGGAATAGAGTCTGTGTTTTCATCGCTCTCCAGCTGATCACATCCACTTTAAAGTTTGAGAAGCACTACTCTGAGGGTACTCCCAGTTTCAGGCAAGAAAAGAAGAAAGGTGGTTTTGAATCCATGGTATTTGGGAATTATCAGAGCATTGTATTATCTGATAACTAGACAATCATGATCTACAGGCTGTAAGAAAAGTGGTTAAAAATTACAGGCTTCCTGAAGAACAAACATAGCATAAAGGACAGGTAGTGTGACCAGTTATACTTTATTATGTCAACTTGATTGATTTGGGAGCAACACAAGGGACTGGTGGAGCACACTTCTGGGTATGTCTGGGTGGGTCATTGAGTGTGACTTGGGTACAGTGTCCAGACCCTCATCCCTTCCTCTCTAGCACTGTTCCCCTGCTCTGCTTTCTAGCCACCATGAACTTAGCAGTTTTGCCCCACTGTATCCTTCTGCCATGATGTTTCTGCCTTGGAGGAGGCCAATCATGGACTGAATCACCTTAAAACATAAAGCAAATTAAACTTCTCCTCCTCTAAATTCTGAGTGCAGGTATTGTGTTTAGCAGTGGGAAAGCTGACTAACACAGGAAGAAACAGCCATAGTTTGAAAGTGATTATCATAGTCACTGTTTCTATGAGGGACAGAACTAGCATAGGAATACTGTAAATGAGACCTGGATAATGGAAGGGCATATACAAATCTTAATCCACCTACACCCATACCCACTCACATATTTGTAAATTTTAAATTTTTTCCTGGTGATAAAAAGAAAAGAGAGCTTTGCTCTTTCCTTTTATTAAATTTAGTAGTTTTTGGAGAACTTGAAATTGTATACATTCTCCCTTTTGGAGATGTATGTAAATCTTTTTAAAAGCTAAATTAACTCTAAGAGTTTTGCCTCCCAGGAATGTCTTTCTGGGGGGGCCTTAGAGCAGTGTCATTGGAGTGCTAGCATCACAGAGGAAAATCTCCCAGCTCCCTCCCTCTGTGAGAGTTTGGCATAAGTGCCTGGCTCCAAATTGTAACTATCTACTTGTCATAAAACTAAAGATTTATTTTGCTTTTAGAAAAGACATTTAACATGCACATAATAAGTTATCTCTGTCTCGCTATGTAATTTGTGAATGTTTTTCTGTGTTAGAATCTGTTTAGTGAATTGTTTGTGACCAGCGATCAGCAGTCTAGTTTAATGCTTAATAACTAATAAAACTGTTTTAATAATTTTTGGATTTTGAGAAGACAATACTTTTTGTTTAACAGGAGATTTTATCTGTAATTATTTCCCTAACATCAATAACTGGAGCATGAGGAGTGATTGGATGGATCATCTTTGTCATTGACTTGCATAGGTAAAATAACTCCCATCACACCTGTAAGGAAAAGGTAGTAGAGTGGATTGGCATTTGATTTTTATTTGAGAGTTCATGATGCCCTGTAATAGTGCTTACTACATATCTCAAAATGGAATTAAATCTATGTGACCATGGAGAAAGAGAAATTGTTTTTTTAAGGTAGAGGGGACAAAATTCTAAGTCTAAATCACATTAGCTCACTTTCCTTCAAACTGGCAAGAACAGTAGTCTGTCTAGTTCTAGTTCTAAAAGACTCAAATGATGGCACTTTGAGAGGAAAATCTAAGCAGATAGCCCTTCCTACTCTGACTCTGAGGGCATGGCTCTGAATGTCCTGGATCACTGATTCTGTACAGGGAGATTATAGCCCAGAGCATGACTATGTAGCCAGAACATCTCCTGTAGAAGATCTCCACAAATGTTGGTTGGTTGATTGATTAGTTCATTTGTTCACCATTTATTCCCTCAAACAGTAATTAAACATTCTAAAGTACCAGACTAAGCATTTACAGTTACTTGAGGAAGAAAATCCAATACATGATTTTAGAAGAGGGGAGTTAAATGCCTTGAAGGGGTCTGCACAAGAACTGGTCAAAATTCAGAGATCAGTTGGCAGCCTGGGGCAGGAACAGGAAGACTTCTGGAAAATATTGCAGTTGAACCGTTGATGCTGGAGTCCAACTTTGGTAGCCCTGGCTCTCACATTTCTTCCCTTTATTGTGGCTAATTAATTTGACCTAGATTCTCTATGTCACCACTTCTGTAACCTCTCAGGAAGACTTCAATGGCCTTGCAAGGCTGGGTTAGTATTGATCCTTTGTGGCTCCTGGGCCTTGCCAGTCATGCCCACAATTCATAGTGAGCTCCTTTAAGGCTGAGACTTTGCCATATTCACCTCTGCCTTTCCCGTACCTAGCATAGTCCCTAGCACCTAGCATAGTCCCCAGCACACTGGCAGTACTTAATAAATACTTGCAAAGTGACTGAATGATAGGTTACTGAATGATAGCAGTTATTGAAGTGTGTGAGAGTGGCTTTGGGAGGGGAAGAGACAGGAGTTACTGGCACTCTCAGTGGAGAGACCAGCATGATCATATGAAGGTGAAAAACAGGTACTATGTGTAAGGAATGAAAAATCTTTTAGAGTTTCTGGACTATATGTTGCAAGGGAAAGAGTGGTATTGTGTCTGGCATGTCTGGGGTCTACGGGTGTCCAGACTCACACTAGCTGGGCTTTTCTCTCTCTTTGATGTAGAAATAGGAAGAGGAGATGGAAGAGAATACCAGCAGGTAGGTGTCAAGCTGCAGGCTGACAGCTCAGCTGTTTGCTGTAATGCAGATGGTATTTCTTTTCTGTTTCTTAAAGGGGCCTGGCTCCATAATCTAACCCTGCCTAAATGTCCTGACTGTCTCTACAATGGCATGAAGTAAATTTAGAAACCTAAACAGAGACCCTGCTTCATTATCATGGTAAAGTATGCTTCTTCATTTATCTGTTTCTCTCTCGCAGATTTTTTGAGGATTGCCCACTGAATCTATTGGTTGGTATCTATTTAATGTGAACATGGTATCAGCGATGGTGAACCTCTTAGAGCTTTCAGTGATGCAAACAGCCAGCTGTGGCACATGTCCCATAGGTTTGCCTCCATGAGTATAGACAATTCTCCCAAACATGTGACCCAAAGAGGTGTGATATTTCCAGCAGTAGAATTCCAAGGCAAATATGGTGGTCTTACCTGCACCCTACTTTAAAAGTCTAAGAAAACTATCCCCAGAAAAATTTATTCACCTTAGGAGAAATACCTCATGCCAATTGGATTTGAAATTAGGCAAAGTATCCAACCACAAATATATAATTAGCATGTCGTGTGTTGCAGAGGCCTGAGAAGATCCTGCTTCACCAGTAGTTTTCAACATAAAGTTTTGATAGGTTTGGTACATGGTGATGAAGGATATAGAGACCCCAAGCTTTAATGGGTAGTTGTGCAGCCCAAATTTGAGACTTAGCATAACATAATCCCTACTGAGATGACTTCTGACCCCAGAGGTAGTACTGGGAGGAACCATGGAAATCAGACAGGTTGGTGTATCGAGGGAGAAGGGGCAGAGGACCTGAGTACTGTTTCTTACTCTGTCTGAAATGAATTCCTTATCTCCTGGAAAGACATATACTTTTCTGATTCCCAGTTGCTTTATCATAAAACAAGTTTTGACTGATTTATTTTGAGAAGAATATCAGTTCTTGGATGTAGAACTCTGAAATAGTAAGCAACTATGGCATTTCATTACTAATATGAATCAATGCAGGAATTGGTCAAGCAATTAGTATGAGCTCAGCTTAATACCAAGGCAGTAGGGAATAAAGATTAATCACACATTCTATTCCTGCCCTTGAGGTTCTTTTTATTTTGTCATTAAAGACAAAATCAACATGCATACATAATATAGAACAAATAAGTACTGGCTTTTAATGTCAAGCAAGTTCAGATAAGAAAGGAACCACTGAGAGAGAACTTGCCCAGGAAAGCCGCAAGCTAAACAAGTGGCACAGGGGAATTAACTTTTTTTCTTTTCTCTCTCTTTTTTACCATTTCCTATTCTCACTTTCAGAAATAAAATTAAAATCCTCTATACTTACACATCCTAAAACCTCCAGTAAATAAAGATGAGAAGAGGACCTTCTTAATTTGTCACAAGCCATTTATGAAAAACTTAGCCAACATTACATCTTATGGTTAAATTCAATTTTGTCTACTTTCACATTTTAATTCAACACTCTGCTGGAGGTGCTAATAATGCAACAGAGCATGAAAGTTAGCAAACATTAAGTTTGAGAAAAGAAAGTACAACTGTCTCATTTTCTCTATAAAAAATGTGAAGAAGACTACAAAGGTAATAATTTAACTAATAAGTGAATTTATCAAAGTCTCAAGAAGCAAGGTTAATACACAAAATTAATGATAGTTTTATAACTAGAAGAAAAATTGGGGAAAGAAAATATCAATATTTATAGTGTCATCAAAAGGAGTACATAGAACACTTCAGCACAAATTTATCAAAATATGTTTAATACATTAAAAACTATTAAAAAATGCTAAGAGAACCTAGATAAAAGTAAGGTATACTATGTTCACAGACTAGAAGGTTTGATAGACATTATCTTTAAGTTGTAGGAAGTTTTTGATAAAATTGAGTGCTCTGAAGGAGTAAGAATGATAATTGAAGAAGGATGAGGAAATTTTCTGAAGTTATGGAAATATTCCATGTATTAATAGGCACACAAATCATAGAGATGTATACATTTATCAAAATGAATGAAATTTTATAACTAAGAGTTTGATGCTTCACAGAATGTAAATTTTATCTGAGCAAGAATGGAAATCATTGGAATTCTAATTAGTAAGTTTGCTTTTCATTGTAAAATGGTGTAACTATTCCGAAATAATATTTTGCTCATTATGAACTTGACCAAATTAGTTGCTGTGCTGGAAATATTAAACATTTTCTCACTTTTATGAGCTATTTTTATATATATTTGTTTTAAATATACATTTATTCTCTATATATGACTATTGAGAGGATCTAAAAGCCATGACACCTCAGTATCAATGAGCAAACCTTGAGCCCAGATCTTGATTTCTAAATATCAATCTCTATTTAAAAGTTTTCTTGTAGAAATGGATGACTCTAGAGTGAGGCAGATAAATTATGAGTTAATCCTGAAACATCTTGTTATGCTAAAAATTAAGACATAATTCAATGAATTATCAGAACATTATTAAGGAGCACCAGAGACAGATTGAAGCAGCTCATACTGGCCGGACATGGGACAATTTAGGCATATTAATTAACTAACAAACTAAATGGACAGATGAAGTATTTTAACCCATTAAATAAAATAAAAATATATGCATTTTCCCTATTGTACTACTCTGCCATAAAGAAAGCTAAACTTGAGTCATTTGTGGGAAGACAGATACAGCTTAAGACTATAATGTTAATTAAAATCAATCAGACACAAACTTAAATATTGCAAAGTTTCTCTTATATGAGAAATTAAAATTATAAATAAAAAGCAAAATAAAGATAGATTATAGGAAATAGAGAGATAGGCCTTTCTCAGATGGGCAGGGGATCAAGAGATGAAGGGCAGGGAGGGAAAGGAGATGAAGAAGAAGCTAAATGTGTTATGTACATTCACCAATTCCACAAAAGGAATATATTATGTACTGAAAACATGTACTAATAAAAAATAAAAATTGTCAATGTAAAAAAGAATAAATAAATAGGGGAAGAGGAATTAATTTCTATAGAATTGTAACTGATAAAGAGGCAATAATAGAATTAGAAAAACAGATTTAATGTAGGTTATTGTTTGATAGGTTAAAAGACAAATAGTCTCAAATTATCTCCCCATGTATTACTCATTACTTACAAAGGGAAAATAGCACATATATATTAGAGAAATATCTTATACATTATCCAAATCAATAAATAAAAATAATATTACCAGTATTAGAACCAACTAACACTATGTGTAAGGGACATAACATCACTTTCCTAGTATGTGTTATGAAAATACATAACCTAAATCTAACCAAGAGGAAACAGATAAAATCAATCATTTTACCAAATAATTGTTCTATTCTCTTTAGAACTCTCAAATCTAAGAAAGATGAAGGTGGACTGGGAAATAATTCTAATTAAAGGAGACTAGTAAAGACTTATGATAAATAAATAAAATGTGTGATCCTGAATTAAATCCTGGGAATGGGTAAAAAGTTATAGGATACTATTGAAGCAGTAGATTAAATTTAAAATGGATCATTAATGAGAAAACTTTGTAGCAATGTTAAATTTCTCAATACTGTATAACTGATTATATAAGACAGTATCTTTATTCTTAGGAAATACACGTTGTTTTAGTTTTTTAAAAACAACTTTTAGTGGTAAATGAGAAAAATGTCTCCAACTTATTCTTAAAAGTTTCCTAAAAGAACATAGATAGAATATAGCTATAGATAGAGTAAAGGAGCAAATGGTAAACAAATAGTTAAGTCTGGGTAAAGGGTATGCAGGATTTCTTCATTCTCTTCTTATAGTTTTCTCCAACTTTGAAATTATATTGAAATAAAGATTACCAAAAATTATAGGCTGATTAAAACATAATAATGCTTACACCTTGAAGAAAGGAAGAGGTAGTTAGGTAACCCTGAGAAAAGGCATATAAAGACATTTGGAGACATTAAGGTGCTTGGAATTTCCTATTTTTTAATGTAATATTGAGCACATGGTTGTTTATCTTATTACTGTTCTTAACAGTTTCAATCTATACCTGCTTCTGTAGGTATGGTTCATTTCATAATAATAAAAAAGAGACACCAAGAGGATAAATTAATCCATCAGGTGATGTTACTTATTTATGATGAAGTCATAACTAAAACTCAAATCTCTTAAGTTTCATGGAGCCCATCTCTCTGCCAGGAAATGTTGGAGATGTTGATGAAGTTAATATGTGATTGACCAGAAAACTCCAAATCCTCAATCATTCCTGTCTTTGCTACATGGACCTAATTAGAAATAAATGAACAGAAAACTACCATTAGATAACAAAGCAAAACGTCAGTGCTGACTAGATCCTTGATACCTAAGCCTATTGCAAGTTCTGTGGAGTCACCTAGGCCAGGCAGACAACTTCTCTTTTCTAGGTTTCCAATGACCAGGTCTGAGAACCACAGTAAACTGAACAGCCTTCTCTAACCTTTCTCCCTAATTTTATATGTCTTAGATTGTGTATTCCTAATGCTGACAAAAATTTTTACATGATCAACTAGCTGGCAATAAGAAGAAAAAGTCTCTGTTCTGAGAAGCTTATTCATAGTCTCTTAAATTGTGTACATTTCTTAGTAAGAGCTGCTCAATATGGGTCCTTGCCCACATTCAAATAAAAATGATAAACTTGAGAATGGAGTAGGAAGTTAGTTATGAGCTTGTTTGGACCAAGACATAGCGTTATCTTTTTTTGTTGTTTTTAATTAACAGATTATCCTGGAGGCTAACAATGAGACTACAAAAGAAAATACATTAGTGGAGGGAGGGCAAGGGAATGGAGAAAAAATAAGAACCAAGACACATCATGTAAAAGTATAAGATCCCAATGATGAATGTAGCTGTATTGTATACCTAAAATGTACCAATAAAGTTAATGGAAAAAAAAAGAAAATACATTAGTGGAGACCCTCCAGTCTTGTGAATAGAAACAAATTTCAGAATTAGAATCTGTGGTATCTTGTGAGCAAGTCTAACCATAACATTTCTTTGTCTGCTTTCTTATTATGTTACTATAAAAAGCTGTCAACAGTGCATTTAAATTTTCCTGTAGAGGAAATGTGCAGATTATAATGAAGGTAAGAATATGCTTATAACCATATGTTTGTTCTGATAAAAATGTGCCAATATAAGAACTGTTCCATTTTGAAGTTTTGGGTACCATGTGGTGGTGGTGGGCTGAAACTTCCATGGTGAGCTCCTTTGGCGCTTCTCCCCCTCACATTGTATCTTTACAGTTTTCAATATAAAGGTTTCTATAGTACCACCTCTTCTCTCACCTCCTCTCTGCTCCCCTGCTTTGCTCCTTTGTGTTAAGGTGAGGCCTGAAAATACATTCCAAATAATGTCATATTCCATGTATTTAGAGACAAAAGAAGTGGTTGCTAAGCAACAAGGCCTTGGTAAAAATTTTGATTCTTTTACTTTTATTTACCATTTTAGGGCAATGCTTAGGAAGGTGTTTGCACAAGATTCAGGACCAGGAGAAAAAAATTAGAAAGTCCATTTAAAATAGAGGCAGAAAGAGGAGGAGGAGGAGGAGGAGGAGGAGGAGGAAGGAGCAAAGGTGGTGGAGGAGGAGGAGGTAGAGGACATTAATTAAGGACTTGTCTCTGTGCAAGTGGCATGCTCAGTGGCCATGAGGATAGAGGGAAGGGATTGGAGATTCTTGGCCTCAGGTGGGACAGAGCTCCATCTTTCCATTTTCCATCAGTTTTCCTAGCTTCCACAAAACTTAACATGGGATTCCAGTTGATTAGCTGAGAATGAAAAGCATAGAAGAAAGATGACTCATTGTTAAGCATTCACAACTGTCTTGTTTTGAGGGTTGTAGGTACAGTTTGGGTGTGACAGCAGCTGAATGCTCATTTTGTCTGTTACTAAACCTCTTTAAAAGATCTATTTGTAATGTTACAATTCAATTGATTTTCTATTGGGGATATTTTCATCATTATTATATATTTTATGAAAATATGGTTGGATGTGCCGGACTTGCCCATGCCATATATATTTAGTTTACTTTGAGCAATCTGCTTCTACTAATGACCCTTCTATGAATTTACTCTTATGCAGTTCTTTATATGTCAGAACATGGGACAGATGGCTAAAAGAATTGAAAAATTTTTAAAAAATCCATAGATTTTTAAGTTTTGAACTTTTAAATTATTTTTGATATATATGTATAGACAAATTGCTTCTAGAAAGCTTTAATACTAATAAAGAAGTAAATATTTTCTGATTTAGTAATAACATGTTGATGGTTTACTTAGCTATTATTTGACTACTAGTAAGGGTAAATATATGGCTTTTGTTTACATTTCTTTTCTAAGACTCTTTATGGGGTTTCTGATCATCCTCATGCCTACTTAGTTTCTAATTGTTATTTTTTATTGATTTACAAAAGCTCTTTACTCACACACATACACACACACATACATGCACACTTAGTTACTAATGCAGTGTTCTTTACATGGTGACCAATGAATGAGAACAGTGGACATGCAAAGGGAAGGATTAATATAAAGGATATATATTTGTGGGGTTATTTGTTGAAAATATTTTTTCAGTTTATTATTTGTCTTTTTTATGGATTTTCCTTTAAAAGGTACAGGTATTTATATGTTTACTTATAGAAGCCCAAAGACCACAGTGATTGACAGATGCTCTGGAATCTGACTGCCAGGGTTTAACTCTTGATAGCTTTGTCCTATGATTTTGGTCAAATTATTTTATCTGCTCTATCTTGTTTTTCTCCTCTATGCAATAGGGGTCTTAGCTGAACCTAGATCCTAGGTGATGATGATATTTTATCAAATTAATACATACAGAAATAATAAGGAATGATGATTAGCACATAGCAAGTCCTCAGTAAGATACAATAGTCAATATCATATAGCAAATGTATACCTGATGCTATTCCTCTGTGATTTCTCCCTTTTATTTTCAGAAAGTCCACATCCATAGACAAACTATTAAGTATTAATTTATTTGTTTTATTTTCTTCATGACCCATTAATTTATTATTTATTTTCTTTGTGATATATATATATATATATATATTTAATTTAGCCGATACTTAGTTTACCTCTTTTATGAACCAAAACTTATTTTGGTATACTGTACAACGTGAGTTAAATGTTTCCTTTCCCAAGTGTACAATTTTTCTTTGTCAGTTAACTTACCTCTTCTCTTTCACTTATATAATTTCTTTATCATTTATAAGGTTTTATGTACACTTGGACCTGTTTCTGCATTTTATGTTCTATTCTGTCACTTTGTCTTTTGTTTTTGTCTTAATGCTATATTGAAAGTAGTCATTATAAGCTTTAATATAGTAGGTAAAGTCTAATTTCATAATTTTCAAAATTCCATCAGCTACTTTTAAATGTGTAATAGTATGGGTGATTAACTGATCAGTTTTACATATCAAAAATATCATTGGGATTTCCAATGTGATTATATTGATCTTTAAACTTAATTAAGGAGAAGTGACATTTTTGAAAGACTTAGTTTCTACACTTACAAAAATCTCTCAGTGGATTTTTTATTGCCTCATAAAGCTTCCCACATGATCCTTGATAATAGCAGGTAATTTATTTTTGCTAATTGTAAAAACAATTTTCTCCTCTAATGTAACTAAATGTAAGGGAGAACAAGTTACCATCAAAGCTCTTACCTCAAACTGAATTCTTTGCTTATGGTGCCTTTGCTCTTTTTGCAAGATGATTGGATTCTGAATCAGACTACTTGCCAAACATAATTTACACTTGAAATGAAGATATGCTGTTTCTAAAAATGTTTTCTTCTACTAATTAAATGCATTTTTATTGTGTGCCATTTACATATGTTTCTTGCTTGTGAAGACAGAAATTGTCACTGTTCTACAGAGCTTGCATTAGAGAATTGATTTAATGACAGCTGTTGTAGTCAGGGTTTGCAAGGGAAGAGATTTAATACAGGACACATAATTTATAGGATTATTTTATAATATTTACCCAAAAAGTCAAATGCAGAGGAGTGGAAGAGATCCAAATGCACAGTAGAGGCCCAGAGAATCCAGCCAAGGCCCTGGACCCCACAGCAATGTCCTCCACAAGTCCAGCTGGAGGCCTAGAACCCACAGCAATGTCTCATGCAAGTTCATATGGAGGATCTGCACTGGGAAACCCCAAGAGCCAGTATTGGAAACTAGAAAGTCTGCACCAACAGGGTGAAGGGTTTGTGCCACTAGGCTGAGGGATCCTTTAGCTTACAGTGAGGAGAATCTAGCGTATTTCCCCACCGCTGATTTCTTGAGAGAATTTTTGCTCTAATAGAAGTCCAACCAGGTGAGTATCTGCTATGAGACGGAAAAATATTGAAGGCATTATATATATATTCTCTTTGTCTTAATAATGACATTACATCACACCAAACCTTTCATAAATTGAAAATGTGTTAAAAAGACATACCCTACTAAACATTACATCTCAGCCTTGACTACTTTAGGCCTGCTTAGGGCACTCATATTAGTCTACAATTAGGCAACATCATTTAATATAAGCCTATTTTCTAAAAAACTGTTAAATGTCTCATATATTTACTGAATATATGAATTGAAAAATGGTGACAAGACAGTACACTGTAGAATATAAGTTGTTTACTCTCCTCATAGTGTGGCTGACTATTAGCTCAGCTTGCTACTGCTACCCAGCTTCACAAGAGATTATCATACTACATATTACCAGCCCGGGAAAAAATCAAAATTCAAAAGTCAAAGTATGGTTTCTACTGAATACATATTGCTCTTGCACCACTGTAAACTTGAAAAATTATACAAAAACTGAGGTAGGATAGAATAAATAGAGATAGAAAGCAGATAAGGAAATTGGGATTTGGGAATTGTGATTTGGGAAAAAACAAAAACCAAAAAACTATAGCTATAGGACTCAAAATTTACCCAAACCTTTTATTTTTTCCTTCCTGGAAACTCAGTAAAAAAAGAAAAAAATTCCAAGGGTTTTAAAGATGCAATACTCCTATCAATCAGGCTCTGGGCCTGTGCATTCCACGTATGAATTGAGCTTCCTCCCACAGGCCTCCATCCTCAAGGAAACAGCAGTATTAGTGGAAGAATATCTCAACTTTCAACACGTGTAAATGATTTGCATTCTAACAATAGTTGGAATACATATCATGACAGGTAGTAGGAACACACATCTTAGATCACTTATCTTGAAGATACCTCCAAGGTCCCATAGAAATACCCAGATCTGGATCATAATATATCTCATTTCTCTGAATGATTGCACTCTGCTCTTCAGTGTGTACTTTAAAATTTTTGCCTAATAAATCAGGACTGACCAATACTGAAAATTCTTTTTCTATAATCGGAGTCAGCGAGTCTTCAACTTAATTCCACAGGTTGAGTGGTTTTAGGTTCTCTAGTTCCTAAACTTCCTTGGACCCTCTCTGATGAGAAAACATTTTAAATTGGGAGTTCTGCATTGGCTTCCAGTCCTGTTTGCTATTCTCTTGTCAGTCCTATTATGAGCAAACCACAGCTCTGTCTGTAAAAGTAGCTCTGTGTGAAACAATCACACAGATCCTTTTGAGAAATTCAAGGGTGATGAGGGGGGTTCTGGCTCTTTTTTTTAAGTTCTTTGTAAATTCTAGTTATTAGTTCTCTGTCAGAAAAGTAGGTATCAAATATTGGTCCCATTCTGTAGGTTGTCTCTTCACTCTATTGATTGTTTCTTTTGCTATTAAGAAGCTTATAAATTTGATATGATTCCATCTGTTGATTCCTGTTACTATTTCTTGTGCAATTGAGGTTCTATTTAGAAAGTCCTTTCCTGTGCCTATATATTCAAAGTTTTACCTATTTTATCTTCTAGCAGATTGTTTCTGTTTTAATATTTATGTCTGTGATCCATTATGATTTTATTTTGTTGCATGGTGACAGTTCTGTCAGCCAGATGTCTTCTGGGAAGTAAAATCACTCCTGACTGAGAAACCCTGAATTAAAGAGCTTATAAATATTATTTTTCTTCTCAGTAAAAACTATTATACCCAGTTTTGTTTTGCCATGAATTCACTCACACACAGTAACATTTAACAAATGAGATTCAAAATTTTAATAACCGCTAACTCTCCTATAATACTCAAAGCATTGTCATATATTACATATACATATTTTATCCATTGACTTTAGTGAAAATCTATTAAGCACCTACTATATATAGGCAACTACTTGCTAGAGCCACAATCAAATGAAGTAACACTGTGAACAACCTAGACTACAAAGGAAGATAAAAAAATGAGTATATCACAGGAGTAGAAAGAAGTCTACTGGGAGGTGAGAAGAGAATGGTCAAAGTGCCAGGTGAAGGGCGGAGTTCTTAGGAAATGGTACGAGGGAGAAGTGAAGTTCCATAGAAATGTGAAATATGGGGAGGTATTTTCCAGGCTGATAGATGTGAGGGATGGTTGTATAAACTCTACAACAATATTGCAGGACATGTGTTATAATCATGTCTGTTTTCACATGAAAAACGAAAAAAGATAAACATTTACTTTAGAGCCACTTAGCAAGATCTCAACAAAGCTACTCTGTCAATTTATTCCCTGGATTAATATTGTTTGCCATTTCCAGTCAAATTCAATGGAATTAGAGACATACAGGGAATACTCTGGACAAGTTAAAAAAAAAAGGAGCAGCCATACAATGATGAAAAGTAATACTCCCTGTATTAGTATGCTTCACAGGGCACATTCACAGCCATTATTTCCTGTGATCCTTCTACCAACCCCATCAGTTTGGCAGAATATGCATTATCATCTCTGTTTCTTAGAGAGAAAGAGTTGTCTCACAGGGTGCATTTAAGGCATTTAAGTGCAGTGCTCACAAAGAATGCTTGCCCTTCTCAGCATGGATATATAGTTCCCATAGGGCAATGTAATGGTGCATTGTATTCTAGCTTGTCATTATATTTTAGCACCAGGACACTGCCATCATTTTGCAATCCTTGAAAGCAGTTCAATTTCTGTACTTAGAGCTGAAATTATAGTGTCTCTAAACTAAATTTCAAAGAGTAATTTACGCTGTCCTCATGAAGAAACAGAACCAATCAATGTAATAAAAAAATTTAAGATCGTTCTGTACTTTATACAGTTGCTATTGCAGTTGTGTGACTCATAGAGAGCAGCAAAATGCCTGTCACTATGGAATATTTAGAAAGCAGAACAGTGCTTGGCCAGAGAGAGGTAGTCAAGAAATGTGAGTTAGAGAGATGCATAGGTGTGAAAGTGAATGGATGGATGAAAAGTGGATGGAAGGATGGCTGGTCATAGGAATGATATGATGAGCTGTTTCTTACCATCATGACCCTTACAGTCTTCCTCTGTTTTGTATGAAAAAGAAATACCTTTTCCCTAATTTCAGGGTTTCTAATTCCAATGCTTTTAGGAAGGACTAAAGAGCAGATGGAAAATCTTGAAATCAAAGACAGCCTTTTAGTTTGAAATCTCCTTCCTAACAGAGGTACTCAAAGACTCACAGTCTTGGTCACAAATATGCTAATTAATGATCAGACACAAACCTGATCTCTCCCCTTCTTTTCTGCAAGATCTGTTAATTGTCAGGTCCTAACACACCTCTCTAGAGGGACTTTTCAAACTGTCTCTAATTTTCATTTCTATCCTTATCACTTTTGCTCAAACCCTGTCACCTCATTTCTGGGCTGTTAGTGTCTCAGCTAGTCTCTTTTCTTTATGCTTTTCTATTATATTTATATTCAAACTAAAACTCAAACACTCCTTTTGTTATTTCTTCTGTTTTCCTAAACTTCCAATGGCTATACATGATAGAGCCCAAATTTCTCATTCTAGTCTACCATACTTACCATAATGAGGCCCTTTCTATTTATGTGTGCAGAAACCTACCTAAACCTGAAAAATCCCTTATATTTTACCCAGAACATGTTTTATACACCCCCTTTCACCATTCATTCTTTTACCAAGAACTTTCTGTGTATTCTGCAGGGTAGCCTATGAGTATGAGAAAGAGATGATATAAAAACCTCTTTCTTGGAGTGTACATATAAGATATTCTACTAGAGAGTATATATACTACATGCAAACAGATAAGAACAAAATACTGGAGGAATTCAGTGGAGGGCATCCTCTAGACAAAATCAAGGGCTTCCTTCTTTGGACCATCTGTCTCTGCATCTCTAGCTCAATACTTCCTGTATTTCATTTTATACCTACACACCATGCTTTGAAATTAGTTATTACCCCTGGAATCAGAGATGGAATCTTATTCACCTATGGCTTCTAAAAACCCAGTTCAGTGCCACACCAGTGGTCAACATTTACAACAGTGAGCAGCTGGTGATTACTTTCTTTAGGAAAGGTGCCATAAGTAATGCTTATATGAATTTTCCCAAATGATTTCCACAATGCAGTGGGTATATTAATTTACTAATATCTCTATTTCATATAATGGTATAAGATAATGTGGATAACAAATATTAAGTTGAAGAGGCAGGACTATAACGCAGGTAAGTATGATACCAAAACTTTTAATCCTTTTTAAGTATTTAGTGATGAATGAATTAAAGTTCCTCTTTCTCTGTGGGTGATTCTTCTACCCTTAAGACTTCATAAAGCCTTAGAAGAGAAGAAATTGGACACATTCAAAAATTACTTTCTTTTCCTCTAAAATGACATGTGTTCAAGTTTAATTAATAAAAATGAAATTAGTCATTCCAGAGAAGCCACAAATCCCAAGCCCATGCAAGGTGCTATGACAGATAAATACCATGAGCACTCTGTACTGGTGTTGAAAAGACTTAGAGTGGAGCCCAAATAGATTTATGCTTGCGTATGTTATGCTTCATGCAATGGATGAAATACTAAGACCGAGATGATAATTATAGGGCAAGGAGATGGTTGCTTTCTGAATGACTGCACCAAATTCCCAACATTTCTTCCCTGGTCAATCAAGCTGCCTTGCTTTGTCCTCTGCTGAGAGGTGATTTCTCATTCTTCAGCTGCAATGCAGTGGAGATATGGAATTGTAAGGAAGGAAGCTTTCCTGTGCAGAGGAAAAATGAGCTGTAGTGGCTTTGGCAGGATTTGATAGCTGTTTCATATACGGGAATGAGTATGAGGCTGATAACAATGCTAGTCAGCTGGCTTATCCACTTCCCTTCATTTGAATAAATCCTTGTGGTCTAGTGAGATTTTATAGCCCTTAGAGCTTTTTAAATCTTCTGATGAGCTGGGTATGGTAGCAAGTACCAGTGACCCCAGTACTTAGGGAGTCCTGCACAAAGGGTCATGAGTTCAAGTCCCACTAATGCAACTTACTGAGATCCTTTTTCAAAATAAAAATTAAAAAATAAAAATGCGTGGAGATTTAACTCAGTGGTAGAGCACTCTGAATTCTATTCCCAGTACTGCCAAAAGAAAAAAAATTGATGATTCTGGTTTGGCTGAAGCAAACCTTGAGGTTACATCTAAGGTCAGGGCCATTCTGAAGAGAGCAGTACAATAAAGCAAGAAGATGGAATTAGACTTCAAGAAGTTGAAGTTCTGACTGTAGCTTGGCCTCTTGCTAGCTATGTGAACCTTTCTGAGATTTAGTTTATTGTCTGTAAATGGAGATAAAATATCTGCAAAAGGGTTCTAGTAATTAAATACTATTTTAATTGTGGAAAGTATAAAACATGGAAGATACTCTGTGTTTATTATTGTCTAAATGGCCAAAGATTACTCCTTTTACACTCTATTTTACCTCAGTGGATATTATTTTAATTTAAAAAATTTATTGTATATATTTGTAATCCATAATGATTACATTCATCATGGGAGTTGGCAAATGTACATAACACATCTTAATCATTTTTACTTCCCTTTCCCTCCCCTTTTCCCACCTTTTCTGTCTCTTGGTCTCCCTCCCATTTGCAAAAGAACAGAGATGGATCTTTGTAGAATGATAGGAACAAATGTTAGAAATAAGACCAAAAGCGAACAATTATGTAACAAGGGCCTAAACTGTAAATGTAAAAATTATCCCTGGCCTCTTCTTAAGCACTAAAGAAAAGTTTGGCATTTCATGTTCCTCTGGGCTATGGTAATTCAAATTCCCATTGATCCCCTGGAAATGAGCAAATAATTAACATTTTCTCCTTGCAACTCTATAATTTTTATCTATTGTACTTATTTAACTTATTCTAAGAACTGAAATTTTGTCTAAACTACTGAATGATATATAGTGCACTAAGAGATGAGGATATATAAAACTATCAGAATATGGTGAGAATTGTTCACGTCCCAAAAGCTTGCCTTCTATTTAAAGCATAGAAGGGATTTTTCTCACAGAATTTGTCCCAAATCAGCCAAGAAATCTGTCATCTTATTTTACTACCATCCACTATTTGTGCTTCAGGTGACATAATATAAGACTATTGAGCTAACTTATAGGAACTTTCATAAAAGGTACTCTGGTTAGAAGGAGCCAGATAACTTGATGGGCAGAGTGTAGGCTTGATTCTACCCCCTCAGGCCAATGCTGTCCTGTGAAACCTAGACCACAGTTTCTGGTGGCCCTGATTTATTAGATTACAGTATTTATTTCCCCTTTCAAGATTTCGTCTGCTGATATCCATAAGAGGGTGTCTTATGCAAATCTGTATATATCTTCCTTTAATATCAAATAAGTATGGGTCAAGGACTTCTAAGAATTATGAAGAAAAATACTGATTAAATTATTAAAATTTGTTGACCACATACAGTGTGCTAACTTTTGAGATTAGTACTCCCCAAAATTATTTCATTTCATCTCTATAGTAGACTTGGAGAAAGTTATTATTATCTTTATTTCATAGCTGGAAAAGTTGTGGCTCAGAAGTGAAAGAAATATCAGAGAAAACAAATATCTGAGCCAGATTTTGACTTGAAATCTCCTGGCTTCCTAGTTATGTCCATTATGCTGCCTTAAAACATCCTATCTGTGTGATGTTAAATTTGCTTCATTTCAAGGTTTCTCTACAATTCAATGTACATTGTTTTATAGATTAGTCCTTCAGGATGAATGCATGGGAGAATAGCCAAATACTAAACTTCGTAGCATAGATTTAGTTTTGGATAGCTTCTTTTGAAAAATTTTCCTAGTTGACTATATCTTCATTTGTCAGTGAAGAGAGCTTGTCAGAGCCAAGCACTTATCTGTTTGACTTATCAGCTTCCATTAGTCAATGTGCCAAATAACAAATCTGTCCATGTACTAATTTAATCATTCATTAAACACATTGTTATGGTTTATATCTGGATATTCCCCCAAAGCCTCATGCGCTTATAGGTGGGACTTTTGGGAGGTGATTGGATCATGGGTGTGTGATACTCTGCAGTGGATCAGCCCACTGATGAGTTTATAACTAAATGTGATGTTGGGAGGGAAAGCTTGGCTAGAGGAGGTGGGTCATGGGGGGCATGGCATGCAAGGGTATATCTCCCTCTCTCCTTCTTAATCTCTCTCTGCTTCTTGCCTGCCATGTCATAAACAACCATCCTCTGTGATGCTGTCCTGCCTTGGAGCCATCTGACTATGGAATGAAACCTCCACAAACTGTGGGCCAAAGTAAACCTTTTCTCCTTTAAGATGTATGTGTTGGGTGTTGTGTCTCAGTGGTGAGAAAGTAACTAAGATACACATAAACATTTATTGATAGCCTACTAGACTTGGGTGGGCATCATTTAGTGTTACAAAGATAGAAAATGGTAGTACAATAAAAGATTTTGCTCAAGTGGGGAATATAGGCATGTAAATAAATAATTATAATACTCATCCTTCAATACTCTGCAGAATTGTTGACATCTCTGGAAATTTTCTGTTTTATTTGTGCACATCTTTTGTATTGGCATGACATGACATGCATATTATTTTGTTAGTATTTAGTCATATAATATATTTGAATTTTATTATTATTTTTATCTCCCTATAGAAGATGTACTGCTATATGGACTTTCTCTTATCTTTGTACTTCCCATACTTTATCCTATGTCTGCCATGTACTTATGCCTAGAAATATTTGAGAAATTAGGTTGTATAATACTAAAATCAAATAGTACACCAAGTTCAAAGGATGCCTAATTGTTTTAAGATCTGCTTAAAGAGTTAGAGGAAATTCTCAGAGGAGGAAAAAAGGATAGTCAAAGGTACTATAAGGAAAAATTGTAGAGAATTGTGAAAGACAAAGTAAAAGATAAAGATAAAGGAGACGTGGTCTAAAGGTTTCCCAAAGGCCCATGTGTTTAAAACCTTAGTACCTAGGTTGGTGCTACTGAAAGATGATACAAACTGAGGTGAGGCCTAGGGGGAAATCTTCCAGTCATTTTGGGAATACTCTTGAAGGGGATACAGGGGCCGTGGACCTTACTTCTTCCTTTTTCTCTTCCTTATAATGATGTGAATGTTTTGCTCTATCACTCTCTCCCCATCATGATACGCTGCATTTCCACAGTCCCCAAAGCAATAGGAATGAACTATCCAAAACTGTGAGCCAAAATAAACCTTCCTTCTTTAGCAGCTGATTATCTCAGGTATTTGTTACAGAAATTTGACTACAACAATCAGTAAAGAGAACTAGGGTGTTCTGAATATGCTTATTATTCTAAAGGAATAGTAAATGATCTGAGAGGCAGAAGTAAAGAGTAATTAAATGCAGATGAGAAAGAGATGAAATTTTGCAGGTATAATGACAATTTTTAGAGAAATGATATGTTAGGACCGGGGATTTAGCTCAGTGGTTCCACTGCCTGGCTCGCAAGCTCAAGGACCCAAGTTTGATCCCCGGCACCAAAAAAAAAAAAAAAAGAAATGATATGTATAAAAGGGTCAGAATAAGTTGTGTGGGCAATGAGGGGCTATAGAAGGTTTCTAGGAAGAGAGCTGATGAATAAAATGGTCATTTTTGAAAAATCATTTCAATTCTAGTTAACTCTGTTTACATTAATTTTTCTTTTCTCCAGATTTTCTTGGGGAAATTCAAGGGTGACACTAAGGAAGTTAAGTTGCAAGGAGTTAGACATGCTAGGAATCTTGGAAGATTGTCATCTGAACTTATTCCTTTATTCTTTTAGTTTTATTTTGCAAGGAATTATTAAACGAATTTGGCCTAAGTGTTGAGGATGGGCTTTGGAGCCCAATTCGTTTCAATAATATCTGGAGAAAAAGAAATTTGTTGGTCTTTACATTTACCAGAATATTGACCCTCTCTGGTTTTCTTTAAGTCCTTGCTGCATACTCCAAGTTTCTAAGATTATTGTTCTTCTGTCCTGATTTCCTAAATAATTTTTGGAAAAAATAATGATCAAACACAAAGGAAAGCCTCTTCTTTTTATGCTAAGTGTAAGTTAGACAACACTTGCTTCTCTTCTTCTGTCTTCAGACCTGGCCCTAACACTGCACACTTATCAGATTCATTTTCCTGTAGTCTTGCTTGCTGATGTCTCATATGGTCAAATCACCATATAATTATTGAGTCGTATCAACTTCTTGGCAGCATTATAAAAATAGCATAGTACTAGCTCCTCTATGAAACATGAAGTTTTATAAAGTTGTGCATATTTAACAGGAGCTAGCCTTTTCTGCCTTCAGTGTTTATCATTAGGTACAGCAGGGTAATGCAAGGCAACAAGTTTTAACTGAAATCAGAACCCCTTTGGTTGAGTCCCAGCCTACCAGCTCATCCATAAAGTGGAAATTGTGCTTTTTTTCCCATCTTATAGTGTTTCTGTGCACACATGAGCAGATGGAAAAGCTCTTTTAATTTTTCAAGCAGTTAGAACATAAAAATAACATTTAATGATTGAGTGCAAAGAATTTCAGTTCAGAAAATGGCTTGAAATCCTGGTTCTGGTCTCTACTAAAGTGATCCCAGATGAGTTCTTTTCTGTCTGCATATTACTTTCCATATTGGCATAACTTCTTTAGCCCTAATCACATGGTTGTTGTGAAGATTCAATATAATAATGAGCAGTGGTTATAAAATGTAACCACGTGTTTCTTGATATACCCTCAAGAAGATATGGTGTCCTATACCCTCCCTTGAATCTAAATGGTATTATGACTACTTCAACAAATAAAGTTTAAACCAACAGAGTGGGATGAAAATGATGCTATACAGCCTCTGAGGCCAGGTCATAAAAGGCCATGTACCTTCTCCCTTACTTACAGATATTAGAATTTAGTAAGATGTTATAAGATAGAATATGGCAAGGATATTATATGGCAAGAGTTTAAAGAAGCACTCCAAAAAGTATTCAGCAAACAATTGTGAACATATTTGTTAAGAGAATAGATCTTAAATTTTTTTTTTTTTTGGTACCGGGGATTGAATTCAGGACTTTGTGTTTGTGAGGCAGGCACAGTGTCACTGAGCTAAATCTCCAGCTCCAAATCTTAAATGTTTTAAAAACACAATCACAGGAAAGTGTGATGTGATAGATGTATTAATTAGCTTGAATATGATAAACATTGTATGTACAATATAAACACATGTCAAAACATCATGTGCACAACTTATATATAATTTTTATTTTTTGATTATACAGAAATAAATCTGAAAGAAAAAAGCACAAATAGGAAGTTTCAGAAATTAAATAGACTATGTAAAGAATACCAAAATGGAAATTTTAGAATCATACAACAAACAGAATCGAAAACTCAGTAGATCAGTGCCATGGCCTTTGTGGCTGAAGGGTCCACAGAGTGAGAAATGACTATGGAGATTAAGAAAAGACAAAGAGAAATAAGGTGGGGTCAGGTTATGCTCTAACTCTGGATGGGAGAAAAGACCCTAGGGAAATGCAATTTGGTTTATTTATAGTGTAGAGATAAGGGAAGTGCAGGAGGAGGTAAAGGGGCTGGTCTATAACTGGAGCTTGGAGAATAGCTAAGGTCTGTAGGACATCATGCTTGATGTCTTTCTGGTGAATGGGTGGGGAGAGGAAGACAGTCTTCTTCTTAGCCAGGCCTTGCTCCACCACACCCTCTTGTCACCTGTTCCCCCACAGGGTCCAGCCTCATCTGTGGGAGAAAGCCAGTTAGGCCTGGCTATAGTGATCTACAGTGCAGTGATCCCAGCAGATCAGCTCAATAAGAAAATGGAGAAAGCAGAGGAAAATATCAGTGAAATTGAACACTGTATGTAACAATGAGCTTACCCAGTCTGAAAAAAACCAAACAACAGACAATAGACATTGAAAAATACAAAATTTCAGCAAGTTGTGGGGTTATAACAAAAGATCCATTGTTTAAGTCCTCGGAATCACAAAGCAGAAGAGAAAAAGGGTGGAGCTGAAAAAAGTATTTCAAAAAACAATGGCTATAAAATACCCAAATTTGGCTAAAGAACACCAGTATAGAGATAATAAACTGAGTTTTAGCTGAGCATAGTGGTACATACTTGTAATTTCAGCACTCTGGGGGACTAAGCCATAAGGACTGAGACCCTGTCAGCCTTCCAAACACCTCCCCCAACAAAAAAACTTGAGTCCTGAAAAAGACAAATTCAAGAAATCCATGCAATGTACATTATATCAATCTCTGAAATCTGAACACAGAAATTATTGAAAGCAAGAAAGAAATGATATTTCATTTTATATGAAAAATTCAAATATTAGAACATTTTGCATCACAAATTAATAGAGACCAGAAGGAAATGACACTATGTTTTCCCCAGAAAAAGAACCCTTAACCTAGAATTTTATATATAGCAAAAATATCTTTTAGAAATAAAGGAAAAGTTAAAGAGGTTCTCAGATAAAGAAAAACTAAAACAAAACAAAACAAAATTTTCCACAGGGCACATTACCATAAAAGAATGGCTAGAGAGAGTTGTCTACACAGAAAAGGAATGATAAGAAAAGGAATTTTGGAGTATCAGGAAAAAATAAGTAGGTAAATATAATAGACTTCTTTTGTCTGAATTTTCTAAAGTAAAATTAAAAGCTGAAGCAAAAATTATAGCACTATTTGAAGTGATTATCAATGTGTGCAGATGAAGTATTTAAGACAATTCTGTTGGAAACTGGGGGATATAATGGGGTACACAGAGAGGTAAGTTTTCTGTACTTCTCTTGGACTGTTAAAGTATCAGTATAACAGAATGCCTTAAATATGTATGTCTAACACTTAAAGCAGCAGCTTAAAAAGCTACAAAGAGAAATATACTCAAAACCACAGAAGACAAGTCAAAGTAATTCTAGATGTTAAAATAATGCAAAGAAAGGCAAGATAGAGAAAGCAGAAATGAATAAACACAAAAAGAACAAAAGTAATCAACTGGATTTTGATTATATAACATTCTTACAATGATATATATTGTTAACAAATTAGTAATTGCCAGGATTTATGGAAGGTGAAGAGAGTAGCATCAGAGAAGCCTTAGTACTTACGGAGTAATTTTTAATGTTGAATGAAATGATAGTCACACAAATCTACCCACAATATCAAATGGCTCAGAACAACACACCATTGGAGGAAAATGGGTAATGGATATATGATATGAATTGGCACTATATTTGCAATTTCCTGTAAACATGTAATGATTTAAAACTAAAGAAGTTTAAAAAGTAGTAAATATCAGGACCCAAATAAGACATTGTGTCTCCTAGGCCTTAGCTCAGTTCTCCTTCCTGTGTCACATAGCTATTGAAACATCCAGTTGGAAGGTATTATTTTATTTATTTTTCAATTTTTTAATTAATGCATGTTTGCAGTACATAGTGATTACATTTCCCTTGGGGAGTTGTTACATGTACATAACTGGAGTACTACTCTGCCATAAAGAAGGATAAATGAATCAGTAGTAAGACTTTAAGCAAATATGGAAAGTCCTACACACTGTAAGTGCTAATTTTATTTTGTAATTACCTGACAAATTTGACCACACTCCTTTTCTATTACATCTGTAGTTGTGAGGTCAGAGCTCTTCTCATTTCATTTATTATATGCATTTTTTTATTCTACTAGCCTCACATTCATATTCAGAATTTCTATAGATCCACTCATATACACTCCAGTGCTTATATCATCTTTGCTGACCTTATTCACCTAACCATTTTCTAAACTCTTTAAGGTCAAGTATAAGCGTTGTATTTTTTCTATTTTGTTACTTGATTCAACGATTTTGCTAAATTTGTTGCTTATAGGCTAATAAAATGATGATCAAGTAAATTCAATAGACAGTTGTTTACAAATTTTTGAAAATTAAATCTTTTTCAAAATGTACTTAAAATAGCATTTCAGAGACACTTTTCCCAAGGAATTCAAATATTGGCCTCAAGCAATATCTATTTCCTACTATAAAAGCTTTAGATAATGCATTCAGCACATCTCCATGTTTCATGAAAAGAATATTTAAGCTGAATTGCATTGAACAACAAAGAGAATTTACTGGTGCATATAACTGAAAGTTTAGGGATAATTCAGTTAACATCTGATCCAGGTAACAATGATACCAACAAGGATCTGACTTTCTGATCACTGCAATGTTGGGTCCTGTCCTATGTTTCCTATATGCCCTGGTCACTCCAGACTGTCACCTAATTATTGAGAAATAGCTACAGAAATTTCAGTCTTGTTCTGAGGGAGTTTTCAGAGGAAAAAGAGGAATCTATTCTTTCTCAGGTTACCTGCAAAAAACTACTTTCCCTTTCTTTGACTCTGACAGGTTCCTGTGTTTACTTTGCACATCAATCATCTAAGTCAGGGGAATTAAATACATAGTTGTAACAAATCTTGAACCACTCTCCTATCTGATAATAAGGATCAATGGTACCCAAACTAACTAATTAAGAGTGTAAACTTTGGATACTGATGGTGGATGTGCATGCTGGAAATATAGCCAACAATGTCTACTGCAAAAGTTTTGTTGAAAAACATTTAGGGAAAGCAGAAACTGTGGCTGAGAAAGACTCCAAAATCCCCTTTCTTTGTAACTGGACTGAGAGGCAGAAGATAAGGATTTTAGGTCTGACTTTATCTCTTGTTGCATTGGTCAAATCAATTAATTTTATTTTTCAGCCTTTAAATTAGATGGAGATAATTACTCAGTGGTAGCAAGGATCAAATGAAATGATGATTACAGGAATGCTTTAAAATCTGTGTTGAGTTGAATAGATGATGTGGTATTTCCTCTACATATAAGCTTGCATGTTATGGTATTTATCAATGTTTTTATTCAATCATTTGTTATTCTGTTTCTTATAGTTTGTTTTCTTAAATTTTCTATCTAGAAAAAATGTAAGAAAATATGTATAATTTTTTCTTTAGCTAAAAGTGGAGAACAATCTTACTGTTTGTCTGCAAAGCAAAGAGTTTGTAGCTAGTGGGTACCAGTACGATATTTTTATGTGTTAGTTCATTAAATTGTCTTTCAAATTCCATGAAGCAAGTACTATTAACTGAACTTTACAGACCAGGAAACTCTAACTGAATTCTCATCATGCATTGGTAAAGAACAAATATAGGTTTAAGCCCAGGTTGGTCTGACACTAAGTCTCTGCTCTTTTCACAATATGATATATTTTTACAAGAAAAATCTAAGTTCCTCCAGAGCTAAAGAATATTTGTATTTTAAACAAATGGCTCCTCATTTCAGGCTTTCTAAAAGGGTACTTCAGTGTCCTTAACTGTTGGATAGATGTTCATATTCTGGTATTTAAGATTTCAGAGTTTAGCCTAATCATCTTGCCATCTGCTAAGAAATTATGAGCCCATCTGTCATGATATTCAAGACAGTATAAAATTCCATTTATTCTATGAGAAGACAATGACTTTTGAAACACCAAATTTGAATATGTCTGATTACAACATTGTGTTATGCTTAAGAAATTGCAAAGCTAGTTTCACATAGTTGAATGATAGCTTAAGTCCCCACACTGATACAGTGATGATGAGGCAGCCAAATTGGAAAAATCAGACTCCTCAAAGCTGGTTTCCGAATTTTTCAGATCTAATACTCTTGGATGATGTTCAATAATGCATTCTCTAGAAGTTCTGGAAATAATATTTTTATAGTTACTTATATAGCACCTTCCAAAATGCTTTTAATCCTATTACTCATTTAATTTTTATTTAACATAAGCACACATTATTATTCTCAGCCTTGTTTTTTCTATTTATGCTATTCCATCCTATGTATTTTTAACATTTATTTTAGGAGTAACCAAGTCATATTCTAAATACAGTTGGCATTAACTTACTTCTAAAGAGAAACACATGGATTACAAGAGTTTCATCTCTGGGACCAAACATGCAATATTAAAGGGGTTACTAGTGCTGCTGCTGCATTTTCTTTTAATCTTATTATTTTTGTTAAAATGAGTTTTAAAATATGCATCTTTAGGTTTTAATGTGAGTTGACTCATGTTTGAGGCAAAATTAGTAAAGATTATATTTTATTCACACCAACCTTGGTTTATTTTAGCTATTTCTACACTGATCTAGGTTATAAAAACAAATCAAAACGTTTCAAACAATACTTCCTCAATATTCAAGACAAACTCATTTTGTAAATATCTATGAAACATCTATCTCCCTTGCCCACATTTTTACTTACTCAGTTCCATTTTATCCCTAAATTTTTCTACCAATTATTTTTTTTCTGTACATTCTGAATGGATTTCTTACACTGAACCTGGCTTTTCCAAAGATCTGAAATACCAATCCTAAAATGTGCATATATACACTCTCCCAAACTTCCAGAAGGCCAACTGCATTTATAAACATGTCATAGAGAGGCCTATATACTCCTAACTTAAGAAATTGCATCATTCAGAATCCTGGGAACAATCTAGGTCTGTACATATTACTGTTACCAATTGCACCATTGTTAAGATTCAGTGTTAAGCTTAAGAAAATAATAGACAGAGATCACAGGAAAAAGAAAAGAGAAAATCTCCCATGTTTGGGTGCTAAATCCCTTGGTCCCCTGATGTTTCTTTAGGCATTTTCTTCTCTGATGGCTTTAAGAGTCTAAGTTTACAAAACTGTTTAGGTTTGGGGTTTCTCTGGTCAATCCATAGCAAAGAACAATCTAAAATTTAAATCTTATCATGTAGCTCTTTATTTAAATTTCATCATGTATCACCCTACCTGCCTTTTACAGAGATTTAATGATTCTCTTTCATCCTCATAAGGAAACAAGAATATAGTGGCTTGTGTGTTGCGGCCCTCATATCCCTCTCAAATATTTTTCATTTCTTATTCCTTGTATGCTATGCTCAAAACAATACTGGTAAGTAGTTCCCTGGTATAAACCATCAATAAATCAGATCAGGTGATAGTTTGCTTAACAATTTCCATCAGCTTCTCAGAGCACTTAAAGTAAAATCTGAACTTCGGATGGTTTCTGTGTACCAGTTCCTGCCTGGTTTGACCCCTACCATCTTCTCTAGTCTTATCTCTTGCTGATTGCTGCCTTGTCCACTGTTGTAGTAACATTCCTTCTGTGGACAAGCTTTTTCTTTCTGCAAAGCTTTTGTACATGTGATTTTATTGATCTGGAATGCTCTCTTTTTCTTCCCTGTGTTGGCTGGAACCTTTTATCCTTTTGATCTCAGAGTATTAACACTAGTATTTTTCTATCTCAGAAGTGTCTGATTTCTTTGTTAAAAGAATGAAATTACTTTACTGAAATTATTTTACTCATTATAGTTTATCAGAGTCAAATATTTATTGAATAAATCAAGGAAAACTTCTCAAGATTCTTTCAGCTTCTCCTTGAAGTCCTTACTAACTAACTAGGTAAAATCTATCGTTCTGTTGCTTCCTGGAAACATATTGTCTCATGTAAGTGTGTAGCATCTGATTGTTATTACAACTGTTTCACTAGTCTTTGACAGTCCTAAACACAACATCTTGTGCATATTTGTGGCTGTAGGATTTGAAAAATACTAAGTTCTCAATACCTGTTGCTTTGAATAAATGAATCCCTTATACAAGCGATTCTAACTTTTTATTTCAATAACTTAAGGTTCCAATGCAGCAAATATGTACAGAGGTACCTTGGTTCATGAACTTAACTCATGCCATAGTTCTGGAAAAGATGGCTACATTCGTGTTCACATGAGAAAGATGGCTGCAGTTGTGGCCATCACTCAATGGAGAGTTAGCAAACAAAAACAAAATTTTGCCTAGCACTTCTGTTTGAGAAGCAAATTTGTCACAAACAAAATCCATTGTGAACTGAGGTACCACTGTATTACTGCATGGTCTCATGGTTAAAATATAGGAACTCAGAGAAATTACAGGATTTGTTTAATAAACAAGTCTGTCTTTCTTATGTTTCCCTTTAACATGTTTTATTATTATGTGTTTTCTATACTAGTGGCGTTCAGTGTGATATTTCAGTGCATGCACAGTGTGTGCACTGGTAATATCCAGGCTCCCTTTATTCACCCTCTCCTCACCCACTCCCAGTACCTGATAATTTCTATTCCACATTCAAGTCAACTTTTTTCTTTTTTTAAGCTTTAATATATGAAAGAGAGCATGTGATTTTGTTAAACCTTCTTTTACTACTTTTCCAACTCCTGCAAACACTCCCTGGTCCAGGAAACTTTTTTTTATATCCCCAAGGTACTGAGTGAAAATGGCCTTTCTGAACAACACCAGGCAGATTCACTGTGATCTGCATACCCAGGAAGACCCTAGCATCCTGGGCAGCAGCCTTAAGTCCTTCACCTGTACCTGTGTAGATATGGCTTTCAGTTGTCCCAACCCTTGCTTCCTTTTCTGTGATTTTTTTTTCAGTTCTTAATGAAGGAGTAAACCTAAAATAGCTATATTTGTATTTGTATTAACTGAATTCTACTTTTAGACAAAAATGATTGAACCTAATAGAGATTGATTCAACATAAGTCACATAGATATTCGTTCCTGCTATCTTTTCTCTTTTCTCTCTTCTTCCTCACCTCTTCAACTCTCTTCTCTCTTTTTAGTATATGTGCTACTGAAGCGAGAACATCTCTCTTCTTTCTTCCTCTTCCTCCTTTTCTCTTTCTCCCTCTTTCTTTCTCTTTCTTTTTCTCTCCTTACTCCTCTCTTCTCTCCTTTCTTCCTCTCCCTTCTTTGCTCCTTAACTCTCTCCCTGTATCCTTACCTGTTTTACTCCCCCCATTTAAAAATAAGAGCATAAACTCCCCCTAGGTGGTTTTGAACACTAAAGAGAAAAGCTACATTAGAGTTGAAGATGTAAAAATGAGAGGAAAATTTAACATTTTTTCTCTTGATAGGAAGTTCTATCTTTAATGGAGGCAGTTTGTACTAAGAACTCCAAGTTTCTGACAATTTTTTAAAGGCAGAAAATAATAGAATCCTGGACAGGAGCTATACCACCTTTTAACTGAGAGAATTTAGCTTCTTTTGCCTGTTTTCTTTTCCCTATCTTCTTTCAACTATACTCGTAAGAATTGGGAAATGCTAAAATAAGACATAAATTATAATAAAATAAAACTAGATGTAAAGGTGTTTGGAGTTTAAGTGGAGAGACAGTTGTGATTTCTGAAACCTTCAAGAAGAACACTTCATTCCAAAGCATACTGTGCAGGAGAGCAGAAAAGCAGTAGAAACACAAGATGATGGCATTGTATCAATGAAGCAGCCTTAGTTATTAGATAAGATAGACCTAGATTCAGAGCCTAACACCCTTGTGGGTCATAGTCCTGTCCACACCCCAGCAGCACCTACTTTTACATTGACCCAGTTGTTGCTTAGAGAGCCTAGTTTGAGTCAATCTATCCTGTAATCTTGGGCAGAGTCAGTTGATTTCTTGATTGTTCTAAGAAACAAAATAACCAGCCCCAGGTGGCAAAGGAACAATATATGAAGCTGAAATCTGAAGAAAAAATCTGGGAATGTAGGGGAACTTGACGGAAAGATGAAAAGATATTAAATGCAGCTCTGTGCTTTATACTATACAGTTCTCCAGAGGCAGATAAAGCACCAGCGTAATAACCTTTAAACAAACTGAGGCTGTTCTTCCTTCCTCACTCCTTAGCACTAGTTCCTCTTGTCATTCTTGAGTCAAAAAGAAAGGTCAGAGTAAGAAAGAATATTATAAGTTTACCTGAGTGACTTTGTAGCAAATTAAAGTCTTCAGTTTTTATACTTAAAATTTGGATTTTTAAATAATTCCATCTGGTCAAAGAGAAGAAGCTAAAAGATAGAGGGAAGGAATTATAAAGGAGAGAGAGAGAGAGAGAGAGAGAGAGAGAGAGAGAGGAGAGAGGATTAAAAGAGAAATGAACTAATCTTATCCTCAAATTCTGATCTTCCTTATTCTTCTAGAACCAGATTCAAAGAGAAATGTCATTCTCTTAAGTTTAATGTCCTAAATGCTTTTCCTGTGAGTTCAAGTACATTTTCACTATATCACTTTCTAAAGGACATGAACACTACTTCTGAATCTAATTTTAAAAACTCAAGGTTACATTTTGGATTTTCTCAAGTTTCACATTGTAGGTAAGAATCTTTGCCAACTGTATACAATTACATCCTTTTGTATCTCACAGTAAAAGAGCAAAGTAGCTTGAAAAAGTTTGTATGACTCTTTGGGGGGGGGTGAGTAACACTGAATTTTAGAGAAATTTCCTCCACTATTAAATTCTTCTCTTAACATATTTACAATTCTAGCATCTGGATGACTTTCATCTTCATCTCAGGTCAGATTTATACTTATACTCATTTTACTACATGCTACCTGCTTAAAAGATATGACCCTGTGTAAACCTGAAAAAAAGTTATGATTAGATATTTTTCCGTTTTACAGAAAAAAACAGTTAAGTATATAGGATTTAAGAAGTATCCTGAAAACACCCAGATAGTAAATGACAGAATTTAAGCACAGGTATTTCTTCCTCTAAAGCTTGTTATATGCAATATCCTCCCTTTACTTGGAACAAATATAAAAGATAGTCATATATATTATAAGTAGAGACAGAACTGAAAAGTGCTGAAGATAACATTTTATCTTCCTCTCCTTTCCCTTACAGCATTTATAGTCTAGCAGTGTATATAGAAGCATATATAGAATGATAATTGCAAAATTCGTGATAAACAAGAGTGTCATCTCGTATTTGTTGAGCATATAGTGTTTGCCAGGCACAAGTCTGAGTAATTTACTTCTGTTGGCTTATATATTATGCGATAAAGGAATTCATGAGGGGCACGGGTTAAAGAAAGAGAATAAGCAGTTCTGTTGAGTAGATCCTTGTCCTTATAAAAGGATACCCTGAAGCTGGTATCAAAGAATGGGCAAGAGTCCCCCATAGGTATGTTTGGGTAAGAATATTGCAAATAACATGAAAAAAACATGCAAAGACAAAGATGTGTGTAAAAGCTTGAACTTTCAGTTTTGCCCAAGTAGAGGGAATGAGATGAACATATAGGCAAGACTCACCTCTAGGAAAGCCATATATACTGTTGTGTACTTTGACTTACTCCTATTGGCACTAGAAGTCCATTAAAAGGTTTTAAATTATATAATGACATGGATCTCAGCCCAATAATCACACCACAGATGGATGTCTTCTGTGACTATAAATGTTGAGGTCATGAGACCTTGTTCTTTCCAGGTAATAATATAACAACAAGACTTTTCCCCAGCTCTTGATTGAAGCATTGTAGGGGTTGATCCTTCCCCAACCATGCATCTTAAAGGGTCTGGTGACAGAGAGTGGTGGTCTGTCACCTAAAGACCAGCTAGATCCCTATGTGTCCCAGAATGTGATGGACAACAACAAATCCACATATTTGAAACAATACCTGCCTCAGAATTTCCCTTAATAAATGGGGCCCAAAGCATGATACTCACTCTTGTTTGCCTATCAGGTGAGTATTTGTATATATCACACCCTAGAGATTTTGGTGGAACTCCTCTCCTGTAATTTAGGCATAGTCTCATTTCAACCCATGTTGGCTTAAATGTCATTCCTGTAGAAGGTAAGGGAATAGAACAAAAGGCTTTCTCTATTCTGAGATATACTCATCACTTAATTCAAAGCAAATTGTTTATCTGGCACAAATTTCCTCTTACTAGTTTTCCAATTTCAATCAGCAGCCTCTTCAGAGCTTACAGTTCAGGCAGATGTGAGATCCTGATGTCATGTACAGAAGTAGCTTGATTATAATCACGTTCCTCTAATGATCTCATTCTAATGAGGCAACAGCTTGATACCCTTATTCCCTTCACAAATTTGCCTTGGGAGCTCGGTTCTAACTTTATGACTGGCTGTCTTTTTTTTATATTTCTGCTTTCCTGCTGTTCAGTAATGCCATGTTCTCCTAGTTAGTTGGATCCACTATTCTTCTAAAACACTCAGACCTTCAAGGGAGGAAGTGTGTCTTCATTTCTTTGTTCACTGGAAAATTGGGAAGTGAATTGTTCCTGCCTCCATCCCAGTTTGTGATTAAGCTCTCTAAGGCACATCACCTCTTATATGATTCTTTTTGTTTCTCACAGTCTTTTCTCTTTGTACCAAGGACACTGGAAACTTGCCTCCTCTAATGCTTCTAAAGACCATCTCTTTTTATTATTCCTCCTTCATTTTCCAAGCCAATTATGATCCCATTATCTTTGCTAAGTTGCTACATTATACACATGTAGATTGTTGATGATGAAGAGATTATGATCTTAATATTTAATTGCTTTTTATAATGCAGTATTTGTTTGGAAATGAAACTCTGATGAGGTGGCATTTCTCTATTATATGCCATTCAATGAAAGTCGGTTACTGCAAAAGAAAGCAAAACAAAATTATAGTTGTGATTTTAAGGAAGAAAATGCATTTTTGTTTAAATCCAGATTACTGATATTCAGTTATTTAAAATAAAAAGTAGAGTCTGGGAAACTTAAAAAAAAGCATTACCTCAGAATTGCAGAAAACACCATATTAGGAGTATTGGGTAGAATTGATGGGGGAACTTTATTCGTCATCAGCATGTACTTTTCAGGCCATTTTAAATTTTTCATTAATTTCAATCAAACAAATTTATTTGCTTGTGCAGTCATTCATTCAAATATATATTGAGCACCAGTTGTATTCTAGGCATCAGAAGGTGCAGTTAAATAAAACATGGCCAACCTCTGCCATCAAGATCTCACACTAGAGTAGAAGTGACAGGAAAATGCAAAGGGTGTTTTAGGAGAACACTTATAAAATGAGAATACATGTGAAGATAGGAAGAAGTAAGATTGAGTACAAAAACTTTATTTAGAGGGAATGAGACAAAATTGAAGGGAAAAGGGATATTACTAATGGATGAAACAGCATAGAATAGAAAAACAGTCTAGGGTTACAATATGGCTGCCTGCAATTGGAATAGTTCCTCAGAAAGTTCTGTTTGGTTATAGGATACTATTTTAAATTTGAATTTAAATGCTTTTATGCACACATGACATAATTCCATTACTTCCTATTACCTTATGTAGAATACATCATATATATGTATATATACACACATATATGTGCCACATATTTGTGCCATATATATGCTCCATCTCTAAAGCTATTCTTTCATCTCTATGTATACATTCATCTCTCAATGTATTTGAGCTTTTGAAACTTGATAAAGAGACAGCAAACAGAATTAAGCATCAAAAACCTTTCAAGTACCTCAGTATGAGCAGAGAAACATGTGAATGCAGAGGAGGAAGGAAATCTTCAGCAGTGTGCAGAGTGGGGTGAAAAGATAAAAAATAGAGAAAGGGGTAAAAGTTATGAGTATTGACTAAACTCAGTAACATAAAAATAAAGGGATAGGATATATATTTTTGATATTTAAAGAGGTTAAAAATAAAACTGGTAAAGATTGAGAGGGGAATGTTATAATCATAAATGTCTTAGATGAAATTTTTTATTAGATGACTGGATTCATGATGTACCAACTACCAAAACAGAGAAGGAGTATTAACTTGTAGGAATTTAAAACCCCCCTCTTCTGTCCTCCCTCATCATCTCATTGTCTATAGAAGAATGCTTGCTTATGGCTATGTTTTTGAACTTTCCAACAGGGTAGCAAGAAGATTATGGTTTAGTGAACCGAGTATTAAACTTGTCATCAGGAAACCCAGTTTTGCACCATCTATTATGTAATTGTGGACATATTATTTTCATTGTGTCTCAAGCACCTCATCTTTAATTCTCCTTAATTTAAGACTTGAAGTGCTGGGTGGACAATGCATGTCTGTTATCTCAGCATTCAGGAGGCTGAGGAGGCAGGAGGATCACTATGAGTTCAAGGCCAGCCTGGGTTACATGGTGAGTTCAAGGCCAACCTGAACTATATAACAACACTTTGTCTCAAACAAAGAAACAAAACAAAACAAAAACAAAAAAAATCCTGAAATTAAATATGTGCGAGAAGTGAATTTACTTGGTAAAAGCAAAGTGTAAGTGTGAGGAAATACCTAAGCAGTGAAAAGTTCTTAGTACATTCATCTCAGGAAAGATGGATCCAGAGAATATCAAAAGGCCAAATTGAAAAGCATTGAGATATATAACAAATGTGCCATGTCAAAACCAGGAACAAATGAAATGAAAATAAGCAAATTATAAACTGGTGAAATGGAATGAAACTTTGAAAGTTGGGCTAGAATGACAGGGAAATAATCTCTCCAAGGGACAGAGAAGTTACTGTTTTTATCCCATATAGGCTACGAGCCTATTAATTGGTACCACTCACACCAGAAAGTGTGGTGGGGAGATTTCCCCCTCTGACCTACATTTGAGTCATTCACAGATACACCTAGAACTGTCCTTTATTACTCTGCTAGGCATTTCTTATCTCTTCAAGTTAACATACTATGATTAACAGCCCTACCTCCTCAGGAACACAGCATGAAAAAGGTTTTGGATTGTATACTAAAAAAACCCAAAAAATCATGGAGCCCCAATTTTAAATATCAAATAAATAATAAATAAAACTCCAAATAGGAATTCTATCTATCATATCAATTTAGAATTGAGGCTTTGTGTCATACATCCTGGATTTGAATTTTGTTTCTTCAGCCTACTGACTTTGCAACCTTGTGCAAATCATTTACTCTTTCTGAGTACAGGCTAATTATCTATCATATGGTGCTTGCAATGTGATTCAATAAACATTTAGAGTCTCCCATGGAATAGGCTAAAAACTGTAGCCAGAAGAATGAATAAATGGACAAGTCCCAAGTTCTCCTAAAATATTGTAGAGAATGAGCCTGGTATGAGCCACATCTGGGTAAACTGTGGATATATATGTGAAAAGATCCCTTCTCCACACAGTGCTGAGGAAATGGAATGCCAGTGCCAAGCTGACATTCTGCCCATATCTTCTAGTCTGTATTAAGTGATGCTCCTGTGTTTTCTCATGGTCTTGGTACCAGAATAGTTCCACTGTTGGACAAAGGGCAAGCATTACTTGATGCAAGCCAGAATTGTGGTTAGAAAGATCAATGGTTCCAGGAAAAATTTAAACAAGTGCTGAAGTTAAGGGATATTTTTAGAATTTAATTAGAATATACAAGCACTCAGCAGTTCTTATAATATAGTATGATTTCAATTAAAAATTACTGATGATAACTATAACGATTAGAGTGGTGGTGAAGGTGATTATGATGATGGTCATGATTATTTGAACGAGTACTTCACCTTAGATTTTATTAAAACTTGCCATACATGTACTTTGTATTAGGCACCATGCTAATGTTAGGTACATTTCCTTATTTATATCTCACAAAAAGTATTGAAAAAGCTGTTGCTGTTTCCTCTTTGTAGATGAAAAATGTTTGGGCTCAGATGCAAGACCTTGCTTTTAGAATTCTAAGCAGTCTATTCCGTTATAAAGCCTTTCAGATTCCTGAAGAAAATTTGTCATAGGATTATTTTACCGAGTATAATTTCATATATTTCAAAATATGTCATACACATTTTCTTAGTGTTTATTTGTTAGCCTATGAAACTGGGTTATTGAAAAACTTAATTTTGGTCATATCACATTTTATTTTCCCTTCCCAAAACCAATAGACCCATTAGGATACTTCTATTTAAAATCAAGTCAACAGTGTATATTGGTGAAGATTTAGAGCAAGTAGAATTCTAATAAACGGCTCACAGAAAACTGGGAATTCTTTCTGAACATAGATCAATCCTATGACCCAGTAATTGCACTCCTAGGTATTTATCCATCAGGAGTGAAAACAAATATCCAGAAAAATTTGTACCAGTCTACACTTATAAACAACTCAAATGTTTATCAAGAGGAGAATGGCAAACCATTCCGGTTAACCTATACAGCATAATACTACTCACAACAAAAAAAGCTTAAAGCTCATTTTTCTGAGTAAGTGAAGTAAGGTAACATATGCTTTCTCATTCCATTCCCATGGATTTCTAGAACAGGCCAACTGTGCTATGGTAACAGTACTCGGCATTGAGGTTGCCTCGGTTTGGGGGATTCACTAAGAAGGGACATGAAGAAATGTCCTGAGGTGAGGAAAACATGTGGGCTAGATGGGCATATTTGTCAAAATTCTTTAATTGTAATAGTTAAGATCTACGCATTATATCTATATAAATTACACTTTGATAAAAATACACAGCAGGAGCTTTAATTAGATTTTTCATCAAACTAGTATTTCACTTTATCTTTTTATGTTGAAGATTACTTTTAAAGATATCCATAAAAAACAATTTGTATGTGATTTTTGTTGCTAAAGTTTCAGCCCCAACTTCTTTCGTCTCTATAGCAAAAAATAGTTATTACTCCCTAGTATTTAATCACTACTTTTGTTTTTATAACTCTTAAGTTTAGCTGAACACATATTACTAGGAAAAGACCATAATTTTCATGCTTTTTCAAAGCTAGATATGAATATACTGATGTGTGCATATATAGAAGTGGATACAAAGTTCTGCCTAGTTAAAATTGGTAATATACATGACTTGAAGGTTATACCATTAAAAGGCAAGTAGTGTGCTTTCTGCTCCCCTTTTCCTTCCTCTTCTGGAAAAAAATACATTCCCAGTTACTGTGACTGTTAGCAAATATGAGGCATGCATAAAAGATAATGATGGATCTTAATATAAAGAGAAATCAAAATCTTGCCTATCAAGCCACCAACACAACCCTAGACCATCTATTCAGACTTCTAAGAGAGAGAGAGAAAAAGCTTCTTTCCTGTTTATGCTACTGTATTTGGGGATTGTTTTTGTTATAGCCACCTAATCCACATCCTAATTAATAAAGCTACCCTATGTTTATGCAAATTCTGTAGAGGGCTGCTTTGGGAATCCATTAACATCTGTTTGAGAAGAGGATTACAGAAGGGTCTAATGTAGGGATAATTTTTTTTGTTAAATTCTTTTATTGGTACATTGTAGGTATACAACACAATTACATTTCTCACTGGGAATTGTACTTTTACATAATGCATCTTGGTTCTTATTTTTTCCCCATTCCTAGCCCTCCCTTCACCTCCTCCACCCTTCCCTATTTACAAAGACTTTATTTCCATTTTTTCCATTTCTCATCATTTTTTTTCCTTTCCCTTCTTTCCTTTCCCCTGCCCCTCCCACTACCCCTACCCCTTTGGACCTTTTCTTCCTATTTTGCATTATCGATTATTCATTCTAATCATTGGTACATTTTAGGTATACAATATAATGACATTCATCATTGGAAATTTGCACCTTTACATAGTCTCTCTTGGTTCTTATTTTTCACCCTTGCCCACCCCTCCCTTCAACCCCTCCATTCCTCCCTATTTACAAAGATTTTGTTCCTATTTTTCCATTTTCTCATATTAATCCCATTCCCTTCTATCCTTTCCCCTAGCCCTCCCCCTTTGCCCCTTTTCTTCCTATTTCACATTACCTATTATACATTTTAGTCCTTATTTACACTTTCAGTTTCTCACACCAGAGAAACTATTTGGTATTTATACATGTGTGTCCTATTTATTTCACTTAAGAGTATCACCTCAATGTAGGGATAATTTTTAAATTGACATGTAGATCAGCAAACAGAGGGGGGAAGCCCCTTTTCCTGGTTATGGGTAGCACCAACAAATAGGCTTGTAGCCTGTTTGGAATAAAAAGATTAGCAAGAAGGAAGTGTGCTTGTTTTGAAGAGCTCCAGTCTTCCTGAACAGGTCTATCCTTTGCTAAGGTTGCCATTGGACACTGCTCTCCAGGCATCTAATTTCTTCAGCTTTCCTATGCAGACTCAAACAGGCAACCATCTAGTGAGCTTGACCTTGGACTGATGCTACATCTTCAATACCTCTTCTGTAGCTTTGGTCTGGGTTTAGCAGATACCAGATCCTCTCACTCCTCAGCCAGCAGACAGCCATTGTGGACTATCCTGAATCTGATCCTGGAAGCCCACCTGGTAAATCCCTTACATAATTATACATATATTTTACATTGATTCTGTTCCCCTAGAAACCTTAACTAATATAGCAGACCAATCAAGAAATCAAATAATAAATTTGCAAATGCAGTGACATAACAGAAAATCACCACATGGATCCAATGATGACCTCTTGGGTGTCTAAGTCATTTCAAAGGAATCCATGGATTGTAGGTTGTTTTTTTTGTCAAAGAATAGAAAGAACATAAATCTGGGTCAGGAGCACTGTTCTCTCATTCCTGGACATGTAATATGAAGCACATTACCTGCCCTCTTTAAGACTCAATTTCTTCATGTGTGAAATAATGATAGTGGGCTAGAATAAGCCTAAGTGATCCATTGTACAACATGTTGACTATAGTTAAAAACAGTGTGCTGTATTCTTGAAAATTACCCAGGGTGGGAAGAATTTTTTCTTACCCCCAAAATTCTAAGTATGGATAATTCACACATCCATGATAATTTATATATTAATTTGGTAAATTTAGACATTTCATAATGGATACATATTTCATTACAAAATATTGTATATTGTTAAGATGTACAATTTTTGTCTTTTACAAAATTGAGATTTTATAGGTTGATAAAAGAATTAAGCATAACTTATGTTGTCATATTTTATTGATTCTGAGAAATTATTGATATAAATATAGATTATTTTATTCTCATTTGATAAAAATGTCAGTTAATTGTAAATTGTCATGGATTATAAGACACATACAAATTTCAGAGACATTAAGCATGGAAAATACATGTCTTAAACATCAATAAAATGCTGAGTGCTACACAAGCTCCCACTGTTGTATCTGCCATTGGGCTTGTTGCTACTATCACTATTAATTATCATTACCATGTAAACTCATAACCTGATGTACAGAAGAGTTCTTATAATATGATGCTTCAACCCATGATAGGAAAATGATTCCCTCATGCTTTTAAAACAAATTGTACCCATTGGAACCTCAGTCATTGTGGCACCAGGACCTTATACCTTTAATACCTACTTTATTTATTTTTGTCTATGTCACATTAAACCATTGTCAGTGAGAGAGTTTGCAGGGGAGATTTTTGAAAAGGATAGTAGAGGATATGTATCATCAATACAAACAAGATCAAGTCCCTTTCAGTCATATATGTTGAACAATACAAGTGTCATGGTTGAATTTATGACATTGCTTCATTATAATCTATAGATAAGAAGAAAATAATTGCTGAGACATAAAAGTGTCTCTTCCTTTTTAAAAGTAAAGTACTGATGATAGTTAAGAGAGATTCACTTATATGAAAATTTATTTGTGTTTAAATTTTCAGATGCAGTATTTTCTAATATGTGATTTCGGACCAAGTACTCATACTCTAGAGCCTCAGTGTTCTCAGCTGTGAAATAGCACAATAACATCTGCCTTTAAGAATTGTTTAAAAGGCATCCTCACAACAAGTAATTTCTTCTGTTCTTAGTTATCATGTTTTTTCTTCTGATAATCTCTATTCACATTTCACATCTTAGTTCAAATGTTTTCTCCAGAAGGATATTTTTTTTTTTTGGTACCAGGGATTGAACTCGGTCCTTGCACTTGTGCAGCAGGTGGCAAAACCACTGAGCTAAATCCCTGGCCCCTCCAGAAGGATTTTAGATAAGCCACAGGTAATTCTCCTTTTTGAACCTTATACATTTCATTAAAATAATTTTTTATAAAAGTATGTTTAGCATTTGTTTCTTCCACTAGATCATAAATTCTGTGATGTTAGAAATCATGTATATCTTTGTTTTATTCCAAGTCCTCACCACAACACATGACACACATCATTTCTCATAATGAATGAATGAATTGGTGGAGAAACAAATGAGACAAAAGGCCTAACTAAATGCCTGGCACATATCAAGCCCACAAATGGTAACTATTTAAATTTCTCCAACAGCTCAATCCCACTTTTATGAAAACCTTCAGAAACTCTATTTTATCTTCTTCCAGTGTTGTTTTGTTGAAATCATTTCAGCAGCACTAACTCTGTCTGCCTGGGACCCAGCTCTGTTTTCAGGGATCATTTAGATCCATATGGCTGAAGGAAGATTTCTGGGTTTGTTTGTCACTGCGGGCTGGACTGCCACAATCTGTTTGACTGGACTTTAGTGAAGATTTGTTACTTTAGAAATTAAGGCATTTTTTCCTACTGTAAATGAAAGCAAGTCAACGGATTCTGTAGAAATACCAACATTACAGATACCTTCCACTTATCCACGAAGCCCAAGCGAAAGGAAAGAGCGACGGTCATTTCTAGAGGAGTTGCCTAGGGGGAAAAGCATAGCCATTTTCTCGGGCACTGAACAAAAGTATTTGCAAGGATAAATGAAAAGAACCATAGGCAGGCAGAGTGCTTTCACCCTGGAAATCTCTTCTAAGCCCAGTCATTATTCTCAGGATGCAGAGAATGTTTTCATATGGCAAAATACGTATAGAACAAGCTGGGGAAATACTCTTACATACCATATTTCTTGGAAATGAGGCACTTTGCTTCCATGTATATGGACTGCACATGTAGAAATTATTGGCCAAATGCAGAAGCAAAAGTCTAGTTTTAATTTGACATGGAGCTTTTTACCTAGTTTGGATTCTCAAGTCAGACTGTGGGTTTAAATGTCAGTTACATCAGTTATTAGATGCAATACCAATGTTATTTGAGTGATTCTTTTAACTACCTAATATAGCCCCTTTTAATTAGAAATTTTACAGGGAGCAAAGCTCAGAATTGAATTTTAACTCAGTTATATTTGTCTGTAAAGCCATGTTCTTTCCACAATGATATTCACTCAAGCAGCGCTATTAACTAAAGTGTACTTTAGTGCGACCTATAATAAATGGCATTAGATATTTGGGGCAGAGCTTTTACTCATTAACTCTACAATGTTTGGATTTTGAGGACTAGTGAATGAGATCCCTAGGGATAAGGATCAGAGACTAGGCCAAAATAAATAACTTTAATTTCTCCAGTACCTACTGCAGGGTGTGATAGATAATAGAGACTGAGTACATGGTGTTGTAATGGTGTTGACAGAGGAGGAAATGAGGAGTCAGACAGAAAAAAGACAGGGTGGGAAAATTCCTACTGTCTTTGAATATCTCTAGCTGCTTCTATTGTCAGTTTGATATGTTTCCAAGTCACTAGGTATTTCGCTGTCTCCCTTCACACACTCTGTCAACATCCCAGGTGTGAACACAGTTTCTAGGTGCTATATGCTGATTGACATATGAGTGATGCTTCCTATAAAGATTATAGTTTCTGCTGGTTCATTATACTTCTCTTAATGTAACCTAAGTCTAAGAGAGTTTTGATAGTTGCACCACATTTACCCAAGTCGTTCTAAGCTTATTATTAACTGAAACCAGAGAACTTTTTGACTGAAGTTCCAACTTCCTGTACCTATATAATTGATTTTTTAAAATTAAACCTTAGGATTTGATAACTACTTCTGTTAGATTATTCATGGAAAGATGACTTCTTGAATGAGGTAGAGTTTTAAGAATTGTTTAGGTTATTGAAAATGGGAGGTTGAACTAACATGCAGATAGAAAGGGCTTGTCTAACAGAGAGTATGTGCTGAGACAGCCCCTAATGTTGGTAAGTAACTTTAGGTCCGGGGGACTGGCCTGGCAGAGGAAGGGACACTACTTGTGAGAAACACCTGTGGCAGAAGCTGAGGGCCTTAGAAAGGTGCAGGATTAAGACCTGGTGAAGGCTGGGAAGAAGTTGAATTTGATAACCTGGAGTCTCTCATTTTTCCCACCTCTTTGGACTTACTTTGAGACGATTTTCTATACTGTACTCAGGAGAACCACACAGAGGCTAAAGCAAGAGCTTTTCTGTATCCAGTAAGTTGCAACGTTTGTCTGCATTAGTTAAACTAAGGCTAATACTACCTTGAATAACTCAAGCTTGATTCAAAGGCAGCATTTTTTCCAAAATCTCATATATCAAGGATGACTCATAATTACAGTGGATGCTAGAAATAGGAATCTCATTGTGGCACTGCAGAGTATTAGACCATTCAACTATGGCCTTTTGCATACAATGTCTAATGAGTCTCAGCAGTTAATATGAAAAGCATTAAGCCACTTGTCACATTTTAAAAACATTCTATTTCTTTCTGGCTGTGGTTGTGATTTTCTACTAGAAAAGCCAGGTTTACCATCACCATCCTTTCATTTCCTTTCTTTTCATCCATCCTAAAGAACTAATTATCTTAGTGCTTTGCCATCATTTTTTTTGCCTGAATTTATTTCTGGGGGGATTTTAACAAAGTATTTGTTTCATAGCCTTACGTCTTTGGTAGAAACACTGTGATAAGTGGATTAAAGGAAGGAGCCCAACTTAAAATGTATTTGAAAGAAAGATTTTTGAGCCCATCTTGCTTCACCTATCACAAGATATTTTTGCTTAAGGTAATATTACTGAAAAATGATGATAAAAACAAAATATTTAGTGACTCAGAAAGATTATAGAAAATTGTGTTTCTAGCACACTGCCATTAACAGGTCTTCTGAGAATAGAATACTTTTATTAAAGTTACTCTAGCAAACATGCAGGAATAGAGTGTTCAGATCTGTTCAGTCACTGGTTTCGGGACCAGGGGGTAAGGAGGAGGGAGCTGGCATCTCATAAACTGGGACCACACAGGGGCTGTGTACAAGTTGGCATTGGTTGACTGCAGGGTTACCCTTGGGGATTATGGAATTGCCTTATTTATTTGCGTCTAGAATCCTAAAATCCTCACCTCAAATATAATAAAAATATCAAAGAATAACATCCTGAAGGCCAAAACCTAATGTTTCAGCAAAGAGATCAGTTTGTATATTATTTTCTCTTTTTTCCATAGTTCTTCCCTCTCCTAGGACCCCTGTGCAATCATAACAACCCATCCCAGATTGCCTATCTCCAAGAACAAGCTTTCAGCTCTGTTCTCCTTTAACTAGATCTTTTGGTATCATCAGAACTAAAAACTTAAAATGCTGAAATTGGCCCAGTTGCCATTACTGGGCAGGTCTTTTTCTGTGATGTACTGCCTCATCCAGGGGTGTGAGTGGAGAGACATTTGGCATCAACAGGACTATGAGGCTGAACCCTGAGATATCTTCAGCATTATAGCTGGAATTCTGCAGCTACTATTCAGCAAATTCTGGAAGGAGTTCGTTAAAGTGTCAGGAAGAAGCCATGTCTTGATCTAATAGTTGGACAGGGCTTGTTTTAGGATCCAACAGGGAGGCATACTGGGATTGAAGAGCTACCTAAAATTGTTGAAAAGACAAGAAAATGACAGGCAATGTTTTACTTACATCTGAGCATAACTGTTCTACCTCTGCCAAAAATATTTTGAATAAATGAGGTACATTGGAGCATGTTTTTTTCATTAGTAAAGATACTAGTACAGAAAGAAAAAGCTTGGGGCCGGGGATTTAGCTCAGTGGCACCGTGTCTGCCTTGCAAGCTCAAGGTCCTGAGTTCAATTCCGATACCAAACGAGAAAAAAGAAAGAAAGAAAAGAAAAAGCTAAAGGGTAAACTCCATAATTCACAAAGGAAGAGTACTACATATAAATAAGGGACAATTATTTTCCATGATATTTGGGATTAGGTCCAAAAGTAATAAATTTACATTAGCACAAAGCCATTTAGATTAGATGTGAGAAGCAATTGTTTTTTCTGGAATAATTATTTGATCCTAGAAAATTTTCAGTTGCTAGTGTCTCTTGTCAAATGTTAAGTCATTGCTGCTAACAGCCCTAATGTTTTTTCATCCTAGCTTTCCTTAGAGGCTGTTTGAACTAAAAATAAAAGAAGTAATTTGTTTTACTTTGTTTTTGAGATGGAAGGATTAGACTTTGGTCAGGAAGTAAGTACTCTTGTTTATTTTTGCATTTTACAGGGGATTAGAAAGAAAGCTATTTTATAGCTGTTCTTGTTAAAATCTTTTCTTGGTCTCTCTAAATCTGTGTAAGCAAATCACAAATAGTGAATATTAGTAGAATTGTTGTCAATTCTGGGTTCTGAAGGTACTTACTTTTCATTCTTATTAACTGAGGATTATATATTTATAACTGAGAATATATATATATATATATTTAATTTAGTGCAACCTTTTGTGGGAGGAGACAATGTGCAAATGAAGGAAGTGATCGTATATTCAAGGTGAGGAAATAGGGATAGCAGTAAGTTTCAGGGTCTCGTTTGAGAAATGAAACCTCAATGACTACTAACCGGTCCAAAAAAAAAAAAAAATTCCAGTAGCAGTTGCTTTTTCAATAAATCCTTCATTACTGTGTTTTTCTGTTTGGAAATAAGAAGAAAAATTTCAGAAACAAACAAAGGAAACTACCTGGTATTCTTCAGAGCATATCTCTGTGCTGAAAGTAGTTGAGGGCAGTTTGAGTGTAATTTGGGCACATTTCATCATTCAAATCTTCAACTTCTACCTGAATACCAGAAATGAGACAATTTAGTGTATGTTACATTCCTAAAATTTTTAATTTTAAGCTTTTAGAATATTGTCCTGTATTGTGCTTCTTTTTCCTATGAGAAAGGAATATTGTTAGAATAGCTCCTGATACAAATATAGGAGTCATGAATCAGGATGACTATGTAGAAAATTGTCAATTTTCTCATTATAAGGCAGATTTTCATTAGGTCAAATGCAAAACCTCTTCTTAGCTTATTTCCTAAGGTTGTGACTAGGAGATGTTGGGTCAGTGAGACCTAACTCATTAAAACAACTCACAGAAACAATTCCTTCGGTACTGGCTTCATTCTTGATTCTGGAAGGACTTGTGGAATCATTGTGCTACCAGGAAGGCTTCAGTATGCATAGTGCTCCTATCAATCCACCTTTTCACCCACTTATTCATCTTTTTCATATCATTTTCAGTGACTTTTATGTTCCGGATATGCCATGGGTATTATATGCTTAGGATAACTGATAAATTAATTAAATGCCATATCTGAAGAACTCAGGGTCTACTAGAAATATATATATGTAAACCAGTAATGTAATAAAGTATTACAATTTGGGTGCTAAGATGGAAGTCTATATACATTGTGCTTGGAGATCAGAAGAGAGAATGGTCAGTGCTACCTAAAAGGGAAGGGAGGGAAACTTCAGCTGAGCTAGGAAGGAATTAACTGCAAGTCAATCAGTGTGGCTGGGGGTTAAAGTGCTGGGAAGAGGAAATGGGCTGACTCTGCTTCCAGGCCTCATCACAGTTTGACCTTTCCTCTGCTCATTCCTGCCTCCTTCTCTTTCCTTTAATGAGTACAGTCTTCAAAGACTCTTCTTCCTAAATGTTCCCTATGGTTAATTCCATCTCAGAGTCTGCTTTATTGAAAGACAACCTATGTCTAAGGAGGCTTTCTGAATATATAATGATAAGAAATAAAACGGGAGAGTAACATAATAATATCTGTGCTTTAAGAAGATTGATTTAGTAACAATTTAGAAATACTATTTCATAGAGCAGTTCTTAGGCCATGTCCACAGTCTACACAATAGTTGGTAAGGGCCCAAAGTTAAGACAAATGGAATAGAAATGAAAGGAAAGGAAGTTCTATGGGTCACTGGTCATAACTCTAACAGGAAAAAGGAGTTGAAAAAGAGTGAGGCTCACTGAGCTGCAAAACTCATGAAAATTAAGTCGAGATTGTTAATGTTTAGGGTGGATACTTGTAGAATATGAGTAAAGATGGTGAGGACATGCAGGGTAGGCCTAGATTTCACCAGAGATATGGCCTTGGACAATAGAAAGTGGTCATCCTCCTCCTATGCATGTAGGGAAGTGGAGAGGAGATGAGCTCACTCAGGGAAAGTACTTGTCAGAAGAGAAGATGGTTACAGACAGAACTCTGAACAACACCAGCACTTAAGACACAGACAGAAGAGAAGCCAGTGAAAGAGTCTGAGGTGGAATCCCCTCAGGTGGAAGAAGTGGACAGAAATTTGCATCAAATGGTGGACAATGGAATTACTAGTCAAGGACATGGGCTGAAAAGTTATGCTTGGCCCTGCCTTATAGTAACCATGGTCTGCTAAGGGATAAATATAACTAAACAGACCATTTCTAGGTAATATGATGAGAGCTTTGGTGAAGATGCATACTCAGTGCTAGGGGAAATCTGAGTTAGGGTGGGCAGTTCTTGGCATTGCTGAGTCAATCTAATCTTCTGGTAACAACTAAGAGAGGAAAAAGACCTTGAGAAGTGAATAGTGTGTTACCAAGAGAAAAGAAGAGAAGCATTCAGGGAAGATCAGAGATAGGAAAAGGTCTATTTCAAAAATCCATGGTTCATTATTTCTTGTGAAAGAATGGCATTGAGTATTTAAAACACATTCTAATCAGCAAGCTGGATGCAACTCTCTGCAGCTTTCTTTCACTTTTCTGCAGAATAACCTTCTGTGTCATTTTCTTTAAACTCAGATCACACCAGTAACATCTCACTCAACAGAGGTCTAAAGAGTAAAAGACTCTTCAAAGTTCATAGGCTGGAGCTGCTCCTTGCTCTAGGGACTAGTAAATAAAATTTTGTTTCTAACAAATGCAGCCTTATTTTTCTGCAACATAGGAACTAAAATTTTAAATAATCTTCTTTTTCAAATTGTAGCTGAATTGATCTGCTCATCTTTAAAAATATACCTAAATTTATACTGATGCCTTTTGTTTTGTGGAATGATTTTATAGCCATTCACATAGGGAAAAGTATGACATAGATAAAGAGAATAAAATAAAACTTACTTGCAGTAGAAGCACCTGGAGATGATAAATTTTAACAATGCAAAGAATTTCTTCCATTATGTATTTTATGGCCATGTTAGTTCATATTAAAATTTTATTTACACTTTTGTATTTTGCTATGTTCTTTATAAAACTGTTATATGATATCATCTTCTAACTGCTGAATAATTAACTTGACTTTTTCATTAAGTGATGTGTCTATATGTCTGCATTGCCTCTGTAATCCTTTCTTAGAAAACTGAATGTTCCTTTTCCAAATATAATGTATATTACCACCTTGTGCCCTTCTATATGATTCTCACTGGCTCTTTCCATAAGTTCTAGGAAATTTAGACCTTCTCATGGTGTGGTGGATTAACTAATGGTCAACTTGAAACACCTAGCTGAACTCAATCAGCATGGATTGGACATGGAAAATCCACTTGAGGATTGTTGCCAATGGCATAAAAAGAGAACTGGAGGGGAAGGAAGATCGTGGGCTGTTGATTTTCTAGGAGAAGCTTGCTATGGCTGATGTAAACTTTGCTGTTTTTGTCAAAGGAGGAACTCAGGGCCTCACTGTCACTGGGAATGGCTGCTGTTCTTGTCAGGAGAGCTCTGATCTTCATCGTGAACATCACTCTTTGGCTGCAATGTAGATCCCTCAGCCTGGTGGCATGAATCCTTCACCCCACTGGTGCAGATTTTCTAGCTTCCACCACTGGTCTTTGGGCCTTTCAGGTTCAGATCCTCAATATAGACAAGCATGAGACCTTGCTGTGGGCTCTACACCATTGGCTGGACTCATGGAGGACATTGCCTTGGACTTTAGGACTTCAGCTAGGCTTGTGTTGGACATTGCTGTGGAATCCAGACCCTTGGCTGGATTCTTTGGGCCTCTAGTGTGCAGTTAGATCTCTTGCATTCCTTTACATTTGACTTTTTGGGTGGATATTATAAAATAATCCTATAAATTATGTGTCCTGTATTAAGTCTATTTTCCTTGCAAAATCCTGACTACAACACACAGTATATATGATTTTTGGTGAGGTCTTCTGGGACAAGAGCCATGTTCCATTCATTCTTGTCCATGTTGTTTAATCTAACATACAGTAGACCTCTGTCATATCTCTGTTGAATTAAAAATGACTCTAATGATACCTAAGGGGCAAGTATTGTGCCAGGGCTTTTATTGCTAATTTACATGACGGTTCTCAGTTTAACAGATAAATCATTATTATTCCATTTTAAGATGAGGAAAGTAATGATTAATTTCATTGATTCTATGCTATAAATTAATATCTTACTTAAGGTGATTAACCTAAGCTGGATAAATCACTTTGGTAAGACCCTAGACCTATTTCCCTCACCTAATTAATGGTCAATGTCAGTTCTCATGGGAGCTACAAAATAGAACAAGATGTGAAGGTTGTCCTTTAAAAGTGAGCACTAGGACAAGTAAGAAAGTTACACTTGTAAGGTGAAGAATCACAGAAGTGAGGACAGAGAGTTTTCTACTAGAGGGAAGGACTATGTTATCACTGGCATTGCTCAGAATTGCCAATGTATAGTGACAATAAAAAAACAGAAAAATTTTAGTTGGTTTTGCTTTTCCACAGGCAATATATCCACTGTGCCGATGGATCTAGCCCATCACATACCTTATATATAAAATATTATCGATTATAATAGGTTGAATTTGACAAGGATCAAATGAGTGCAGTGAGAGTGAACAGCTTTATCTCATATTTTAATCAAACATCATACTTGACTCTTTCCATCTCATTATTTGAAAATTGCATCTTTGGGTCAAAGATAATGAAAAGAGGAGGATGGTGTTGCAATGAGGGCACAGCAGTAGGCAATTCTAAAATTAATTTAGGATAGTGATTTTTGCAATCAGATATCAGAAACATGCATATATCCTCAGGCCGAATCCTGATTATCTCTCAGCTGTGTCTTCATAGGGGCATTCAAAGCCCTCCGGGAATAAGACATTATATCTTTGCATTCTTGTCCCCAAATACCCTGAACACATTTATTCCATACTAGTAATAAGAATGTTAGATACAACTTATAAAATATTTTTAACTACACATTAATGTGTGCAGAATACCTTACTTATTCTAAGGGCAATCTGTTGGGAAATCAAAATATTGTCTATATAATTGCTACTAACTCTGGGACTAACCCAGTTCTGTCAAAATCTTTGTCTTTGAATGCTAACCCATTGAATGCCCATATCTTTTTGTTTTTCTGTTTTATTAAGAATTTTTTATTAAATTCTTTTATTAGTACATTTTAGGTATACACCACATTGACGTTTCTCATTGGGAACTTGTACCTCTATATGTGTATCTGGTTCTTATTTTTTCCCCATTCCTAGCCCTCCCATCATCCCCTCCACCCTTCTATATTTACAAAGACTTTATTTCCATTTTTTCCATTTCTCATCATTTTTCCTTTCCCTTCTTTCCTTTCCCCTGCACCTCCCAATACCCCTACCCCTTTGGACCTTTTCTTCCTATTTTGCATTATCGATTATTCATTCTAATCATTGGTACATTTTAGGTATACAATATA
>NW_004624845.1:2301939-2325498 GCF_000247695.1 Heterocephalus glaber | reverse complement strand
AGATCCTCTTTTGTTGCCAGTTCAGTGGGTCCAGGTGGTTGAGTATCAGAGTGTTCCATCTCATTTCCCTTTGGGGTTGGTGTAGGTGATCTGGATGTCTGGTTTTGAGACTTACTTACGTGTCTTCTCATTTCAACCTGGGGAGGTGGGCGGTGCTGTTGGAGCCGGAGCAGCTCACCCACTCTGTCCTGGGAGATGTGAAACAGTGGCTCAGAAGCCCTTTCCTCTGGACCAGGAGTGGTGGGATGGATGGTGGCCGAGAATCTCCTTCCTCTGGGCTGGGAGCAGTGGGACGGTGGCTCAGAATCCCCTACTTCTGGGCCAGTGTCAGCAGGACATACAGTGGCCCAGAAGCCCCTTCCTCTGGCCCAGGAGCAGTGGGACAGCAGCTCAGAAATCCCTTCCTCTGTGCAGCAGGATGAATGGTGACCCAAAAGCCCTTTCCTCTCGGCTGGGAGTGGCAGAATGGATGGTGGCTGGGAAGCCCCTTCCTCTGGGCCAGGAGTGGTGGGCTGGATGGTGGCCAAGAAGCCCCTTCCTCTGGGCCAGGAGCAGTGGGACGGTGGCTCAGAAGCCCCTACCTCTGGGCAGGGAGAGGAGGGATGGATGGTGGCAGGGAAGCCCCTTCCTCTGGGCTGGGAGTAGTGGAATGGAAGGTGGCCCAGAAGCCCCTTCCTCTGGGCCAGAAGCAGTGGGGTGGTGGCTCAGAAGCCCTTACTTCTGGGCTGGGAGTGGTGGGACAGATGGCGGCCCAAAAGCCCTTTCCTCTGGGCTGGGCTTTTTGTTTTTCATTTTGCCAAGCCTCTTGTTGATCTCCCAAAGGCTTTCTTAGAATATGCGTTCTACTCGGTAGACATCTATTCTCACTTCTTCAACTAAAAGAATCCAATTTTGTCTGGGGTAATTATGTCTTTACTACTAGATATATTTGTAGTGAGCCTGTCAAAGTGTACCCCACCAACATATAGCTTCCTGACATGGAGGTGGCCCAAGGGAGGCAGTCAAATACTCTGGCTCCAGACCATGAATTTTGAGCTGCACAATATAGAATCTGGTCATTGATGAGATTTATTCATCTCTGTGGTAAAGTCCTAAAGAGATACTTTATTAATTTTTGCTATCTAAATCCCAGAATTCTTTCTGAGACTTCTTATTCCAGTTTTGGTTGAATTCAGTGAACTATACAACAGATTTCTATAAAAATACTTTGGGGCATAAGTCAACCTGAGAATCCCAACAAACATGATCATGACCCATGATTTACTTATTTAAAACAAAGCAAGATGAACAAAATATTAACTAATCTCTATGAGAAAACTTTGTTTTTGCCTTTCACTTATCCTGATCTCTTCTTGTTTCAAGAAAAAAACCAGTGGTGAGGGTTGAGGACTTCAGTAGTTTCACATAGAGATATAAAGAGAGCAGAGGATCATGTAGACTCTCAGATGTATTGCAGGCTTACAAAAGTCCATGGTATAGACAGAAAAACCTAGAAGTAAATAAAAAGTCTTGTCTATATTTGAAGGCGAGTTAATAGGCAACCTGGGACCATTAGTAACCTGCTGTCAGGAGATACTTTATATATGCTTAGGTTTTATATATACATAATTATATCACTTTTTAAATTTTTTATATATGTGCACCCATGTACATAGAGACATAGTTTGTAATAGGCAAATCTTAGAAACAACCTAAATGCACATCAACTGATGAATGGATAAAAAAGATGTGTTTTTTTATACAATGGAGTACTACTTGGCCATAAGGAAGGATAAACTTGAGACTTTTATAGCTAAATGGATGTACCTTGAAACTATACTCAAGTGAAATAAATAGGACACACATATGTTAATACCAAAATATCTCTCTAGTGTGAGAAACTGAAAGGGTAAATAAGGACCAAGTTGTATAATAGATAATGTGAAATAGAAAGAAATTGTTCAAAAGGAAAGGGGAACTTGAGGGGAGGGAAGGGGGAAAGAAGGAAGGGCAAAGAAAAATATGAGAAAAAATGGAAACAAAGATTTTATAAATAAGGATGGGAAGAGAGGTTGAAGGGAGGGAAAGGGATTGAGAATAAAAGAGGAATCAAGCTATATACCATGTACAGATACAAATTCCCTATGATGAATGTGATCGTTACCCATGACTGAATTGTACCAATAAAAGTTTTAAAAATATCACTTTAAATGTCTCTTTATGATATAGGCTTCCAACCGGGTGCAGGGGCACACACTTATAATCCCAGCACTCAGGCAGCTGAGGCAGGAAGATCACTGTGTAGTTCAAGGCCAGCCTGAACTACATGAGATCCTGTCTCAAAAAAAAATAAGTATAATACAAAGATTTCCAAATTTTAAGCAAAATTTGATTTATATCTAGAAAGATTTTCACAAATATAGTTTAAAAATATTTCATGAAGCTACTATAGTAGTTTTATTTGGGTTGTTGTTTTAGGAATTAGAAAAATTTTCCATTTGTGAAATTACAGAACACAGCGCTTGGCCAGGAGAGGCTCCTTCTCCCTTTGAAGATACCATGGGCAGTAAATGACCAAGAACCCTTGGTCTATCATCAGCTTATGATTCTGATCCCTGTGCTGAAGATGACTTGGTCTTTGATCAGAGTAGTATTATTCTTTAAGACATTAATTTGTTATATTGAAAGTATTTCACTCATTAATTTACAGAGAATGTCCTTTGCAATGAATTGAAAATAAAAGATGGCAAAGAAAGATTTATTTGTTCACCCCTTTATGCATGTATAAGTTCACTCAATCAGGACATAATTTCTGAGTGTTTGGTAGGAGGTAGCATAGATGACAAAAGTAAATGGCATTTATCTATTACCTCAAGCAGCTATTGTGAAGTGAACATATATGAAACATTTTATGTCCTAAAGCAATATATGCTGTCTGTAGGTGTAGTGCTATATGAGTAGGAGTTGAAGGACATTTTTAGGCAGCAACATATTTCAGAGAACAACCTATGTAAAATCATGGTGGAGATACAGATGATAGTCCAGGTTAGCAGAAACTCAGTGTGGAAAGGTGTTAACGGGTGGTGAAACTTGAATGTTTCATTGATATTGATTCATTTTTTTCTTTTGGTTTTCTTTTTGGCACAATACTGTACTGAACCTTTGCACTGATCTACATCACCATCCCTCTTATATTTTTTTAAATTTTGAGACAATGTCTTACTGAGACACACTGTATTGCTCAGGATGGGCTTGAACTTGCAATCTTCCTGCCTCAGCCTCACAGAGTGGTGGAATTGCAGTCATGCACAGCCGCAGTTTAACTTATTGAAAACAGAATTGTCTATGTAAGGCTTTTTGAGAGAAATGTGTCAAGATACTACCTGTTGGAGAATCACTTCTGCACTACTGAAATAGTTGACTAGAAAAAGCATTTGAGTTGGGTTAGGGAGGCCATTTAGGAGGCTATTATAATAGTGCAGCCAAAAAATCATAAATATTTAGATCATTGTCCCACTGAAAGTGAGGAAGTGAAAATGAAAATTAGTGATCTTGCCTTTGCTAGAGCTCAGCTTGCAGGGGTTATCTCAATGCAGCATTTTATCCACTGAAGGCATTGAATGCTACCAGGCACACCTGCTTCTTAACTTGAGAATCACTCAAGAATAGAACTCAAGCCAAGTAAAATGCAATTTTCTCAGTATGGAATTTCAGCTAAAAACAAGTGAGCACAGCAGTTCCTAATTACTAGACAGGCGACTTTTTACCAAAGTGGGGAGATCAATTTGAAACAACAACAACAAAACAGGATGCATTCTGTGGCAAGCATTTCTCTAAAGGCAATCTGGCCAAGGGAAGGTCTGTAAAATCTAAACATGCTGCAAATAGGAATTTAAAAAAAAACCTTCCTAGTTCTTAGGAATGGAGCAAGAACTCATTATGTAAATGACTTTACATTTTTCTGATTTGGAGATGGGATGGGTGGTAATTGCTGGCTTTTACCATGGTCCCGAAGTATATAAATGACCACGTGACTCTATTACTAGACATGCTTCTCAAACATAAACTACTCAGAATCATAGTTTTGCCTTGATGTTTTTACATAATATTTTGGGGAAGGATTCGCAATAAAGCTGGCTCAAATCACATTGCTATTGTAAGGAGTTAGAGTGTGGAAGGTTAAGAATAATTATTCCATTCTTATTATAGCAGATTCACAATTTTACCTAAAATAAGATCACACTTATGCAATCACCATGTTTTCCTGCCTAAAAAGAAAGGCCCTGGAATGTTGTTATTGAGGTTTTTGTGATATCCTGATGTGGTCATCATAGGAGGAAAATGAATATGTGATTGTAGTTTTCTTTAAAAAGTTATTAACCAATGATCACAAGAAGATAGCTGACTAATGATAGTCAAAACCTTGAGAACCTAGTCTTAACTCCTTTCTCCACCATCTCTCTACCCAGGACACAGTAGATGTTTGCTGTTGTGTCTTAGAATGCTTTATTCTTTTCTATCTTTTATTTATTTATTTATCTTGGCTAGGAATAACCTTCCTCTTCCTCTATCTTCTATCTCTTTGAAGTGCTTTCTGATTCATGTACTGAGAGCCATGCTGCATGGCATCCTCATATCTCTAGACTACCTTTGTTTCTAAGGGTTACCAATCAATAGATTGTTTTCCGTGAAAGACTGCCAGCCTCTAAAAGCAGCAACTCTGCCTTTAGTCGTATTTATAACACAGGTACTTGTAAAAGACTTGACTCATAGAAGAGCTCAATCAATGTGTAGGGAATGTTTAGTAAATATTGAAGCAATAACATCAGGAAGCATTAGATTTGAGGTACTTTTCTATCTTACAAGCTTAATGGAAATCTAAAAACATCTATATTGACACATGCCTTTCCTTCTACTGGAAAGAGAATTACTTCACATGTTGGTTATATTGACTTAGTAAATATTTCTTGAATATTCACTAGGTTAGATCTTTATGTCTTTATTAAAGATTAATAAAACATTGTCCTATCTTCAACTTGTTCACAAGATAATAAGACACATACTTAACCTCAGCCTTACCACTAAATAGGTGTGTGTGTACACACCATAATGAACTGTAGCATAATTACAATACATTAGGCTCTGCTAAAATGGGGCCACAGGCTCAACTGTATGGCAAAGGACCACAGCTGGGGAAGGTAGAAATTAATTTTGATATCAATTATGATTATAGATTGGGGCTTACAGTTTCCTGGTTTAGGAAGATAATGGCTTAACTTAACATTTTTGAGTCATACTCCGTATGGACTTGAAAATATCCCTGACTGTCTTCTCTGAGAAATGGAAAATGGAACCCTTTGATCTTGCATATGGTCTTCTCTGCCACTTCCAATGAACTTGAAACACATGAAAGTCCAGCTGTTAGGAGATGGCTTGCAGGCCTGAGTTTTCAGATCCTGGGTCTAAAGCTCAATATTTGGGATTAAATCAGCAATGGGAGATGGAATCTTAAGAAAGCAAGTGAATGTTATCTAATGATTGCCTCATAAAAATAAAATATATGATGTAAAGGAAGAGAAATAAATGGCACTACTAAGACCAACATTGAGAGTTACAGAGCCTCGGCCTGAAATCTTTATTGTAAGTGAAGCCAGTTTGTAGGTATTCTGACCTGGGCAGAGTGAGGGAGATCTGTGTCTGATGATGGCCCAGCCAGAGATATGATTTGCAAAGGTGATCTTGTAATACAGGTAGAAACTATGTGGGTATTAATCAAGATATTCCAAATACCTCAGGTTGAGAAATAGGTGCAGAATTTTGAGTATTGCTATTTGACACTGGTCAGCCCCAAAAGAGTTACCATAAATTCCATATAAGAGGCTGGATGGAGCAATGGAAAAAACATCAGCCTTGGAGTCTGGAAACCTGGGCTAGTTTCTAACTACACTGCCATGTGCCGTATGACATGTCACTTAACTTCCCTGGAACTTAATTCCCCTATCTAAAACATAGATATCATAGCAATCTTTCATTATTTACCTAAATCCTACTTACCATAAACTCAATGAATGGTGTTTAGTATTAGTAATATCACAGTGATAGGGGTTAAGTTCAAACGGTGATTAGATATGCCCTGGCCCAAAGTTTTTATCTTTTTGTTTTTCAGTTTCTTATTTTGTATATCTATAACAATAATTAGAATAATACTAAGCTTACAGGTTTTTGCTGAAGATCAAATGAGGTGATATGTCATAACTGTCTTAGTACAATGCTTAACAGTTAGTAACTTCAATAAAGACTAGTTATCACCATCATCACCACCACTACTACCACCAGCACCACCACAATAATCATCATCACTGTCATCAACATCTTCAACTCCAATGCCTTTACCTTTCACTACTGCCATCATCCATGTGGTGTGGGTTCTTTTCTGTTGAACTTACCATCTAGTTGCAATGACCTTCAAGCAGGTATTTGTCTACTCAGAATTGCCAGTTTTGCAGCAAATTATCCTTTCTTTCTTTCCAAGCCTAACACAACTTATACCCAACAATGCCATATTCCTTGACTGACATCTCATATAGACAAATAAAATTTTTTCATAGAAATTATGGTAGCTTGTTGAGTCTAAAACTCTGAGGGTCTGGATTACCTGGTATAAGAAGGGAGTTCTCTCAGGCAGAGATATAGGACATGCCCCAGTAGACTCATCACAATGACATTCACTATTTACTGACCCAGATCTTTGAGCCTGGTGCTGTGTACCATGTGTGTATCATCTGATACTTCAGGAAGGAAATAAGTAGAAATGTAGCACTGAGTTTCAGAACCACTGTTCTTGATCTGAAAATATACACTGAGTTTTCTCAGTTTCATGGTTTGCTTGCCCAGAAATTCTTTCTCTAGAGTGGAAATTTCCCACCTGTCCTTCAAGGCCTCACCTAAGTGACATCTTACACTTTGTATTATGGTACTCCCACCAGCCTCGGTGAGTTTGCTGCCACTCCTCTATGCCCTTTTGCACCTGCCATGGTGTCTTAACAGAAATCACCATGTGTATTGTAACTGTCCACTAAATTGTCTACCTCTCCTGTAAGTCACTAGTTCACAAGGGAGAAGAGTGTCCTATTCATGTTTGAATCCTCAATATCCATGCAGCACAGTATTTTGCATGTGGTAAAAACAAAACATGTTAGTTTTTGTTTTGTTTTGTTGGTAGCAGGGATCAAACTCTGGACCTTGTGCTTTCGAGGCAGGTGGTGGAACTAACTGAGCTAAATCCCCAGCAAAACAAGTTAGTTTTTGAAGGAGACAAATTTTCCTCTGAGACACTTTTACTAACTATAACAGTGCCCTTTTCCTTCCTAGAGCAAAGACCCCATTATTTCCATGGACCTCTGACTTGAGTCCTTTTTGCAAAGGAGAAACTATTCTTTAAGTAAAAATCTCTCCTTTTTATATAAATAACTTGTAAGAGCCATTAAAGTTTATGATATAATAACTAGTCTGTTGAAATATTATTTAAATAATAACTGGTTATAAAATTTATAGATTTATTCTGTGAATGAAGTCTGATGCCTTGGGAACTCCACTATCCAAAATTATAGTATTTGCCGGGGATTTAGCTCAGTGGTTCTGCCGCCTGCCTCGCAAGTTCAAGGTCCCGAGTTCGATCCCCAGTACCAAAAAAAAAATAGTATTATACCTGAAGCTAAAGTCACTTCAGTACTGATTAGATTCCATTTCTCAGTCAAGAAAATTACCACAGAGCTACCTGTAGGAGATATCTCTTGGCTTGGGGGCTGGAGAAAAGCTCATTTTTCCTATAATAAACCAGAAGTTTTTTCTCCCTTTTCTTTTCATTACATTGCTCTGAGCTCTGTCCTTTGTTTATCTAGCTATGTGTTTTTAATGTCAGGAAAGGGAGTGGTGAAGAAGAAAGACACAGGGTCAGAGACAATTCCAGGATATCCTCCTTACTGTGGCCTTGCTTCCCCAGTGTTATCAAAGGAAATAAAACAGAATTATCTCCAAATAAGTAGCAGCACTGCAAGCAAGGGTTAACTCTACCTCCTGAGAAATGTTCACCTCTGTGAGGACAGTGAAGGGTAAGGAGTGAATACATCCCAGAGGGCCTGCTCCTTTGGGCTGTCACCTTCCAAAAACCTATGTGAACCTTTCAGCAAGCGCAGCAAAACCTGCTGTACAGTGCCACACATTTAAAAGTTATCATCAGAAGCCAAGCAGTCAGAGGGTTGTGGGTTATTAAATAATTACTGCATGACAGCCTTTCATGCCATTCTTTATCTCATTAATCCTTATGACAGCCATGTGAGATAAACACTATTATAATAATTCCTTCATATAGGTGGATGAAATTTACCCTTTCTCTTATATGGACTAATCTGAGTTCTCCAGACTCTAGAAATTCACAGAATGGTATAATTCTCAACAAATTTTGAGAATATTAACTTTATTTAGAATGAAAGTTAAAACAACACTGAGATTTCATCTTATCCCAGAAAGAGTGACCATCATAAGGAAATCAAATGGTAACAAATGCTGGGAAGACTGCAGGGAAAAAAAAAACTTTCCTACATTGCTGGCAGGAATGGAAACTAGTACAACCACTATGGAAATCAGTATGGAGATTCCTCAAAAACTGGAAATTTCATTTGATCCAGCCATTCTCCCTTCTAGGTATCTTTCTGAATAGTTAAAGTCATCATATTTTAGGGATATATGCATATTCATGTTTATAGCAGCACAATTCATAAATCTTGGAAGTAGCCTATATGCTGGTCAACAGATAAACTGATAAAGAAAATGTTGTATTTACACACAATAAAATATTACTCTGCCATAAAGATAGATAAAGTTGAGTCATTTGTAGGAAAATGGATGGACTTTGAGATCATAATGTTCAGTGAAATGAATCAGACACACAAGCTTAAATATCACATGGTTTCTCTTATATGAGAAACCCAAGTTATAAATAAAGACCCAAACAAAATATAAATAATGGAAAGCAGGGAGATAGATCTTTCTCAAATGGGAAAGAAATCAAGAGATGGAAGGAGGAGAAAAGGAGGGGAGGAAAAGGAAATGAAAATAAAAGAATTAAAATGTGCTGGGCTGGGGATGTAACTCAGTGACTCTGTGCCTGCCTGGCAAGCACAAGGTCCTGAGTTTGATCCCCTCTGTGGGTTGGTGTGTTATATACACATACCAACTCCACACAAGGAATGTAAACATTATATACTGCTAACATGGTATAATAAAATAAATAAAAAATATGAATAATCAATTTTTGTGTTTTATAATTAGTGTAATTTATGTAAAAAGAAATTTTATTACCAAAAGAACAAAATCTAAGAATAAAATGTAGTCCTTCAAATCAAATCCATTTATCTACATAGAAAACTTGCATATTCTACCATCCAACAATTCTACCTCTATGGTCTTATTTGAGAAGGACTCTCAATGTACATCAAGAGTCATATGCAAAAGTGTTTATAGCAACCCTGTTCATATCAGAGCTAGAAAACTGAATGGTCATCTGCTGGAAAAGGGGCAAATGCATGTATAATATACTTACATAATGAAATAATGTACTACTTAGGATGAGTGAACAATGGCTGCATGCAAATGCATGTATCTTAACAAAAGTTTGGCAAAAATTCTGAAAAGATTACATGTAATAAAATATACTTTTGTTTTTGGTACCGGGGATCGTACTCAGGTCCTTGCACTTGCAAGGTAGGTGGCGTAACCAATGAGCTAAATCCCAGGCCCTAAAATATACTTTTGGTAATTAAAAATTTATATATTTTAGGATTATACCTAAATATCCATGTATATTCATGTATAACATTTTAAAAGATGAGAATAACAAAAGATTTAGGATAAGGGATACCTCAGGTGTGGGAAGCAGGTGAATGAGGTAAAGAAGAAATGTATTTATATATATTTAAATTATAGTCAATGCATAGTCTGTGTTGGGTAGAATATTTACATGCATTTATTGCATTGTATTTCTTAAGCAGAGCTATGCCTGGGCCAATTATGGGAATGTATCCTGAACCAAGAATTCTTCATTTCTGTTCCTTGAGATCCAAATGTAAACAAAGCACAGCAAAACAATAAATCCTTCAGTTTCTTGTTGTTGTTATTGTTATTTTCTATTTTCCCAATGATTTGTTTCAAATTATACTATGGAACAGCACTTAGCAGTGTTTGAATCAATTTTGAAAGAGTAATCTAGATCAACTAACTCATTTTTCCAAGGTGAAGAATGTATATCCAGTTCTAGAATGAAGAATGGTAGCAAAACTTCTTCTAGGGTGTCTGGATGAGAGAGAAAGAAAAGATCAGATAAATGTACAATGGACAGGGGAGCAATGATTGGGTTGAGAATAAATAGTGTGCAGAGGAGCCAGCCAGTGGCACTGGATAAGAAATAGATGCCAGACAATTGAAACAATTGTCACTATCTATGAAAAGTGCTGTCTTTGCAATTGTTTATTAATTCATATCTCCTTCCTGTCTTAAATAAGAGGAAATTTACCCTAATGTATAGAAGAGATTTAATGAACTTCCCTTTTAGCTCAATGGTATGGAAAATTTTCATTTGCTCCACTGATAAGCAGGAATTTGTGGGGAAATTTGTGGAAGTTATAATTCAGTTTAGAAAAGTGCTACAGTGATTAATCTGCCTGACTGCTCAATGATTAATCTCAACCCTTCATTATCTTCCTTAAAGCTTTCTGGTTACTTACTGTAGATTTTAAGAGAAAGTCCAAGCTTCTAACAGGACATTCTATGGCTTGACTTTGTCTGTTTGCTCAGTCTCATCAACCACAATTTTCTACCAGGCACCCTGTGCCATACTTCCTCATGCGACAGCAATTTCTTGAGTGTGTCATGTACTCTCCAGCTTGCATATATTGCTCTGCCTGGCAGGTCATTTCCTCCTTTGTAATCTAGGTCAGCCCAACCAGTTCTCCATCACTCAACTCCAGCATCTTCTCTCTGGAAAATCATCCATAATTAACCAGGTAGATAGGCGTTCTCTAAGCATATGATGTTTACAGTAATTACAGGTTTATATTTGGTTCTTTGTTCTCTAGTGAGAGTGCTTTGAAGGAGATATTTATACTATTTAGCTCTTTAAGTCTCAAGTACCTTATGGAATGAGGCAAGGAATGTATAATATTTATGTCTTTACTATCTCAATGTATATTGTGTTTAGTAAGTATTAGGTGAGTAGATTGAATACCAAGGGTAATACTACAACCACAAGCAATGTTCAGCAAGTAAAAGAAGTCCACTGTATTTGTACTGCAGCAGATTTAGTGTTTAATTCAGCTAGCAGGTGGAGTCAGAGAGGAGTTAGCTGTCTGTCTGTCAAGGAGGCAGTGGAGGGAATTCAAGCATCAGATATTTAATAGAGGGTTGTATTGCACCACATTCTTTCTAGCTGTTCTGATGCATAATCTCCAGGACCTTTGAACAGAGGCTTCTGTTGCTCAGCGGCTTCTGTTGCTCAGCTCTGAGACTCACTGGCACACAGTTGAAGACATAATGTTAGACATTCAAGCACAGGCACAGCCATTGTAGCTCTGTTTCTGAAGTTCCTGACACTATGTGCCAAAATTCCATTCCAAATGGACACTATCAGGTGGAGAGCAGTTTGTAATTAGAAAAGTGATTTTTTTAAATATGCAGGAGTTTTAATCATCCTCTTTGAATTTGTTTTAGGAAACAGTTGCAGCAGTGCCTTTAAAATGCCAATGAATCATCTCTAACTAGAACCTAAAATTATATGACGAAGCCATCTGTATTGCACTGGGAAAATATCATGTGCCATAATTAATTCATTGGACATGATTACATAGAATTATAGAAATACAGTATTTGAGGGGCTCTGAGACCTCAGTGAAAAATCCCAACTCTTCCATAGACCTATACATAAACTTATCTGAAGCATAATTACTCCACCTTTAAAAATCTAATCACAACTTAAATATTTGCCACAAATGAGCTTGTAAACTTGGACAATTACTTTAATCTCTCCTGGCTTTGTTGTTCTCAATTTTAAAAGCAAGAGCAGGAATGTACCATCTATTTTCAACCTTTGTCATTGTGATGGTGAGGTCCATACAGAGTGAGGGTCAGGGAGTAATGGAGATTTGCTTAGAGAAAAAGATATTACTTTCCCACATTATAGCTTATGCTTCCAAGCGAACCAGTCTTGTCATCTGTTAAATATTTTTGCCTCTGATTTTACAAGAAAGAAAAACTTGACATAAAACAAAAGTCGTGATCCCTAAAACTGACAGTGCATAAGTTACATTTTTGCTTTAATAACAAAATTATCAGTTTTAATAAAAAGTAGGATTTTAAGCCAGAAGATATCAAGATGATGGCTGGAACCATCATCATTTGTGAGATTTTAGGTAAATCACTGAATGATTTAGCATCTGACCATAGGTCTAATAGAAGCTTTCTCTTGGAGCTCCCCTGGGCTCCCCAGGAAACAGAGCCTAAAACAAAAGCCTATGTATGACTACTTTATAGGGGTTCTAGTACTTGTTATGACGAAAAGGGGAAAGAAAAAAAAAAAGAGTAAGAACAAGTCAGAAATGTGTTATTTGCTGGTAGGTTGACCAAGAACAATCATCTGAGAAGAGTATGGTGTATCTCAGAACTTTCAAGGAGACAACAGAGGAGGCATTTATCCAAAGACTTCTATTCCCCATTGGTACACTGTTTTTCTCTGGGTTGTTAATTGTTTCATATTTCTGATTAATGCATGTGTAGTCATCAGGTGACTCCCACAAGTCACCTACTTCATGGCTTTAAAAGAAAAATTGTGAGGAGAGGCAAGAGATAAGCAGACTGAGACTGCTAATTCCGTTTATAGCTGTATAAACAGGTCGGAAGCTGTACCAAATTGGTTGAAGCAGTGTTTCTAATAGTGCATATAAGATGTTTGCTATATTTCTACCCTAGAATCATTCAGATCCACTTGTGTTCTCATTAAAGTTCTATCTATTTTAAATGTTCCCCCTAAGTGGTGGGGAGCCATAATCTCTGTGAAAGAAATGTGACACAGCTTGGGAAAATAAAATAAGCAACAGTTTACAAGGCTATACCTGGTATTTATCATTCCTTTCTCTATCACCATTCTGGCCATTATTCACCTCTGGAGAGTGTTTTAGTTGGTCATGGTAACTTGGTAAGTTGGTCTGGTGGGATGACCTGATCTATATTTCCAAGTGATTTGAGCCTTGAATTGCTTTATCTTTGTCAGGATCTGTTTATAACAATTGCTCATTAATCACTGAGCAAAAAAAAAAATGAATAGGCACCTTGGTAAACTATGTGTATTTCAAATGTACTCAGTCCTATCCCCTTCCATTTTGTAGCAGCAGCTCCAGCATATGATGATAATCACTGTGAGTTATTTGTAATGTGAATAACTTTGCCTGATTCATGGATATTAGAAGACTGAAGTGGCCAATTCAAGTTCAAAGGAGTCCTTGTTTCATTCCTGGTAAAAGTATTCATCTACTAAGAACTGCACCTCTAATGCAGTAGATCTATGATTTGGGTGACAGAAAACCAAATTTTGCGAGTGGATAACTTGGAATGATGGTGATTAAAGTCAATGCCATTTTCACTCCTTGGTTCCTGGAACCATGCACCCTAGTCATTAGAACACAAGTACTTAACTGCATATGCTATATCCTGGAATATAGTCTCTATCCCTGAACTGACATGTTAACTGAGAATTAACCAGGCCTCTCCATTGTTCCATTAGGTTCTCCTTATGAGTTAAGTTCACAATGAAATGAATGGATGCTATTGTCCTAAATTAACTGTTTCACCTTCTTTGCTTACTATGGTGATGAGTGAAAACTCTCAGTAGTGATTGAGTTACTGAGGGAAAGCAAAGAAAATACACTCCCATCAACAATGGAGAAGGGTTCCTTTTTCCCCACAGCTGCCTTGGCATTTGTGATTACTTGATTTCTTGTTGATGGCCATTCTTTCTGGAGAAAGAATCTCAGTGTTGCTTTAATTTACAGCTCTCTCATGGTCAGTGAAGTTGAGCATTTCTTCACGTATTTATTAGCCATTTGTTCTTCTAAAGAGTGTCTGTTTCAGGTGCCCATTTTTTAATTTAGGTCTTTTATTTTTGGAGGGGTTAATTTTTTTGAGTTCTTTATATGACTTAGGTATTAGTCCTCTATTTGAAGAATAGCTGGCAAAATTTTATTTTCCATTCTATAGGTTATCTTTTCACTCTGTTGAATTTTATGTTTTTGCTCTATGGAAATTGTTCAAAAGCTAAAACTAGAAATTCCATTTAACCCAGCTATTCCCCTTCTAGGTGACTTCCTGAAGTAACTAAAGACCTCATATTACAGTGATATATGCATAGCCATGTTTATAGCAACATGATTCAGAATAGCTAAATCTTGGAAGTAGTCTGTATGTTTATCAATAGATGAACAGATAAAGAAAATGTATTTACACACAATGGAGTACTACTTTGACATAAAGAAGGATAAATTTGAGTCATTTGCAGGAAAATAGATGCACCTTAAAAACATAATGTTCAGTGGAATAAATAAGATCAAGAAGATTAAATGTCATATGATTGCTTGTATATGAGAAACCCAAATTATAAATAAAAAGCAAAATAAAAGATGGATAATAGGAAGTAGAGAGATCTTTCTCAAATGTGAAGGGGATCAAGAGATGGAGCAGAGAGGGGAGAGAAAGGGGATGAAGAAAGCAATTAAGATGTATTATGTACATTTACCACCTCCATACAAGGAATATGACATTATATACTGTAAACATATACTAATAAAAAAGAAAAGAAAATACATATCCAGAAGAATCCGTACTGGTAAGGTTAAATCACTTACTAGGTTTTGATGATGCATTCAATCTCCTATGGCTGGCAGGGCTCCCCTAAGCCCGATGTGGTGGTGCACAACTGTTATTCAAGCACTCAGGGAGACTGAGGCAGGAGGATCACAAATTTCCGACCAGGCAAGGCAATTTACTGATTTAGTAAGAGTCTGTCTTAAAATAAATAATAAAAAAGGAGTAGGGGATACAGGTTAGTGTTAAGGATATGGGTTTATCCTCTAATATCATGAAAAAAAATGATATTCCCAAATGAAGGCATACTATTGGCCACCACTTAGGCAAGTTTCTCATTTCCTAGTGGCAAGTGGGTAAATATGTCTTTCTTGTATTGAGATTCAAGAAGAGAGATTCAAGAAGAACACATCTACTAGATTTATGGCTGCACATCAAGTGCCAGAGGCTCTGTTGATCTGTACCATTACACAGATGGAACCTAGCTCAACAGCTCAAATTGCGGCTGCCCATTTCAATTTATAGTGTTTCTCCATTATCAATCAGAATCCATCTGGATCCTCAATTACATATTTCTTTGAGCTTGTGACAGTGTTACTAAGCCCTCTCATTCCTTCTTGGAAAGGGTATTGTTTCTAAATTTCTGTCCTGGTTGGTGGCAGATGCACAGCTTCCAAAACTTTCACATAACCTTTCCTACTCTAATGAATTTTATTCCACAGGTAAGTGGATCAAAGACAGGATATGTTAGCTGTTTTACCAACTATAATTTAGGAAATAAGTAATTAAGTATAGGATACATCCTTCAGCTCCCTGGATCCACTATGGGTTAGAACTATCCAAGGATTCTATCTGATCTTAATCTTTGCTGTCACAACACTTCTAGATTCTAAGAATTTATAACATTTGGTATGTACTTCTTCTTAAATACCTGTATCTCATAGCTAACAAAACTTGGGGACTGACTACTTTCTGGACCTATTGGTCTGAAATTCAATTTTCAAATTATTTTACCTCAATATTCCTTGTACATTTTCCTTCAGGTTAAAAATGTCTTTGAAAGTTATTTATAATGAACGCTTTCTGTTCTTTTTTGCTTACCCACCAAAAGTAATACTCCTTAGTCACATTTTTCACACTAACCAAAAGCATACATGAGCCTCGTAAGTGTCCAAATTAATAAGCTTTACTCTGTTCTTAGGGTTTTTAAAAATATCTACTAAGGAGAATGTTGGAAGAAGAAACTTAAAGATCTAGGGCTTGACAAGTATAATAGCTCATGATGGAGATGATATGCACACAAAAGTTCTTTTAAACTAAACAGTCACAGTTACTTGTTTGCAAGAAAGATTTTTTTCCTTACCTTTTACTAGATTTAAGAGAGATATCTACATGAAAAAGACAGATTAACAAGAGAGAAGCATAAAAATTTACTTCATATAAATTTTATGTGACACAGGATCCTTCAGCAATGAAAACCCATAGAAATATGTAAACTTGTTTATTTTATTCTTGTATTTGAAGGATGGCCAGTCATGGGGAAGTCATGATTGAACAAGGGGGATATGATTGTATGGTAATAAACAGGGAGAAACTAAGCAAGGCCTGTTTGCCTAGATTATTCTTGGCATCTGTGTTTAGTCCCTTCCTCTGCATAGACAGAACATGTTCCAAATGAAGTCTCATCACCTGCTTCAGGTGAAAGTCAGAACATCTTTACATTTTTGTGACCCATTTCAGGGGAGAAGAGCAAGGGGAGGGTGGGAGTGACCTTCCTGCTTTTGCTGTTTTCTCAAATGCCAAACAGCTGGATTTTGGGGTAGTGTGTCCCAAATCCCATCACAATTTAAGCCAGCTAGTGCTGTTGACTATGTATTTGAGTGTAAGTCTATGTTGAATATAAGTATGTCCTTGGACAACTTATCTTATACTAAGCACTTCTTTATCTTTATCTATATGATCACAGTAAGAATTTGAATTTATAAAATAAATTACTAACAAAAATCAAATATGATCTTTTGTATAAAACTGTTATGAAGATTACATTTTACTTATTTTCACAATTGCTTTCTCTCCCTCATTCTCAAAGCCATTGAGTGCCATCCAGACATAATCTTATATCCTTTTCCTTCAACTTCAATTATTGTTATGTTATTCCATACTGTATCTGCTGAAGTCTAATGGTGGGAATATAATGATACAAGGAATAAGAATAAAATTGAGAGTCAGGCAATTTACTTAAACTTGTGGAGTTTTGAGAAACAACTGAGAAAATGTTTGGTTTTTAATGTTTATATTGAAAGGGGTTTGCAAAGGTCAAGTGAAGGTGGCTGTGAGTGCGGAGCTGGACTGTTTGAATTAATATAAATAATATTTCTAATTTGTAATTCTAAGTACCTGGCACCATGAAATAGTCAAGGCAATACAGAGATCCCATATTATACCTGTATTAGAACTTAGAAATAGTCATTAAGTAGATATATAAGTAATTTCACCTTTCTAGAGTGTCCAAAATTTCCAACTTGAAATTATACTTAGTTGACATTAAGAATGTAATTCTCTCTGTAATGCAATTTCACAAATGCTTGCAGAATATTGTTTAAGTACCTGACATTGTGCTAAGTGCTTGAAAATAAACTCCCAGTAACTATCTTCATGACTTTAATGTAAATAAATATTGATCAATCATCATAAGGCAAATAGAAGTTTGCCATTACAGTAAATGCTTGAAAGAGCTATACAGGGTAATCTGAGGGTTTCAAATAAAAAATTGACTTGATAAGTTAGCCAAACAAAGTATGAATGCAAACTATGAAACACTTTATCTGTAGAAGGTAGATGAGGGTTTAATTCAACACAGAGACTAGAGCATCTAAGGACAAAGGAAGGGCATTGCAGGTGTCCTAGTGCAGAACTCGGCATTGTAATTATGAAGGCTGAAAAAAAGACAGTGTGGTTCAAGTAGAAAGTGTAAGGGTATCAGTGTTGGAGAGGATGCATGAGGTAGTAGTGGTCATACCATGGTGGGTCTTGTAGAGCACATAAGTGAGCTTTGCTTTTATTTTAGTTCAGTGGCCAGTACTGGAACGTTTTTAAAACATGTAGAGAGTGACTTGATCAGACATTTTTTTTTCAATTAGATTAATTTTACTACAGTTTTTTATTGAACCAAATAAGAACAAATTTGGATAGGTCAGACAATAGGACATATATTTAGTCCAAATATTTGTTTAATTAATCAACACAGGTCTAAATGGCCCATGGATAAAAAAAAATCACAAAATATTTTTAAATGAAAGAAAGAAAAAATACACATATGAAAATTTATGGAATGTGCTAAAGCATTGGTTACATGCAAATTTATATTTTTAAATCCCTGTAGTAGAAAAGATAAAATATCTCAATAATGTAATCTTATGTCTTAAAAAATTAGAAAAAAAGAGCAAACTAAAGCTGAGAGAGGTGGAAAATAAGAAATAATAAATCTAGGCTAGACTTGAATAAATTATAAAACAAAATGTGAAGAAAATAAATGATGACAAAATTGAAAACCTTTTAGCTAGAATATTTTAAAAAAGATCTTGCTAATTAAATAAAAAATGATAATCAGTATTAATTCTACAGAATTCAAAATGATTACAAGAGAATACTATGAACAACTTTATGCCAACAAACTGAATTATTTAAAGAAAAGGAAATATTTTTAGAAAGACACATATTAACAAAACTGACTCAAGAGGTAGAAAAATCTAGATATATCAATAGTAATATATTGAATTATTAATTACAAATCCACATACAAACAAAAGTCCAGGCTGAGATTACTTCACTGGTAGAATCTATTATATAGTTTTAAAAAGTAATAAAAATAATTTCATACTCAGAAGTTAGATGTCAAAGTTACATTTTCTGCTCAATCTATGATACCAAAACTATAATTTGATACCAAATCTATATAAAGATATCAAAAAATGAACCCAGCAACTCAAAGATGATTATACACTACAACCTAATGAGATTATCTCAGGAATGCAAGATTGTTTAAATATTTGAAAATCATTTAATGTAATTTGCCACATTAATAGAAAAAGAACAAAAGTCACAATTTCAGTAGATATAGAAAGCATTTGAAAAATTCAGCATTAACTTATGATAACTATCAATGAACTGAAAATACTAAAGAACTTTGACCTAATAAAGGGTATCTATGAAAAGTCTACAATTAATACCTCACTTAATAATGAATGATGAAGTCTTCTCTCATTAAAGTTGAGGAGAATGTTAGAATGTCTGCTGTCAACACTTCCATCAACATCATGCTCTGGATTCAAGCCTAATAAGCCCTTTTCCAAAAGAAAAAAGGAAGGAAAGAATGAAAAAATAGCAAGGAAGGAAGAGAGGGAAAGAAGGAGGGAGGCAGGGAAAAGAGAAAGGAAAAGACAGAAACAGAATATATATGATATTGAGGATAGAAAGGAAGTATGGTTATAATAATGGTTGTCCACTTGCAAAAATAATAATTACAGATATTCATTCTATAGAACAAAACTAATTTTAATAGAATGGAGAACTGAATGCCTCAGTAACAAACTAACAAAACTCCCCAAAATAAAACCAAATAAACAAACAACAACAACCAAAGGAAAAAAACCATGAAATCATATAAGCCTAAGGAATATAGAAAAATATTTGTCTGGTCATAGGAGGCAAACTGAAGAGTTTAAGATTGAAATAATGAAAGATTTCTTAAAGGAAAAATGAAAATAAAGTTCACTAGTTAACCGTAGAAGCTATACATTAAAACTCCTGAACAAAAATAAAAGACAGAAGACTAATAAAATATGTACTCAAAAAATGACAGAGAAAAACATGCTACAAGCACATAAAATCAACTGGGAAAACAGCCCAGAATCTGCCACTCCTCCATAAACAAAATATATGAACAAACATGAGCATATGAAATATTAAACAAACAAAAATCTAAGGTGAATATAAATATTAATCAATACAATGTTAATTAAAATTAAATGTTCATTTTCCATGTGAAACTGGCTGGAAATCAGATTTTTTTAAGTGGTAAATTATTGAGATTGTTCAGGAGGCAGTAAAAGAACAAACTGATACCATTTTCTTGGTAGACAATTTGGCAACATCTAGCAAAAGCTTTAAAACATTTTTTATTTTTTGACCAGATATTCTGTTTGGGAATACTATATAAAGATACATGAACAAAATTCTTAGCCACTGCTTTAGTTCCAAGATCCTTTTATCTCTTCTTAATAAAATTCTTTCTTCTTATCCTCTGTGACCCCTAATTTATTGTTGATTATACAATTTTACTGATGTTTCTACAAGTCCAATCATGTCACTGCCCATCATTAAGCTGTTGATGAATACTTCATTTATCTACCAATTGTCATGTCATGCGTTACATGAAAACTTAATGGATTAGAGCAAAATTCACTTTATTAAATCTTATAATTTTGGGGGTTAGGAATTTGGGCAGAGCTAGCCTGAGTGTCTTCATTATGTCATATGCAGTTAATGACATGACATCATCAGAAGTCACGCACAGTATTTCATGGAAAGATGGGCAGATCTGATAGATCCATGACAGCTTTATTCTCATGTCTGACACCTTGGCTGGGAAACTGGAAACCTGGCCACAGCTGTCAGTGTAGCACATACATATCTCTTCTAAATCATAGTCATAAGCAACTCAAAAACAGAAAAACAAAAAACAGAAACAGGATGTTTTTGTTTGTTTGTTTGGATGGAAAGGGATTAGGAGGGCTAGGAGGAACCTCAAGGGAACCAGGACAAGTGTGTGGTGCTGAGCACATGATGTAATTGGGGTAGCATTGTTTTATTTTCTAAATAACGTATTCTTTTCTTTTCTTCAGTGAGCAACTGAATTTTTGAAAAGAGACATTGAGCAGGATGTACTGCTCTTTACTACTTGGTCAAGCCCAGAGATGAGTCAAGGGGCTTGTGGGAGGGAAAGAAGACTGACTAAACTTTGATTACTTAAGTTAATGGATAAGTAATGGAAAAAGAACATCTCTCAGTCATCTCCTACCACATACAAAAATTAACAGTAATGTTCAAATCTAGACCTATATGTATACTCCAGAACACATAACAGATAATCTCCATAGCCTTCAGCTAGACAGGGTTATTTAAGACAAAAGAAAAAAAATACAGGAAAGAAAGCGTGAATTATAAAAGAAAAGATAAATGAATGTAACCAAAACTGAAAACAAGCTTTTTGAAAGATAGTGCTAAAAATGTGTTAAATGTTAAGAATAGTGTTAAGTTTGGAAGGATAGTGTTAAGAAAATGAAAAGAAAAACAAAGGACATAAGACATATTTCATCTGACAAAGGACCTATATTCTGAAAACATGAAAAGAAATTGCAAATCTGTATTAAGAAGACAAACTAATTTTTTAAAAATGAATATATTTGTTTAAATATGTAACCAAGGATAATATTCAAATGTAAAGTAAGCAAATGAAAAGGTGTTCAACATCATTAGTCATCACAGGGTGCAAATTAAAATTATAATGGCTAAAATTAAAATAACTAACATGACAAGTGTTGGAAAGGAAGTGGAAATCTAAGACTCTTAGAAGATTATAACTTCTTTGAAAATTAGTGTGTCAATTTTTTATAAAGTTAAAGGTACCCTTAAAATATAGTGACCCCAGGATTAAGTATTTACACAAGACAAATGAAAACTGTGCTCACAAAAACTTCTATACATTTAGTAATTATATACATTTCCTAAGGCTACATGACAAATTAGCATGAACTTTGTGGCAGAAAACAACAGAGATTTTATTGTATCATGTTCTAAATTTGAAATCAAGATGTTGGCAGGCCTGAATGTTCTAGGGAGCAATCTTTTCTTGTTCCTTTCCTGACTTCTGATAACTGTCAGAAATACTTGGCATCCTTTGACTTTCAGCTTTATCTGTAATTTCTTTCTCCTGTGATACATGACCATCTTTCCTCTGTGTGTGTGTGTGTGTGTGTGTGTGTGTGTGTGTGTGTGTTTCTGTGTCTTTCTTAGTTTTATAAAGACAGCAGTCGTATTGTTACTGGAGTCCTAGACCAGGGCCCCAACAGACCAGATTCAGCTACTTGCCATGAGAATCCTATTCTGGTGTGGCTATATTGGTGTGACAGTAGGCATGGTGACTCCTAACAAAACTGTCTTCAAAGTATTGACAATAGTTCTAAGATTATATAGGAGAAGAATAAAAGTAGGGGCAAGAAGTGGGTACAGTTAAGCAGTCTCGGTCAAACTATGATTTGGTTGATCATTATCTCAGGTCTCATCATGTGGTGTCTTGCTGGTGCCAGGAGAAATGATTTCCCAATCATTTTGCTGTTCCTGGGACTTGAGATAAACCAGAGAGGAGAAATGACTCAGATAGAACAGGCCAGAGAAACAAAATGAAGTTAGGTCAAAGACTGTGTTTTTTCAGGCTTAGGGCAATGGCTGGAGACTTGATGGTTTGGAACAAGACATTAAAAAGCTAAGTGTCCCTAAAAATGTTGAAAATATCTTAGTCTTCAGGCTTGAAGGGAAAAGAAAGAGATCAGGTAAATTTAGGATTCATCAACCTTGTATTACCAGTTTTAGATGAACATTCCTTAAACGATTAACAGGACTGTGTGCAGAGTTGAGGAAACTGAACTAAAGTTGAAGGTAGCAAAGGAGACAGTTGCAATATAGCGACAGATGCCAAGCTTTTTTCCTGTTTCTAGTTACTCTTGGACATCTGCAGCACAAGTGAAAAGTTAGTGCTTCCAGCAAAAGTAGTCTTTCAAGTCCCTGTTACAATATTCTCAAGTAACATCACATTCTAGGTTCTAAGTGGGGACGTGATGTGATATTATGTACAGTCCACTCTAGGCCTCCCAAACTCACATCCATCCCACATCAAGATCCTTTCATCTCATATGAGCATCTCCAGAAGTGATATTGACTTATTTCAGCATTAATTCCACATTTCATTTAAATGCCACTTCAGAATTTTCCAAATTTAATCATCTAAATTTCTCAAATTAGGAATGTGTGAAACTTGGGTATGGTTCATCAGGACAAAATTACACTTGGCCCACAGACCTGTGAAGCTAGACAACAGGTGTCTGCTTCCCCCAAGAAAACCTATGAAATAGGCTTAAGATAGACATTACTATCTGAAAAGGAGAAAATAGAAGCAATAATATGGTCATTTGTTCCAAGCATGTTCAAAACTGAGCAAAGAAAATTCTGTTATGCTTCAGCCTCTGACTATAACCTTCTGAGGTGGCATGGTTGGCCTGTGGGCCCTGTAGACAGCCCTGGCTTCTGAAGCTCACTGTCTATCCTCACAGAGACTTTGCAGTGGTGACTGAAGGAAGCTGTGTACTTCCTCACATGCTTGCCAGGAGAGATTTCATCTCCTTACAGCACTTATATCATCTTCATGATTTTTCTTAGTTTTATTATTTTTGTTTTAAAGTTTCTGCCTTCAGTTTGAACTTAACAAAGTCCTTTGTCTTGTAAACATTCCAGCCTTTGATTAAAACTTGTTTTCGAGGTTGTTGCTTTTTCACTGAGGTGTAAGAGCTGATTTTAGAATTTAATGCCAACATTTTAATGAAAAATAAATTAATTTTAAAT
>NW_004624845.1:2277603-2301839 GCF_000247695.1 Heterocephalus glaber | reverse complement strand
TGTATCTTTTTTATTAGTACGTGTTTGCCATACATATTGATTAAATTCTTCATAGGGAATTTGTACATAATATATCTTAATTCTTTTTTTTCCATTCCCCTCTCCTCCCTTCAGCTCTTCCTTCCCTTCCCACTTACAAAAACTCTGTTTCCATTTTTTCCTTCAGTTCTCTCTTTTTAAAAAAAGACTGTGGAAGGGGAAGTGGGAGGAGTAGGGGAAAGGAAAGAGGGGAATGGAATTAATATGAGAAAATGAAAAAAAAGAAACAAAGTCTTTGTAAATAGGGAAGGATGGATGGGTTGAAGGGAGGGCAGGGAAAGGGGGAAAAAATAAGAACCAAGAGAGTATGTAAAGGTGCATATCTTCAATGATGAATGTCATTATATTGTACACCTAAAATGTATCAATAAAAGAACATCATATGATGGAGAAAAAAAAAGACTGTGTTTTAAGCAGTATATGCTCTCTGTCAAAGGGCAGTAGATAAACTGCTTTTCACTTTCTGAGCACATCCTGCATGGAGAGTGGCAAACGGTAGTGCAGAAAACCATAAGAATATCTAGAGTATGAAAAGCTTGCTTAATATTATACAAAATTCTTTCTTTTTTCCTTACTTCCAGTTTTCTGTCTGTTCATCTATGTGTATAAACATCTATGCTTATACACACAAATGCATGTATACACATAATCACAGGTATGTACATAAATATTACATGGAATGGTATATTTTACCCATTGGTTTTCTATCATTTTTATATCAGAAGATAATATTCTATTTCATTTTGTCTTGGTGTTAAATACCAAGCATCTTAATAGCTATCATTCATTAATTTGTTTTGACAAATATTTACTAAACTTTCCCTAGATTCCAGCATTGATACAGGCACTGGAGGAGAAAGGTATAATCCCTTCCCTCAAAAGCGTTACAGAGTGATTGGCAAGCATTTTAATCATAGTACACATGCACGTGTGTGTGTATGTGTGTGTGTATACTCATAATCATAAATGTAAGTGTAATTCATACACACACATACACCTGTTCATGTACACACACTTAAAACTTGGCTTAATTAGTTGCAGGGATAGGTTAGTATGAAATCTGAGTTAGATTGGCAGGCTAGAGACTCAAACAATAATTAATTTGTAGCTCCAAGTCCAAACTCAGTCTGGAAGTAGAATTCCTTCCTTCTTGGGGACTTCAATTTTTTCCTTTAACACCTTCAACTGATTAGATGGGGTCCATCTCATCCAAAACTTGAGAACAATTTGTTTTACCTAAAGTTTACCGATTTATTATTTACCATTATATATGTATGTCCTTTTTTGTCCTTTCAGTTCTCTCCATCTGGTTAAAAATCTTCTATATTAAATTTTCTTGCCTAAAAATGGATATGGGTTATATCTTAACTGGACCCTGACTGATACAGAACTACATTTGTCTTCAGAATATTAGCAGATTCACTGGAGACAGTTAGATGGAAGTGCTGTGCTCTGTGTAGTCACGTGAAGCTAAAACCATAGGCTATGTAAATTTGGAATTCTGATTTAAAAACTCAAATCTTAGACTTAAGAATGTCTGATAAGTAAATTATTTCTTGCATTGGTGTTTAGTTTGACCTGGAAAATTTCAAACCTTAAACTTTATTCAAGTTGACCCCAGATTTGTAGCTTTCAAAGCACATAGCAGGGAAAAATACACATTTTCCATAGAGAAAGACAATAACATCTCAGATGCCAAATTATTTCTAAATTTTTTTCAAAGATATATACAGTATATAGTCAAAGATACATAATGCAGAAAGAGACAAGACTTCACGAGTAAGTACTAATAGAAACAATAGACAATGAGACATCTACTGGGGTTTCTGATATTAGAATGATAACTATTAAAGTATAAAATAACAATAATTATATATTCAAGGAGATAAAGCCATGTATAAATTTTTTCACAGGGAATTGAAAACTCTAAAAATAACATAGCTTAACTAATAAGGATAAAATAGAAATTGCAGAACTGAAAAATATATATTATAAGCTAAATTAGGTATTCACTAAATAAATTTTTAGTAGATTAATCAGCTAAAAGATTAGAGAATTGGAAAATAGGTCAGGAGAACTATCAAGTATAAATTACTTAAAAATTAAAACACAGAAAATTCATGACTTACATTCACAAAGTCCAACATGTATTTAACTAAAATTTCAGAAAGAGAAACAATGGAATGGAGGAAATATTTGATCAGACATTGGTTGAGAACTTTTAAAAACTGAAAAACTAACAAAAAACACAATCAAATCAGAGGTCCAAGAATCCAAAGAATCCAAAACATGAAAAAACAAAAAGAATACAGTATGATGGCACATGCCTGTAATTTCAGCACTCTGGGAGCCTGAGGCAGAAGGATCAAAAGTTCAAGCTCTGCCTCATCAACTTAGAAACTTAATAAAATCTGACTCAAATTTTAACAAAAAAATATAGAGGGTTGGGATGTAGCTCAGTGCAAAGACCTTAGATTAACATCATAGCAAAATTTTGGAAAACCAAAGACAAAGAAAGAAATGCTTAAATCAGCCAGACAACTTTTTGTTTTTCTGAAAGGACTAGACAGAGTAGTGCAGAAAGTAGTGCAGTCAATGTTCTCAATTGATAGAAGGAAAAAAGTGAAAACTACGAGTGAATTAATCTGATAGATTTAGTCTAACAATTTCGAAGTAGCTTAGCAATAGGAAAATTAAATCAGGAAGAAGCTCAGAAATAGAAAAAAGAAAAAAGAATAAATAGAGCAAATAATGGTAAATATAAATAAAATTTTAGTATAGCATCATAATTTTATAGAATGCCTACATCTCTAAATAGACATACACATCCAAAACATTCATCTTTAAGATACATGAGAACAGGAAAGACTATGCAGCATGATGATGGAAGAGGAGTCTCCAGTGATAGTCCCTCCATAAGAAGGTCAGTTTGAACAACTATTCATATCTGAAGATATCTTCACAGAAGCTAAGCAAACCAGGTAAAAGATCACAATATCTATACACAGCACTGGAATAAGAAAAACATATTGATTGAAGAGGGTAGGAAAGACAGTTTTGCATTACTTGGGTCAGCCCTCCCCAAACCCAGCAAGCAGAATGCAGAGAACATTAGAATGGCTATTACAAAAAAAATAAAGGATAAGTGTTCGTGAAGATGTGTAGAAATGGAAATTGTTGCACATTGTTGGTAGGAATATAAATTAGTATAGCTACTATTAAAATAGTATGGAGTTTCCTCATAAAATTAAAAGTAGAATTATTGTGTGATTTATGCATGTTAACAGATAATCATGTCAACAAATAATTGTGAAAACAATAAAAAGCATATTGACTCTATACTGGTATAGAAGAAATAACGATGCTACCAAAAGTAATTAATCTGATAGAAGACAAGATGAGAGAGAAAAAGGAATATAAAATTCGCATGACAAACAGAAAGCATGTAATAAGAGATTTTAAACCCCCATATAAGTACATTTAATATGAATCTAATTTTAAAAATCTAAAGTTGTATGTTGTTCACCAGAGCCACATTGAAAACGTAAGTATACAGAAATTTTAGAAGGTTGTAAAAGATTTGCCGAGAAATCCTAAGAAAAGATGGCACAACCACTGTTTTGCTCAGGCTACAAAAGAATCTACAAACTCAGCCCCAGAAATAAAAGAGTTTCAAACTCTTTTATGATAGATACAAAGCCTTTTCTTGTTCCTGGGGCATGTTTGCTATCTGGAGTTTTGCCAATTTGCTCCAGCAACACAAAGAAAAGTCACATTTTCTGACTTCTTATCATTACTTTGCACAGCCTGAGAGAGAATTGGTATGAACTTGGACTTAGGATGCTACATCAAGATGTCCACTCACATGGGAAATAACAGTCACTCCTACCTCAACCTAGGTAACTTTGCCACTTTCAAAAGCCAAAACATTCCTTTTATTTTTAAAAGAATAATCAGAGGAAGCAGAAATTATGTACAATCAAAGCTCTGGGGGAAAAAAAAAGATTCAAGAAGGTAAATAGTCTCTTCCCAAAATGAGGTTTGTATTTCTCTTCTTTTATCCTCAAGTTCTTTATTTTCCAATAAACAATTTAGAGACTATGAAGTCCAGAAAATAAACTAACTTTGATTATAATGTTGATAGTTTCTCTCAAGTTCTTTCCTATTTTTTTTATAATCTAGCAAAGATAGATACACGATTTCTCCAATTTCTACTATTGTATCCTTTTGTATGTGAAAACAATGAAAGGCTTTCAGATAATAGAGATCGCTATCTGAATAAGTTCCTCTTGAATTAAATGCCTTTTAATTCCTTCCCAGTATGTCTCAGTTCCCAAACACATTAAAAGGGTAGAAAATTTTTATTAAAACTTCAAACTTTCTGAAAAATTGGGATTATTCATTATTTTTACCTCTGTATTATTTCTTTTTGTTTGTTTGTTTGTTTGGTTGGTTTTTTTGGTACTGTGGATCGAACTCGGGTCCTTGTACTTGCGCAGCAGGCAGCAAAACCACTGAGCTAAATCCCCGTCCCCAGTATTATTTCTTTTTTAAGCTAAAAGTTTTGTTTTGTTTTTTGACACAGGGTTTCACTCTGTAGTTCAGGCTGGTCTTGCATTCACTATGTAGCCCAGGCTGACCTTGAACTTGCAGTAATCCTTCTGCCTCAGGTTCCCCAGGGCCAGGATTATAGGCATGTGCCCCTACACTTGTCTATTTTAAGCTAAAAATATCCCAACATCTACTACTTTTTTCTTTAGTAAAAATTAAGTTTAATTTTTAGAACGTTTACATTAATGAAGTCAAAAACTATACAATTTTCTTTTTCTGACTTCTTTTACTCAGGAGAATAACTTTCAGAATCACTCTCGTTGTGCATGCTAGTAACCCCTATTATAATGTGTCATTCACAATGTCATAGAAATAGTATCATGTGGCAAGAAAAGAAAATTGTCTTTATATTTTAAATTAGAAATTAATCATCAACTGGAAAAAATCTGGTACTAGCAGTGATGACTTTGTTGTGAATAATTCTGTAACCCAGTAAGTAAGTCTATCCTTTTCAGGAAGGAAAAGGCCTATCAGCACATAAAAGATGATAGGTAGAGTTTACTTGCTACTCTTTTTTTCAGATATGTAAGTAGGACCATAGACTCACATAAATTTTTAAATATAACACTGACTAGAGATCAAAAGGCCCAATTCAGAAAAGATTATATACTTAAACATTTGTCCTCTTATATCTTCAGACTTGTTTTCTACTCCTTTTATCCTCCTCCTCCTCCTCCTCCTCCTCCTCCTCCTCCTTCCTTCCTTCCTCCTTTTCTTCTTTTTCTTCTCCACTTGAGATTATACCCAGGGCCTTTGCAATGAGCTACATCCCCAGTTCTTTTTATTTTTTTAATCAAGCAGTCTATTTTTGCATGTCACTCAATGTACCACTTTTTGGGATGGGGGCCTTCAAGATGTCAGTTTCTTAGCCCCTTTTAATTGTTTTTGTTTTGAGACAGGATCTTGCCAAGTTGCTAAGTTGCCAAGACTGGGCTCGAACTTGTGACCTTCCTGCCTCAGCCTCCCAAAGTGCTGGAATTACCGCTGTGTGCCAGCACACATAGCTTCTACCTTTATTTTTAAGAACTCCATTATAATCTGAACTTATTTTGCATGCAGAGGCCTCTATTTGCAATGATTATTTCATTTTCCACTCTTTTTACTATAGAATCTTTTAGGGGCTGCTGGTCTCACCTCTACTGCGAAATTTTCATTTTCACTCCCTTATTATGGATCCCTTAATCAAGATTTTTTTTCCATATTTGATTAATATTTAAGTTTTGGTTAAAAGTTTCAGTTGTAATTACTTACTTCAAAAATTCTAATGCCTTCAATAAATAAATATTCCAATTTTATACCTTAAGTATCCAGATGCAAGAAATTTGCTGGTGGTATTTTTTGTGTGAGAACTGATAGAAGTTTAGGAAAAATTAAAATGTGTACAATTTCAAATAGTAGCTTATTCAGGCAGCAATTATAACGAGCCCTCTGCATTATTGTTCTCTATTTTACCATAAAATGAATATATTTGTATCCTAATAGAAATTCAGATCAAAGCCAGATTTAAAACAGAAAAAAATCCCCTTTTTGCTAAATATAGAAACTTCCTCCTTGCTCTTGTAGGAAAGGCTCTGATTTACCCTTATTGACCTTGTTCCTGTTTCACCTATGATCTAATCCCTTCTGGAGTTTCCTTGAACACTGAGCTGACACACTTTATTCATTGAATAAGCTCTACAAGTACACGAAACTCACAATCTGAGAAGATGGTAGGAAACAGGGAGATAGGCTCTTTTGGTGATGACAAAAGGGATAAGGGGAGAGGGAGCCAGGCTAGGGTGGAAGTTAAAGATGACAGAAAATTTTATATAAATATCTACCAATTCCCCCAAACTAATGCCATTATTGTGTATTGCAAATATGTATCAATTAAAAAATAAGAAGTGAACATAACTTCACTTTCTACAGCTAAAGAAGACATTGGTGTTTGTTTTTCTTGGGATGATAGTCTATGTACGCTAGTTATTCATATTCCATCAGAATAACACAAAGGGCCTTTTGGGGTTTCTTAGTAAATGGGACTCTGTGTGTAGTTTTCCCAGCCAAAAAAAAAGAACAGTTCTGACTGCAGGCACAGGCTGTAATCTGGACTCTTAAGCAGCTTTGTTGGTCTTTTGGGGGTCCCAGGCTTCTCATCATGGATCTTCCATTCAAGCGATCAGCAGAACAGACTTCTTGCCTTTTGTGCAAAATGCTGAGGATTGAATCTTCATGTCAGTAATTTTTTGTTGCCTGGAAACAATCCTTGTTTTGCCACTGTAAAGGAATTTAGGTCAGCAGTGAATTAATTTCTGACAAATTAGAGAAATATGGCCAATCATGAATTCTAAACTGGCCCATTAAGGATAGGAAATATAACATTATTTCCCTTTTTTATAGACATGGATGAGAACAAATTGAAAGGCAACATTCTAAAGAAATTCTCTGAAAATGAGCAATTTCATTTTATAACAAGGAGTACCTGCTTTTATCAAAAAGACCTTATTTTACAAAAAGAACTTTTTTTACAACCCGCACCCAAATATCTCCTTTTACACCTCACATTGGTAGCATATAGTAGCGAAGAGATAGAGGAAATAAAATCAAGTATATCTCTTAATTGTAAAAGAATAGGAGTTATTTCATATTTCTTCAGTTTGACAAGAACCATTTGAGAAGTCTCACAGGAATTCAAATGATATGTTTTGCTAGGAAATAAGAAGAAAAAGACCCCCAACCAATGATCATATTCTACCCAGACACTAAGATAACATAATACGTTGATGGAGACCAATGCCAGTCCTTGGATGAAATCAGTTTATAGTGTTCAAAGGTCCCTTTTCAGGAGGCAAGCAACCAACAGGGGAAAAGTATGAGAGGATAATCAGATAAAGAGGCCTTTGTTCATCTGCCTTATTCTAGAAAATGATATACATTTATATTGTCCCTAAGGAAAACAAGGGCCTTTGACACCATGTCTCCAAAATGCTCCATTTAGGTTTTTAAGACTCTTGACAAGTCAAGGGAACACTGCAATTGGACAGGGACTAGAATGTGCAGATAAGTGTTACCTGAAGGACACCCCGAACTGGGCAAACTAGTGTTATTTGTAGGAGCTACCCTCCTGTCAATATGCTAAATCAGCTCTCCTTGAAATGCTAGTCATACAGTGGAAAAAAGAAAGCTAATGTTACTGTTGTGTAGTTTGACCTACGAAATCTCCTGCAGTAACCCACTGCTGAGCAGCTCTTATAACCTGCTGAGTGACACCACTGTCACATATGTGTCCATTACAGATTCTGCAGTGCAGTGCTGTTGCTGAGTGTGCGCCCTTTTCAGACTTGCCAGAAAGTGCTTTTGGGGCCTACATACTTCCTGTAGACCCTACATTTCTAGTAAGCCACAATTAATCCTTTGCTTCCCTGTTATTGCCTGTCAGTAAATCTTAAAAAATACCTTATCTCTCACAAATCTCCTTTGGGTATTTTCTTTGGTCTCTCAGCAACCTATACAGTACTTCTTCCCCAGCACATCTAGGCTGTGGACAAGATAACATATCTATATGTGTGTATAAATGCACACACATGATACACATTTTTTCCCCATTAAATTTATTGGTACATTTTAGGTATGAAATACAGTTACATACATCATTGGGATCTTGTACCATTACATGAGTATCTTGGTTCTTATTTTTTTCCCCTTGTCCTAGCCTCCCTTCACCCCCTTCACTCTTCCCTATTTGTAAAGACTTTGTTTCCATTATTTTCCTTTTCTCATATTTTTTCTTTTCCTTCTTTCCTTTCCCCTACCCCTCCCACTTCCCCTGCTCCTTTAGACCTTTACTTCCTATTACACAATATCAATAACACATTTTAAAAATTACAATGTCAAGATCTAGGAGACATTACCACAGATTTTTACAGAATTTAAAAGGATATAGAAAGCATATTACAAAAATCTGTTATGAAATAAATTTGACAACTTCTAAGAAGTACCTTGGAAGACAAATTAATGAAACTAACTCTGGAGGAAAGATAAAATTTTAATAGCACCTATTTAAGAAAGTATATTCCTAGCTTGAAAACCTACCTATATGGCAACAACAGCCTTGTATACATTTTAACTGATAAATTATATCAAGCATTTAAAGCAGAAAAAAAAAGGAACACTTTTCCCCTCATTTTAGGAAATCAATATTGTGCTAATCCTAAAACTGGGTAAAGATAATAGAAGAAATAAGTATGAACATAGATAGAAATTTGTTTAACAAAACAAATTGTTAGAAGTCAGCTCTGGCAGTATGTAGAAAGTGGTTTTTTTATAGGGATGGCAGTGTTGGTTCAGCATTGGAAGATCCACCCCCAAAAGTCATCATTTTAACAGAGGAGAGGAAAAAGCCATATGATCCTGTCACTAGTTGGAGAAAAAGTATCAAACTAAATTCTACAGCTGTTCATGGTAAAAGCTATGATACACATTTATAATACTTAGGACAGAGAGAAAGAGAAAGGGAGAGATCCTCTAAGTACTGTCATTCTAAAGATCCCTGAATAATACATGATATGTCCTGTTTTAAATACCTGGGGAGCTTGATCAGTGTACAGATTTGAGGTTCCATCTTATCTCTGGGGTAAGACCTAAGAATTTATATATATATTTTAGCAAGTATTCCTTCCAGATGACTTTAATGGTGGCAAAATTTGTAATTCACTGTTCTACAACAATGATAGCATGTGTTTGGAGCTTCCTTCTATATATGAGTCAAATATTAGGTTTATTTTCATGTATAACCTTCTGCAATCCTTCCATGAATTTTATATGTAAGCAATGTTAATGTATAGGTATTTATAAACCAAGTGAGGATATTGATATTAACATAGATTAATACCTTCAACTTAAGATTTCCTCTTGTGGAATAAGATGTAACACTGATTATCCCTGAATTAAGATTTTCCAACTGCTCAAACCAAGAGCTTCTACATAACTACTGGATTCCAGTAGTTCCAGAAAATGCTTTAAAATTGGCAAATTCATAGTGAGTTTGTATGTTACTGTATGTGTGTGTGTGTGTGTGTGTGTGTGCGCGCGCGTGCTCAAGGGCCTCAAGAAGCAGGCATTGTGTCACTGATCTATAAAATAATAATTTTCATGGAAATTTCAAAGTGCTATCTTGAAATTTATACCTAGAAAGAGCAGAGTCTGCTACAGACTAAAACATTTCATTCTGTAGTGTAAATGAAAATTTTTAAAGAATTAAATTTACCATTCTTTTCTTACAGTTAGAAAAAATCCAAGAGAGCACTTGAAACATCTCCTTAGCTCTATAGTTTAGGGAAGAGACTTTGAATAGTTAAAATGGCTTTAAAACATTAAAGGAGATTGAAATACTTAAATCATTTAAGTATTTGTTTAAAATATTTGTTTATTTATTTATGTATTTATTTATTTACGAGGAATCAAACTCGGGACCTTGCACTTGCAAGGCAGGCTGCGGAACCACTGAGCTAAATCCCCGGCCCGAAAATATTTATTAAAATTACTTTAAATTACTTCTTTTGAAACTGTTTAATTTTCATGGTGCTACTCTTGTTTAGGCTCAAATAGAAGCAGGCTTAACTTGGAAATTTGCCAGTGTGTCACTTTGTTAATAAACAATGGCAACTTAGCATGGAAAAAGGCTTAAAAGGTTGATTCAAATATTCCCCAGTCAGAAACCCTTAATTAAATATATTTTAAAAGAGAAAGGAAGACTAGCTTGCTTTTAGGGGCCATCTCAAATGTTCTTTGAGCTTCAATTTTGGAGAAATTCCAGCAGTGTTCTAAAATGGCAGTGATAATCAGTGTTACATCTCATTGCACAAAAGGAAATCATTATAAAATAATTGATAATCTCAAATGCAGTCAAGATGAAGTGATTAACTATTAATCAAGAATCTCAGTGATTAGATGGCCTCAAAGGAACAAAGTGATTGTGGCATTCATTTGAAGCTGTGGAAATTGATTCTAGGAAAATCACAGCATGCCAGGATTGGTTCCAAAAGCTTACTTTGGGTAGAACTGGCCTTGGTAATACTTGGGAAAATATTTTCTTTTTTTCTAGACTTTTCACAAATTTTGGTGTGCAGCAGAATCACGTAGAAGTATCATTACAATAGAGACAGCTGGTGGCTTCTTATCCAGGCTTGTTATGGAGTAGGCCAGGGACAGCCTTGATGTTCGGCTTTTATAACAAGTTTCTGGCTAATAATGATGCTGCTAGTCTGCAACCTCATTTTGAAAACTACTCCCCCGTTGTGCTCATTTCAGCAGCACACATACTAAAATTGAAAACTACTCCCCCATTAAACAAGACGAACTTAAGTAAAAGGAAAGAAATATTTAAAATTTTGTATAGTTAAAACTAATATTCCATATTTTTAAATAAATGGGCACATGATAGTAATTAATGCTACTGAGATTTTTCTTAGCACTTGCACCATATAATAAGGCATTTATTTCTTGCAAGAATCCTCATAGGTAAGTACTTCACCTCTATATTAGAAATAAATAAACTAAATAAAAGAGTGCCTAAGGAAATATCCTGAGGTCATTTAAGTATTAAAGGCTGACATTTGGATTTGGAGCCTGTCTCCTGAGCACAGTGTTGGCCCTGATCTATGTATACATGTCTAGGGCTGAGAACAGAGCTCAATGGTAGAGTGAATACCTAGTATGAGCAAGGCTGGTTCAGTCCCTAGGACCACACACAGAAAAGTTTCTATGTATAACTCTGTCAATAAGAAATAGTACAATAACAAGAGAACAATGGAATTGAAGTGTAACCTAGACTTCACAATGTATTTACTAACTATAAGTTTTAGACCTACTAGAATCTTTTAATTTTATTGTCCTTGTAGGTCAAGTGGAACTAATAATAGTTATATTTGAAGGAACCTAAAAAAATTAAATCATATAATGTATATGAAACAATGACAGATCTATTGTGTGTGGGTGTTCAACAAATTATAGCTATTATCTTCTAATGTCAACTGTAACTCCAGAAATATCAACAATTAACCTCCTAGCTCATGATCTACTATTCACCCCTTTGTGCAGCCACCCATCTATTTAGTTGTTCTATGTTAAACAGTTATGAACAAACATTGAGAGGCTAACCAAGAGCTAAAGGAAAAACAAAGCATCTATAAATCAGCAACATTACCTAACAACAATGATAAATTAGACTGAGATGGAATCCAGATAACTCTGATGCGAAGAGACTGTTTGCCAATTCAGGTTTGAGGGGTTCTACTGCAGCTACTTTCATGTAGCCCCTTTGTCTACCCCTCCCAACTTTCAGTTCAGCACCTGTATATTCAGCCTGTTTGTATTGTGGTATTGCAAAAAAGGGGGCAACACAGCCCTAGTGAACAGTTTCCTCAAACTTTGAAGTGCCGAATCCATCTGTGGTAGAGTTTTTACTTGTCTTTGGCTACACTGAATTTTCCATATGGTCCACTGCAGATGTAGTGCTACCAAGTGTGTGATTCATGTCTGCAGATAGTATGAGCTGATTTCCATAGCAACAGGACATTTAAAAATGAAAAATGAAGACTAGGTTATATAAAAGAATTGTTTTGTTTTTCTTTTGTTCATTTTCTGACAGGGAAACTTATTTGTAAGGATTTTTATAAGGTAATAGACTGAAGTTAATGATTGCATTAATAACAGTCCCCCATCAGTCATGCCACAAAAAATGGAACACAGTCAAAGGTACCTGAACTATATCGACAGTTAACCCAAAACTCAAGTTGAGATCTTCTTATCTTGCTCTATTTCTAAGTCTAGCAATATGCAAAGTAATCAGAAAAGGAAAAGAAAATGTGATTTGATGTAGAATATACTAATATTACTAACATCCATTTATTCAATATACTTATTGTCACTATTATAAGCCAGGCATTATTATGAAAGACAGTTTGACTTTAAGAAACTCCAAGCCTAGGAGGGAAGAAAGAAAGAGAAGCAAATATATTCAATACATTAAAATTGATAGAAATTCTTTTGTGGGCAGCTGGAGGATTCTTCTTATTGGCCTATTTCTTGGGTCATCCCCACCCTCTCAAATATCCTGAAAACCTTGTATAATATATTAAAAGTAAATTTGAAGTATTAATAAGCCTTCAGGAAAGTAAGAAATTGTCAAGTTATACACAAATAAAGAATAACAATTCAGAACACTAAATACAGTAGAGCTCTTCAGGTGGTATTCACTGTTAGGACAGCTGCCATACAACATGAACTTTAATACAGGTTTTCATGGACTCATGGAGTAAAAAAGACAGACATGAAAGCTTAATCAATGAATGCCAAAAGCAGGGAGCTGAATAGCCTTCTCTGCTCCAGTTCGGGCTTTAAGAGTATAAAGATCTCTTCAGTGTAAAGATGATTTATAGCCAAAAATAAAATCAATACAATTTTCCTAGTATTCTGAAAGATCAATGTTTCAAGAATAATTAAATGAACCCTAAATGAAAAATTAAAGCATAATAATTGAGAAGGATAAAATATACCTCACTCAAGTTTCAATATATTCTCTCACCAGCTGAAACTACCCAGTCCCATACTTAAAGTGGTCCAGAAGCTAAGGTAAATCTTCTTTGTAATACTCACCTTTATTCCAGTCCTCAAATAATTCTCATAAATAAAACTTTAAGGAAAATGTAATAATAAAGGAAAAAAACTAAATCCATAAGGGAAAAAGGTATTATAAGTAAGAACCAGTATTACAAGACCAGAGACTTAGTAACACACTGTCACAAAAATTAAAAAATTTTACAAAAGGGCACTAGGGATGTAGTTCAGTGGTAGGACATCCCTGGGTTCCATCACTAGTACCAAAAATAGCACAAAACAAAAGAAATAAATGAAAAAACAGTAGAGGCAATCTCATCAAATCATCAGTTAATAACATAATTAGATACAAATTATAAAATAACTATTTAATGTGCTTAAAGAAATGAGACAAGGCTGGGCTGGGGATTTAGCTCAGCGGTGCTGCCACCTCCCTTGCAAGCACAAGGTCCCGCATACCAAAAAAACCACAAAAAACAAAACAGAAATAAGACAAAGTTGAAAATGTGTACTCATATAGTGAATAAGGAACTAGAATCAATTACCAGATTGAAATTCATTTAAATAATGTAAGTTAGTTTAACAGCATATTAGGAAGAGAAGAATAGGAAATTAATGAAATAGAATATGGGTCTGAAGAAATTATCTGTAAGTACAACAAAGAAATGAAATGGAATTTATGATATTGGAGTAAGAATAAGCTAATACACATCATTAGAGTTTCAAAAGGAGAAAAGGGAAAGTCAGAAGCAATATTGGATGAATTTCTAGTACAAATAAAAGATTAATCCATATTTTTAAGAAATCCCCAAAATTACAAGCAGGAATAACCAAAAGACAATAGGAATATTATTGTAAAACTACAGGTCAATAAAGCAAAAGAGAACATTTAAAAATGATAGAATATTTTCCAAGTAGTCATATAAGAGAAGCAAGGTAGAAGTCAAAGTGATTTATTCAATGTATTAAAAGAAAATAACTATTAACAATACCTCATGGAAGTATCTTTAAAAATTGGGAGTGAAACAAAGACATTTTCAGACAAATAAAAACTTTAAAAGTTTATTGGTACTAGAACTATACAAAAAATTCTTTTTATTATGTTTTAGTTTTTTGAGATGGGGTCTCCCTATATAGTTCAGGCTGGCCTTGAACCCACTATGTAGTCCAGGGTGTCCTGGAACTAACAGTGATCCTCCTGCCTCAGCCTCTCAAGTGCTAAGATTGCAGGCATGTGCCACAAAAAATTCTTAAGAGTAAGGCAAAGGACAATTCATCCAAGATATGTTTGCATGAAACTAAAGCAAAGAAAGTGGCAAATATGTGACTAAATCTAAATAAATATTGATTATAAAATGCAATAAAATATTGGGGATTCAAAAATAAAGGTGAAATTCATGATAATTATGCATATAAGTTGAGAAAATTTGTGAATGAAATTAAAATGTTTTCTATATCTTGTATTGCTTAGGAAGTAAAGAAAAATTGATTAAATTTAAAGTATGAACATCCTAATTACTAATATAATGATTCAAACAACAAGTAAAAACAAAATGTATAAATTTCAAATCAGCAGAAGGAATAGAATTAGAATAAAAGGCCAGAGCAATCCAGAGGAATGCAAAAATGATAAGAAAAATAAATGTAGTCTAGGTGAGATATGTAGAAAACACAAAATAGTAGAAATTAATGCAAAATAAACTATTTTTGCCCATAGTTGGACAGAATGTTCCAGTTTAAAGTCAAAGATCCTCAGACTGAATTTTTACCTCTGGGGCTGAATGCACAAATATTTATTACTTTAAATTTCTGTAGGTCAAGAATCACGTGGTTTATCATGTGGTTTTGGGTCAGCATCTCTCATGAGACTGCAGTCAAGGTATTGACAAGAATGCATTATCTTATGGCTCAACTGGGAATGAATCCTCTTCAAAGGTCACATATGAGACTTATGAAGGGCCTCAGAAGATCTTCCATCTTCACTCATATGATCCTCTAACAGAGCTGTCTTATAATGCACAATTAGATTTTCATGCAAATAGAAGAAAGCAAGAAAGAATATTTAGGACTGGTAATACTGTATGAGTTCTAATTAGGTGTTTTGAATTGCATTTCCCTGATGGCAAATGAAATTGAGTATTTTTCCTAAACTGATAGTCATTTGAAATTTTCTTTTGAAAAGTATCATATACTTTGTGCATTTTTAAATTGGATTCTTTGGGTTTTCTGTTGGTGTTATAGAGTTTTTAAAGTTTTTAAAATCATTTGTCAGATGAATAGTTGGCAAAAAAAAATACTTTTTCCCATTCTATAGATTGTCTCTTCAGTCTGCTGATTGTTTCCTGTGCTGTGCAAGAGTGTAGAGGACTTTCACTTCCTTGGTTACATTTATTCCTAGGTATTACTGGCAGCTATTGTGAATGAGATTCCTTTCATGATTTCTTTCTCATCAATATCTAATTATTGTATTTTGGAAACTTTTGGAGGACAGGGTTCTTACAGGATGTCTCCAAGAAAAAAAAGAGTTATTATTGGTTGTATTGATTATTTTATCGGAGACTATGGGAAAAATCAGTATTTGAGACATTATTTATAAATAAATCATCAAATGAGTATTTATTTCAGGGAACCAAATTTATAAAAATAAACACAATAAACTATAAGTTCAGCTATGAATCATATTTAGATTTATAGCAAATAAATAATAATCTAATGAAAATCATTTAATACAACTTTTTGAAGGCTAAAGAAAAAAATCATGAAATTGAGTTATAGGTGTAAGAGAGAAACCATTGTCTTCTAGAGACAATAGATGTGTAAAATGAAAAAAAAATGAAAAGAAAAACTGAAGAATAACATATGCATATTATTTAGAAATATAAGGTAAATATATATAATAGAAACAAAGAAATAACATAAAAATTATACTTTGGCAATCAGTGGTAGGAGTGACCGGAAAAATGACTATGTACATATATTGCTTAGACAAAGTAACATGAATGACTAGAATAACATAGAACCGTTTTCTTTATTTTGGACAATAAAATTAATTCATATTTGTTTGTAGATATTTGAAGAATACAGAGATGCCAAAAGAAAATATTTTATTATTAACATGGTTGACAATACACAGACTATACCCACTGTTTTATAATCTTTTATTACTTAAAAGCATATGGCAATTTCCCCATGAAATTTCTTTTAATGTAATTTTTAAATAACAAAAAGCCCTCAAAAATTCAAAGATGAAAATCACTAAGTCTCCATGGAAAAGAGGAAGTGACATTTGAATGGAACCTTTAAATATAATATGATAGTTGAATTCTTGCTGAGTTAATTAGTGAGCTGCTTTACACGCATTACCATGTAATTTTCATGATAAATCAGAGAAATAGCTACCATTACCATCTCAGTTGTACAGAATTTGAAACTCAGGTTTAACAAAGGTTTTGTTCAAGGTTATTCAACTAATGTACGGCAAGGCTAGAACTTAAAATTACAGGGCAACATGGTAAAATGTCCGAGATATTGGTTTAGAACAAACCCAAGTAGCCACCTGGCCTGTCTCCAAAGACTGGGTCATTAACTTCTTCACCTCATTCAGGACCTGGTTAAGTAAAGAAACAATGGAGGACATCACAGACAGAAGACACCAAGTATTTAATATCTCAGAAATATGAAGACTTAAGGCCTACCTTGAGCCTGACAGATGTTTTCTTCTTTTTTTATGCATGAACTTCACAATATTTGTAAAAAAGATGTGACTGAACAGGTTAATTGGGGCAACACTAAGGAGCACTTTGACTAGCACAGATATCCATCAATAGTCATACGTTTAATGGTTATTAGTGACAAAGAGGATTTATAAAGGTACAGACTCTTCAGTCTTAATTGGTTTGTAAATAATTTACAACATTAATTTTATATAAAAATGGAAATTATCAGGGAGAAGGCAAACATTCAAAATTTTAAATTAAAGCTGAAGATGTCAGGTTTTTTTTTCTTTTAGTAGTATTTTATGACAAGTTCCCAAATTTCCAGGGTCTGGATGAGATTCTTTCTTATTAGGAGGTCTTCAGTGGAAAATTTTAAAGGAGCAAGCTATGTGAAATTCGAAACTAATTGAGAATGCCATGATTGATCTAATTTGTTTAAAATGTTATTTATTTCTACAAAAATGCCACGACACATTCTACCATCATAATAATAACAAAAAAATGTAATCATGAGTTCTTTCTTTTATTGACCCTAGTCTGAAAACATATTAATTTTTACCAATAAGACCTATTTAGGAAAAATATCAATGAGTGAGAAGCCATAATTTAAAGCCTGAAATAAAATTCTATAAATCTGTATTATTGCTGTAATGTTGATCTGTCTCAAATATTTCACAACACTGTTAATCTGTCTTTCCAGTACCAAAATAAATTTGTTCACCAGGAAATTTGGAGAACTTCAGACAAAACCCATCAATAGACTAAATTTATCTCTTCTTAGAGCGAAATTCTGGAGACATATAGAAATGTTGTAAATTGCACCTTACAAAATGGAGAAATAAGATATCCTACTGTAGTTAGATTTCTAGAGGAAAACAATGAGATTAAAATCTAACAGCTTCTAAAGTTAATGTGATAGCCATATTGGATCTTGGAACAGAAAAATGACATTAGTTGAAAAACTGATCAAATTCAAATAAAGCATAGAGTTTCACAAATAGTAATGTACCAATATTGAATTCTTAGTTTTGATGAATGTAAATGGCAATATAAGATTACCACTAGGGGAAAGTTGTTGAAGGTTATATGGAGAGTCTATGCTATCCTTGACACATTGTGTTTTAAATTATCTCAACATAAAATATTCATCAAAATATTTCCAAATATTAACTTCAATGTTATAAGAACAGAAATATTTTGTTGATTTGATGTCATGTCTCCAAAGAACTCTTAAAATGGTTATAAGTAATATTTAAAGTTTCCAAAAAATTTACCATGTTGTTTACACTGTCTTGTCTTGTACATTCATTAGTAATAACATTGTTATATTTATTAAATATTCAATCTAGCTCCATGTCATTATTTTAAATCACTTAAACATTTTTCAATCTTAATTCATCTTTTTTTGGTAGTTTAAAATTATTAAGATATAAGACTGCCTCCTGTCAGTGCCATAGACTATGTGTCTGCATCCCTTTCTGAAGGGATATGACTTTCTGAAGTCATAAATCATATACAATTATGTTAGGAGCAGGAAGGTGAGAAGAGGTGATCTTAACATAGTGATTATTTAGGCTCAGTTCTTTCATCTTATATGTTGTTTGAGGCCTGGAACACAGAATATTCTCACCAAACTCAGCCTGGTTTATATTAAGACTGAACACTCCATGTATGTACAAGAGGAAGTATTATTAAGGCCTGAATGATAAGTTGGACATCCCGAGTAATTGCTCTAAAGATCTCTATACCTGGAAGAGTCATTGTCCTATTGTGCCTCCAACATCTTATCTCTCTGACTGTTTCAAATAACAATTTTTCCTAGTAGAGCTAAAGTTTCAAATAACAATGCTCTTAGCTGTTTCTAGATCTCTAGCTTTAGACACATCTTTGCTTTTGGAGAATTGGCTTAAAAATCACTCCTTTATCACAGTCTATGTTTCCTGCATTTGAGTCTTCTAAGCTTTCTGAATTCTCCATACAGAATGGACTATTGTGCTATCTGTCTGGAAGAATCTTGGGAGTCTCTCAAATGGCTCTACATCCCTATCTATCTGAAGATATTATTCTTTCAATGATCCTAACTTCCTTAGATGAATGCTTCAGTTCTGGGATCATCTTCTTATCCTTTCTCTTTCTCATTTCTAATACGGCTAGAAGAAATTAGGGCAGTGGAGGGACCATCCCAGACCTTCAAAAAATCTGGATAGGGAAGGACTCTTGGGTGAGAAAATACCAGTATTGATAAAATGCTATAAGTAAGTCACTGTGATTGCAGCCTGGCAAGAGGAGGGTACAGTGAAGCAAACAGGGGCTGGAAAGAAAGGACCTCAGATCTGACAAACTCTTGTCATTAGAAAAAAGTTTACAACAGTGAAAACTATGGAGTGACATACTTGAAAAACATCTTAAATGATCACTTTCATTGCCCTGTGGACAGGTATTAGACAAAGGCAAAAACCAAAACAGAAAAAGTGAACAGAAGTCCAATGGAAAGAATTCAAATGAAAGACTGATTTGGAGAAGTGGAAATAAAGAAAACTGAACATATTTAATATATATTTTGAAGGGGTGATACCCTCCTCTACTCCCCACAATGCCCATGTCCTCATCTGTGGAACTTGTGAGTATGTTATGTTACATTAGAAAAGAGGACTTTGTGGATGCAGTTAAGGTTATGGACTTTGAGGGAGGATAGCCTCAATTATCAAAGTGAAGCCAATCACAATGTCCTTTAAAAGGAGAAAGCATTCTCAAGCTAGAGGCAGAAAAGGATGTTAAGAGAGGTGTGGCTTAGAGATTCCAAGTGTGAGAAGAATTTGTCATGCCACAGTTGGCTTCTAAGCATAGTATAGGCTGTGCCTAACGTGAGGGACCTGATGAAAAGCTGAAAGTTCCCAGGTGCAGTGTGAATGAGTACAGAATGTCCCCTGTGTCTGCCAGTGGCATCTATGGTAAAGGCTGAGTTTTTTCCCAGGTGGCCCAGATGTCACATAAAGATCCTGTGGTCCTCAGAAGTTTGGTTAAAGGAATGAGGAATCCCAAAGGCTATACCTCAGTGCTGCATCACTATATGGTAATATAGTAGACATAGCCTTAGGGAACAAGTTTGGGGAAACTGAACTCAGAAACTTTGGGGCAATTGGAAGTTCAAATATAAATTCAGCTTAAATGTAGAAAAAAATGGGCACATTTCTTACACGTGAATTTCTGGACTGACAATTACACCCATTATTGTTGAACCATTTTTATCATCATCATGGAAGATTGAGGGGCAAATTAGGAGTCCAAACAATTTCAACAGAGCAAGAGGAAATAAGAATATGTGGTAGAAAATGAAAGCTATGAAAGTCTATTTTATTCTACATTTGTTGTAGTGTATAAGTGGATGAGGAAGATGAGAGATTTTTAGGTTGTTTTTGCACAGAAGTCAAATGGTGGACAGTGACACTGCAGAGGCTCATACAAGTATGGCTTGCATGCTGTAATTCCTAATCTACTTTCTGTAATCCATTCTCCCATAACTGCTTATTTATTGATTATTTTCTGTAATTATTTTTTTCAATTTGTTCATCAGCTTTTCTGATTGCCAGAAACAAGCTTTAAAACTGTTTTAAATAAACAAATATTACAAATCTATACATTTTTTTCTGAAGCATTTTAAAAAAGCTAATTTATCCACAGGTTCTTGTTTGAACAACGCAATCATTTAAATGTATTTGGGAAAGAACAAATTGCTAGTAAGTGGTAGTACTTAATCTTGCATATTTGTCTCCAGAATTTGATGGCTTAATCTCTTAGGTGACTCCGTGAGGAATTTACTATAAAGTTGGAGAAACAAAGCACCACATGCTGCCCTTCACACATACCAACTAAAAGCTATCCAAAACAATATTGGGCAAAGGCCATAGCTTATGCTTAGAGCAATGTCTATCACACCAGCACCATGCAGTTCAGAATTTTAGAATAAATTATACGAATAAATGCAAAGCGTGTGTCAGAGCCTTGCCTCAGTGCTATAGGAATTCAAACAAAGAGACCAACAAGGGGGAAATGTTGCTAAAAAAGCTGTATGACAGAGGTGGGCCTTTAAAGTAGGGCATAGAAAGATATGGACAGGAAAGGTGGAAAGTGTGGGCCAAGAGCTACAGAAACAGTGAGTTGTGGGTATTTCTCCAACAAAAAGGAAGTGATTTGGCTTACGTGGTGCATACGTGTTGAGTAAAAGTAAAGAATAAGTTCAAGAAGACAGGAAGGTAACCAGAAGACCAGCAATTTGGAAGCATGACTCAGCAGTCTTGATTTGCTATAAGAATGATGGTAATGATAGAAACAATAAGAATACATAGACTTTAAAAATAAGCCTGTGATTTCAAAGACACTGGCTTAAAATATTTGTTAAATATTAATTTGGCAGAAAATAGATTAGAATAGAAAGTGCTTAGATATTTTGATGCTTACAGGAGTATTACTGTTGGCATGAATGTGAAGAGGAATGTCTGAACTGGGTTCAGGATAATTAAGGGTAAATGGAGGATGTAATAGATTTCAAATGTCTAATATGTGCCAGAGATATGATATATGCTCTCTTAATGCTCAAAAGAATTATATATTATATTTTATATATGGTATTCTGTCATGAGCCCAAGGCCTATTTCAAACGTTTATTAATTATATGACATTAGGCAAGTTATTTAAACATTCACTGCTTCATTTTTGCAACAAAATACTTGTTGAACATCTATCATATGCCAGCACTGGGCTAGGTGTTGAAATAGAATAATGAACCAAATAGCCCCTGTTCTTACAAAATCACAGTCTATGAGGGAAAACTGATATTAATATGTAAATATATGTTTTCTATTGCTGCCATGACAAATTACCACAAATGTAGTGGCTTAAAGCAATAAATGGATAAATAAATAACTTTAAATACAATACACATCAATTTATTTATTATAGTTCTAAAGTCCTGAGATTCAGACTAGCTCAGCTGATTGTGTCCATTTTCACTAGGTTAAACTAAAGGTATGCCCATTTGGGTTCTTTTGGGACAGCTTTGAAAAGAATCCTCTTCTAAACTCATTCAGATTGTTGGCTGGATATCATTCCAAATAGGTGTAGAACAGGGGCCCTTATGTATCTATTGACTGTCTGCAGATTGCCTTCCTGGAATCCTAGCATACAAGCCTCTAAATCACAGAGCCAGCAGTGACATGGAAAATCATTCCCACACTTGGAATCTCTGACTTCTTACATCATATCTCTGGGACATTCTCTTCTGCTTCTAGCTGGAAACAGTTTTCTCCTTTCAGAAGCTGATGTGATTAATTTGGTCCCACCTGGAAAATTTGTGCGTATTCTTTCTATTGAAATGTCTATAAACTTATTTAGCCTACCACAACGTGCAAGTTATATTTCAAGTATATTCAATTCTCTTTCTTTCCAATTCCACAGGTCAGTCTTTCACTTGAACATTTCTCAGCGATTTGTAACTAGTTTCCCTGCCTGTGTTATTCCCTCTCCCTAATCCTGTTTTACACAGCAGGCAGAGTAATCCTGTGAAATGTGAAATGTTACTTAGATTATGTTACTTAGATTATGTTGTCATTCTTTATGGCTGTCATTCTTTATGGCTGACTAGTACTCCAATTTATTTTTTTAAAAAACCCACATTTTCTTTATCTGGTCTCCAGTTGACGGGCAATTGGGCTGTTTCCAAGTTTTAGCCATTACAAACTGTGATGCTATGAATATGGGTGCACATATATTGCTGTGGTATGATTCTTTTAATCCTTTTGGGAATATACCCAGCAGGGGAATAGCTGGGTAAAATGGGATCTCCAATCCTAGTATTTTGAGGTATCTCCATATTGATTTCCACAGTGGTTGCACCAGTCAGCACTCCCACCAACAGTGGAGGTTTCCTTTCTCTCCCACAACGCAGCCAGGATTTGTTATTGGTTGATTTCTTGATAGCAACCATTCTTTCTGGGATGAGGTGGAATCTCAGTGTTGTTTTCATTTGCATCTCTCAAATGACCAGTGAGGGTAAACATCTTTTTCATATGTTTATTTGCTATTTCTAATTCTTTGTCTCAGAAATGTCTGTTCATTTCAGATGCCCATTTTCAGATTGGGTCTTTAAATTTGGGAGGTCTGTTTTTTTTAAGTTCTTTATACATTCTAGATAGTAGACTGTTGTCTGAGGAACTACCAGCTGTCTCTTCATGGTGTTGGTGGTTTCTCTTGTTGTGCAGAAGCTTTTTAATAAGAAGAGATCCCACTTGTTGATTCTTTGTACTAGTTCATGTGCAACTGAGGTTATGTTCATGATATCTTTTCCTACACCAAAGTCTTCAAGAATTTTATCTAAAATCTCGCCCAGCCAGGTTAGTGTTTCTGTTTTAATATTTGGATCTTTAATCCATTCTTATTTTAGTTTAGTGCATGATGAAAAATATAGGTCTAGTTTTAATCTTTGACAAGTTGAAACCCAATTTTACCATCACCATTTATTAAACAGTCTATCTTTCCTCCAGTAAGGGTATTTGGCCATTTTGTCTAAGATGAGGTGGCTGAGTGTGTCTGGAGTTGTTTCTTCATCTTCTAGTCTGTTCCACTGGTCCTCAGGTCTGTTTCTGTGCCAGTACCATGCTGTTTTTATCACAGTAGCTTTGTAGTATAGTTTCAAGTTGGGGGTTGTGGTAACCCCCTACCTTCTATTTGTTGCCCAGAATTTCTTTTGCTATTCCTGGTATCCTCTATTCCAAATGAATTTATGGATTGTTTTCTCAAGGTCTGTGAAGTATGCTTTTGGAATTTCCATTGGGATTGCATTGAATCTATATAGCAGTTTTGGAAGTATGGATATTTTCATATATGGGTTCTTCCTACCCAGGAGCAAGGGATGCCTTTCCATTTTCTGTTATACTCTTCAATATCTTTTTTCAGAGGGCTATAGTTTTCAGAGTAGAGATCTTTGATTTCTTTTGTTATGGTGATTTCTAGGTATTTCAATGTTTTGGATGCTATTATAAAAGGAGTTATTTCTCCAGTTCCTCTTTCAGTGAGTCTGTTTTTTGTGTGTATAGGAAAGCTATTGATTTTTGTGTGTTGACCTTGTATCCACTACTCCACTGAATTTAGTTATTCAATCTAGAAGACTTTTGGTGGAGTTCTTGGGGCCTTCTTTATAGAGTATCATGCAAATAATGACAATTTAACTTCTTCATTTCCTATCTTTATTCCTTTTATTTCTTTCACTTGTCTAATTGC
>NW_004624845.1:2206738-2229339 GCF_000247695.1 Heterocephalus glaber | reverse complement strand
TATATGAAAATATTAGAAATGATAGTTTAAAAAGAGAAACTGGTAGGAAATAAATATACCTTATGAAATAAACAAAGGTTTACTTAATAAGATATGTGCAGGCCATCAGGAAATTATATAAATGGTCCTCTAGAAAAAAAGAAAAATATGTATGTATAATTAAGATATTTTAATAGTTAGGGGCTTGTTTTATTTTAAAGTGGTAGTTCATGGATGGGCAATTTGCCAATATCTATCATAATATTAATTGTACATGCTCTTAAATAGCCTCACAACTATACTTCTAGGTGTCCAGTAGCATCAGTTAGAAACATTTTGGTTGTAAGTGACTAAAATGCTACCTCAAAATGGAATAGGCAAAAATGGAAATTTGTTGGTTTGTGTCACCATAAAGTCCAAGTCTCTAGTTCTTTCTGCCATCAAAAACAACTTGTACCACTTAACATTAGGTCAACAGGGTTTACTTTTCTCTCTTCTTCTCGGCCTCTGTTTCCTATATTTGGCTCCATTACCAGACAGATTCACTCAAGAAACTGGCAGAAAGTTTATAGTACTTCTAACATTGTGTTGTATGAAGCTTGTGTTCAGTAGAAAATAATGTTTCTCTTCCTTTCAAATTAAATGAAAGTCTTGATGCTTTTGAGCCACATGGCTCATGGGCCATCTCTAAGCCAAATTATCTGTCCTGCCATCAGTCTAGAGCACACATTTTACCTTTAACTTTGGGTGTACTCTCTGAATTACATGGAAAGGTGGGGAGGAGATTCCAACAAAAGTCATTTAGATTCCTTTATTAAAAGAATAGATATAGATACTGAAGAGCCCAGTGTCTAAAATAGTTCACTCTACAGAATTGCAGAAGGCAATCATACGAGTGTTCACCATGAAATTATAGTAGAAGTAAATAGAACAATTGTAAATACACATCAAAGTAGTAGTTATGTAAACAAATCACATGATTTTATTTCAAATAAATGAAATCTAATTGCATGGACTTTTAAAAGCCTAATATATATAATTAATGAAAAGGGCATATTAAAAGAGAGTAAATGCCCCTCTTTCTGTAGAAATTGAATTGTAATTTGTAAATTTGCATTCAATGCAATGCATGTAAAATTACAGAATAATATATATTGAATTCTTAAAATTGATTACTTTTAGAGGAGAGTAGTGGATTCAGGGTATATAAAAAAAGGAAAGATTTAGTTTCCATTGTATATACTATTATAAAGAAGTTTATAAAATTTTCAATAAATATTAAAAATTTTAAATATTTTAATAGTATATGGAGTTATCTGCCAATTATTACAGTAAATTGATGACTAAATACTACTAGAGATATAACAAACAAAATAAAAATTCAAATTGTTTGATTGAGGTGCTAAAGTAACTCATATTTTGATTCTGTATTTTCTGAGCCGAATGTGAAGGATAATGTTTTTTATGGTTTACCTTATAAGTCAGAGCTCTTACCATAACAGCAGCATAACAAAGTTGGAATTCTTTTAGTGAAAGAGTCATATGTTTCAATTTAGAGTAAAAATCTCAAATTGAATACATATAAAATACACATAAAATTTTATATGTGAAATTGTGAATCCTTTATCTTGATCAGTGATTAAGCTGTTACCTGTGAGGCACAGTACCTACAGCATTCACTCTAGCATAACAATTCATTTACACACATCCCATCTGCACTCATCAATGAGCTTCTCGAAGACACGGACTGAGTGTGAAGTATATATACTTTCAGCGACTTGAAACACAATTTGGTATACAGAAGATGTTTCATGTTGGTGGGTGGATGGCTAGGATGAGAATAGACTGAATACTGGAAAAGTGGGTCTAACACAGTCTTCTGAAGTTGAAAAGCTGTGGGTTCAAAGATCAGTTTTGCAAAAGTAAAAGTTGTGCAACATTAAGGACATTATTTTTCTGATTCTTATTTCCTCATCTGTGAAATAGAGTAATAATCTTGCTTTTATAAGGGGGAGAGAAAATTAAGAAAATAACACACCTAAAATGATAAAGTACCCAAAAAGTATCCAACTTTTGAGAAATGCTCAATGCGTGCTAGTTTCCCTTTTCCCTCTGTACTCTTCTTGTAAAGACACCGTAGAGTAATGTGCCTTACATTTCACCAATAAGCATGAGGTGAAGAGTGATCTGGAGACACTGGGTATTATATGTACAATCTAAAGGCCAGAATAGAGCATGAGAAACTGGGGCAGAATTTCAGAAATACATGAATACTTAAGTAAATAATGAAATAGCCAGGACTTTGCTGCCTGCTAATATAAAGATCATAGTGCTCTAAATAAAAATCTAGACACTTAAAATTAGATTTTGTGCCTCTTCAAAAGCCATAATTCATTGCTTAATAGAATCACCTTATGTTAAATTCTGTAGATTAATCCTACCTATTTTGCACAGTTCCAACCATTTTTCTGGCCATAATCAATAAACTCATGATGTACATACCTCTTAACTCTTCAGGTAAACATAGTTTGTTATGTGACCCTTTTCAAGTTACCTAACTTAAAGAAGCTATTATTAACTTTACTGAACCATCCTACAGCCTTGTAAAGTTCATTTAAAAATCTCCAAAAATAATGCGAAAGCCCTTTGAAATCAAGTTACAAAAATCTTACTCCTATGAATGAGTGTTCCACTGTTGGCTAATAATTCTCCCACTCAGCTTGTGGTTCTTACCATATCCTTTCATGATCCAAGCTGTGTGGGAATCTAACAGAGCTTAGTGGAATATGAGGGATATAGTAAAAATCCTCCCTTTGTTTTCATCATATGCAGCAGTAGCTATGGCTTTGAGGGATTAACCCTTGGTCTAAAGCTAAGGCTTGATTATTCTAGATCAGAAATTCTACAAACTCATTGAGGATATAGTAAATATTTTAGGCTTACAGGCCGTACCACTTCAATCACATCTGCTCAATCTTGCTACTAAACATCAAAACAGCCATGGATAGGAGCCAAACAAATAGATGCAGTTGGGCTCTAATAAAACATACAAAATCAGGCAGCACCATGGTGAAAGATGTAATTTGCAAATCTCTGCCCTAAACCAATCCTGGTAATTTAACTCTTGACACCAAAGTTTGACTCAGAAACTCATTTAGTCTATGATGTAATCAAAGAATGAATGCAAGATACTGTGCATATTAAAGGATGTGAAGGAATATTTAGTTCTTACCTTTACATCGGACAAGTGGTAAATATTCAGAATATATAAAGAGCTCAAACAATAGCAAAAAAAACCCCTCAAATAACACAATTAAAGATGATGGGAAATAGATCCACATAGACCAAATTAAGTCATACATATGGCCAACAGAATATGAAAAAATTCTCAACAGCATTAATCATGAAAGAAGTACAAAAACAAATCAGAACCATAAAGAGATACCCCAGTAAGAATTGCTACTAAGAAAAACACTAAAGATAACAAATGCTACTGAGGATGTGAAAATAAAGGAACAACTTTAGATTGTTGGTGAGAATGTAAATTAATACAGTCATGAAGAACAGTGTGGAAATTCCTCAAAACTGCAATATGATTCAGCAATCCCTCTACTAGGTATATTTACAAAGGATATGACATTAGTCTGTTAAAGGGATTTCTGTATCCCCATGTTTATTGCAGCACTATTCACAATAGTGAAGAAATGGAAACAACCTATATGCCTTTCAACTGATAAATGGATAAAGAAAATGTAGTATATATAAACAAAATTGAATACTCCTGAGCCACAAAAATGAATAAATCCTGATGTTTACAACAACATGGATGGAACTGAAGATCACTACAGTAAATTAAATAATCAAGGTACAGAAAAAAAGTACAACATGGTATCACCCATATGTGGTATAAAAAAAATCTCATAGAGGGCTGGGGATTTAGCTCAGTGGTTCCACCACCTGCCTCATAAGTGCAAGGTCCTGAGTTTGATCCTCCATAAAAAAACCCCCCAAAAACCAAAAAACAAACAAACAACAACAAAAACAACCTCATAGAAATTAAGAGTAGAATGTGGTTCCAGAGGCTTGGCAAAGTAGGAGTAAGGTCAAGGTTGGAAAAATGTTTGATCTGGGGCTGGGTTACAGTCACATAGGTTAGGACATTCTGGTGTGATGTTGCACAGTATGGTGAAAAAAGACAGCAATAAAGAACATTTCAAAAAGCTGGAAGAAAGGATTTTGAATGGCCTGCTTTATTGTAAAATTTTCCAATTCTTTGAATGTGACAAAATGCAATGTGAAGAAAAAGAAAGTAATGTTATGTTAAGTATTTCCCCAACTATTTTGACCATGGGCTCTTTCCCTTATAAAGTACAACCCCTGACTGGAAAGGAACATCAGGACTTCCTTCCTAGTTATTTTGTTCCCCTCACTGTTTTGTTTCACTCTCAGGATTGGTTATGACCATTGTGTTCATCCTGCTAAATATGATTCTCCCTCCACTGGGCCTATTTAGATACTCCCCAGGTGGACAATCCATTATAACACCTCCTGTAGGAGACTGCCCAATAAGTCTAATTGCTAATCTTGATTATGTAAAACCCTTAGACTGTAATAGTACATTTGAGTCATTTTATTGTATTAATCATTTATATTATTTGAACACTTACTTTGAGAAGCACAATAATATAAGATTAAAGATATTCATCGGAAAATTAATATAATTTTACAACATCTACCTCAGAAGTATATTTGCAAATTTAATTGCTTGCTTGCAATCAACTTAGCCCATTACTTGGCCTATAGGATTCACTCAATACAGGAAAGCTGTTATTATTAGCAATAGTAATAATGAGAGCCACAGTAGCAATTTCATGGTTTACATAAATCATCTAACATATGTAAAAACCTTGTCAGTTACCTCACATACAATATTCTTATTGCACATCTTCTTTGTTTCAGGTATATGAATTACATTATTTCATTTTGACAGCATATCTATAAGTATATTCTACTTATTAATTAGATGAGGGAACTGGTTACTGATTTTCCCAAAACCAGCCTGGGTCAGGATACAATAAGTTGCCAGTCATTTGTAGTCCTAATTTTCCTTCTTTCCTCTAGTCTATATTAATTTCCAGGCAGTAACAGAATATCCCATTACTGGAATATCTCAGTATTGGAATATTGAGAGAAGTAAAGTATGAAATAATGTTAATTGAAACCATTTAGGAAGTAGCAAAAGATAATAGAATTTAACTTAAGTAATAGCATGAGTATGGAGGTCTCAGTGACATTTGCATTTTTTTGGGTACATGTGATGAGTTAGTTGCTAGCTTTTGCAGTAGAAACTATCATTCTGTATTGTATAGACTAGAAACCTGAGACACTGATGGATAAACAACAGAGTTAAGATTTACAACTGTTAGTCTCCTCTGGAATGCGGAATCAAAGTATCTGAAGAGGAGAAAAGTAAGTAGAAGAATAAGAACACCCCAAGCAGAAAGGACATGGGGTAGGTGTGGTGAGTATGAGCAAAGAAGTGAGAGTTGACCTTTGCCAGAATATTGAGAAAAGAGTTAGAAGAGAAACAAGTATTAAGATTTCTGGCATCCAGGTTCACATTAACTTTTTAAAATTAAATTTATTGGTACATTTTAGGTATACAACACAGTTTCATTCATCATTAGGATCTTGTACCTTTACATGATGTATCTTGGTTCTTATTTTTTCCCCATTCCCCTGCCCTCCCTTCATCCCTTCCATCCTTCCCTATTTACAAAGACTTTGTTTCAATTTTTTCCTTTTCTCATGCTTTTTTCTTTTCCCTTCTTTCCTTTCCCCTACCCTTCCCACTTCCCCTACTCCTTTAGACCTTTTCTTCCTATTTCAATTATCAATTATACATTTTGTTCCTTATTTACACTTTTAGTTTTTCACACCAGAGACACTATTTGGTATTTACACATGTGTGTCCTATTTATTTCACTTGAGTATGGCCTCAATGTGTGTCCACTTAGCTATAAATGTCTCTAGTTTCTCATTCTTTATGGCTGAGTAGTACTCCATTTTATAAAAAAACCCCACATCTTCTTTATCCAGTCTCCAGTTGATGGGCAATTGGGCTGTTTCCAAGTTTTAGCTATTAAAACTGGGCCACTATAAACATAGGTGTGCATATATCACTGCGATATGATGCTTTTAATTCTTTGGGGAAGATACCCAGCAGGGGAATAGCTGGGTCAAATGGGATCTCTAATCCTAGTTTTTTGAGGTATCTCCATACTGATTTCCACAGTGTTGCAGCAGTCCACTCTCCCACAAGCAATAGAGAGGTTTTCTTTCTCCCCACAACCCCGCCAGCATTTGTTGTTGGTTGATTTCATGATAGCAGCCATTCTTTCTGGGGTGAGGTGGAATCTCAGTGTTGTTTTCATCTGCATCTCTTGAATGACCAGTGATGTTGAACAGTTTTTCGCATGATTATTTGCTGTTTTTCCTTCTTTGTCTGAGAAATGTCTGTTTATTTCAAATACCCATTATTGGATTAGGTCTTTTTATTTGGGGGGTCTGATATTTTTGAGTTCTTTATATGTTTTAGATAGTAGACCTTTGTCTGAGGAACAGCTGGTAAAATATTTTTTCCCACATTGTAGGTTGTCTCTTAGCTCTGTTAGTGATTTCTCTTGCCATGCAGAAGCTTTTTAATAAGATGCAATTTCAGTTGTTGATTCTTTGTGCTAGTTCCAGTGCTACTGAGGATTTGTTCGTAAAGTCTTTTCCTATGCCGATGTCTTGAAGAGTTCTACCTAACTTATCTTCCAGCAAGTTTTGTGTTTCTATTTTAATATTTAGATCTTTAATCTACTTCAATTTTAGTTTAGTAGGTGCATATTAACTTTAACATGTGGCAGTCCCTGTGGCAAGCACTGATGTTATTCCACAGCAATAGCTTTCCAATTGAATCCGTTCCAGTATCATTGCTTTCTATTGCTCTTTTCATTCACTTCTCTTTATAAACATGTTTATGAGACACAAATAAGTCAATCCTACTTATGTTCTATTTTTACCTTTTTATCCTCACTGAAATGAGCTGGATTCTTTTCTTGATTTTCGCTGCTTTCTAAAAAGCCCTGGCACTTCCTTTGTGATACCTCTTCACTGAGAAAATTTCTTTCTACCAAATCTGTTTATTTTTCATTTCTTTGTTCATTCCATTTCAATACTCCTACCACACAGGAAATAATGGGCAAGGTGAAAGAATAAAACAAGTTTCACTACACTAATAGGAATCACAACCACTTATGCAATCTCCCCCTGCCAAAAAAAATGTGATATTACCAGTGATTGTTCAGTGCAACAGGGGTATAGTTGTGAGCATTTAACTGAGTATAGAGAGTTGGGGAAACACATGGGGTGGGCTAGATTTTTCTGGTTCGACTTAGAGAAGTTGGGAACTCTGTTTTCTAGTACATCTTTCTCTGAAGAGTTCTGGGTTTAATTTTGTGAAATAAACTTGCACAAGATGTGAAAGGCAGAATTTAATCAGTGGCCATTGGCTTTTCAAGGTGTATAAAACCAGTTATGATGACAGCTCCAGCAGACATGTCCACACTGTCCTCCAGTTTGCATCCAGTTCATCTTTCTGAATACTGGCTGTTCAGAGGAGCAGAAGCTTCAGGCCAGCGATCACATGTGTGGAGGCTGACCAGAAGAGATAGCAGCTCACAGAAAATGGGGATAGTACCTCTCAGGGTAAATTTTAGGGTTAAAGTGAACTCTAACAGAAATATTAATTCTCAGCTGGCCATGGTGGCACACTCTTGTAATCCTAGCACTGTGGGGGGCTGAGCCAGAAAGATTGCAAGCTTGAGCCTAACCCAGGCAATTTAGTGACACAGAGACCCTGTCTCAAAATAAAAAATAAAATATTCAATACCCAGTACAATGATTTTTTTAAAAAGAAAGCAAAGAAATAAAGCATTAATTCTTCTTGGAAAATGCAATAGTTTATAACTACAGGGCATATCATAGTAGAAGTGTTAAGAGTACTGTTATTAAAAAAGCACATTCCAAATATTTATTCTTCATTCTTTCTACCATATTCAAATACTTACAAAGAGTTACTGAATAAAACAAAGTACTTTTCAGTGTATCTGTACAGTAATGTAACTATTTGTATTCTGTTATTTTCTGTATATGGACCACTTGCCGACTCATGGGCTGCATTGCTATGCAGAAATTGGTCATATGTCAAAGCGGAGAGATGCATAACACTTCTGTTACTAAATTCATAAAAGAATGTACCTGTTATCAAACCAAAAGCAACTCATCTAACCTAAAAGTTTGAAAAAATAAGTATGGTGTATATGTTAAAAATCATAAAATTCTATCACTGTAATTATAATAATAAGTTATGTTCAAGCTTATTTAGATATATGAGGTTAATAGAAAAAGAAATTTATGAAAAAATCAGACCTTTTAAAATTAATTAAATTTAATTTAGATTGGTTATAATATTATTTTGGCCTTTAAAAGTGAATGCTTATTTGGGGTTGATTTTATTATTCACATGTTCACAATAAAGAACTGTATGAATGCCTTACTAAAAAGAAAATATTTATGTGAATCTATATACTGTACCTACTTGCAAAACCTTTTAGAATTCTGTGAAAAAAATTCTACATCTGTCCCAAATGTTAGACATATGAACATCGTCTGCCATGTGTGATCATGGAAATGGAAAAGAGTAACTGTCATACAGGGGTGTCTAAAACATGCTCAAGTCAAAGCTGATAAGGCTTGTGTTTATGATGGAGTTAATTATCCCCATGTTTATCCTCCACTCAATTTTTTAAAATGACTTTTGTAAAATTAAAAAGATCATTCCAGGTTCTATACACATTTGTCTTTAGGGCTCTATCACTTTTCTTTACAGTGGGCTTTGGGTATATTTTTTTTGGCCCCTATTTAATTTGTTCCTTTTTAAAATTTAAGTTAAATTCTTTTTTACTGATATATAAAACATAAAAATTATACAGTACCATGTGATGTTTCAGTACATTTATGAATTATGTTAGGCTTAAATCAGGCAAAACATATTTATCTCCTCAAATGTTTATCTTTTATGGGGAAAATATTCAAAATCCCTTCCTCTAGCTTTTTGAAATACACAGTACATTACTATTATCTATATTCACTGTATTGTGCAGTAGCACATCAGAGATTTTTATTCTTGTCCAACTATAACCTAATGCCCATTTCTTTTAAATTTGAGATTTCAGAACTAAGACAGTTCCTAGTTGTGGTGGATTAATTAATGGTGAACTTGGGTGGGAATACCCAGCTGAACTGTGTGCTTCTGGCTGTGGAAGCCCCACCTGAGGATTGTTGCAAGAAGACCATAAAAGGAGAACAGGAGGGGAAGATTGCATGCTGCTGATTTTCCTGAAGAAGCTGCTTTCTGGCAGTTTTTCTTCTAAGGAGCTTTGGCTCCTGTCTTCCTTCGGGAGAACTTCAATCCTTGTCTTCATCTTGGATGTCATCTCCTGGTTTCCAGGGCAGATCCCTTAGCCTTTTGGCATAGATCCTTCACTCTGCCAGCACAGACTTTCTAGTTTCCACCACTGGCTCTTGGGCCTCCCTGGTGCAGATCCTTATATGGATTTGCACAGGACATTGCTCCAAGCCCTTTACTGGATCCTTTGGGTCTCCAGGAAACAGACAGACATTTTGCACTCTTCTACCTCTCACTCTGGCAAGCATTGACTAGTTCACTAGTTGTATTTTATAATAACATATTACATTAAAAAGACACCCACTTAAATAGCAGCAGGAAAATGATAACTCAAGCAAAGATATAACACAATTGCTCCTGGCCTCCTCCCAAGCCAGTTCTGACATGAACATAAACTCAAATTCTGAAGCCAGGGATTGGCAGGGGAAGGAGGGAGTTGAAAGTGACACCCTCATAGTCATGTATGATTTTCCTCAGTCTGATGTTTGTGTATAGAATAACTATCACAGTCTGCGTGTTTGTACTTTTTGTTCAGACCAAACGAAAGCTGTTTTTTATTCACAATGCAATTGTTCAATCCTGTATTTTATGAAATTGAATTTTTATGCCACTCATACCATTACGTTGTGTTTCACCACAGCACATAAAACGCTAAAATGTTTTTATGAGTATATTTTAGGTACACACTCTCCCATTTGTTCCTAACTTTAATCTGAATCCTGAGAGTAGGTTTAATATATAAATGTAAAAATTAAATTAAACAATTTTGAGAAAATCATATTTATGTTTAGTTGATTTCACCTGAGGGTCCAGACATGACATGAGTTTGTTGCTTTCTGTTTGTCAAAGCATGCCATTGTATATTCTGATTGCCTGCAGAATACACAAACTGTGAAATGTCTAGATTTTAGAGCAGCAGACTGATCCATTCTCAAGAAACCTTCCCCTCCATCTGCCACCAGTTCCCAGGATGCACTGATTAGAACTTAGCTAGCTCAGCTTAGGTAAGATAAGGAGCTTCATGCAAAAAAGGACTACATTTACAAAAAAAAACCCCTCCAAATATGGGATATGTGCTTTTTAAAATCTTGATCCAGAAATTTGTGGCATAAACAAATTCACATGCATAAATTTTAAATCCTTTTTAGTGCCACCTGATAAAAAATATAAATTAGCCCATAAAAATCTTGCTTATTTTAAAATACAGTTTCATCAGAATATACTTTCAGAAGAAAAATCATAAATACATAGGTTAATGATTTCCCACAAAATAAACACAAGTATGTAAATAGCACCCATATTCAGAAATGAAACGAACTGCTTCATTTCCTCTCCTAGCCACTATATTTTCTCTGGGGGTAACATATATCCTAACTTATAACACCATGCATTGGTGTTGTGTGTTTTTGAAGTACCATAAATAAAGTAACATTTCCATAAATGGAAATATATAATATATAATTCATATTTTACCTAACATTTTGTGAATTTTATCCATTGTTCGTATGTACCAATAGTTTGATCATTTTCAGATTTAACCATTCTATTGTCCATGGGTATATGCTTTGTTCCCACATTTGACTATTACTAATAACGTTGTTTTCACCTTTGACTATTATAAATAATGCTGCATGCTTTTAGTGAATATATGTACATATCAAAGAACAGGACTCCACAGTCATAGGCTTCACTTTGTAATAAGGTGTTAAGTAGTTTGAAAATTCGTTGTATCAATTTATACTCCTACCAACAGAGTATGAGAGTTCCAAATTTTTATATCTTCATTGACATTATGGGGGGGAGGTACCAGGGATCGAACTCAGGACCTTGCACTTGCGAGGCAGGTGGCAGCACCACTGAGCCAAATCCCTGGCCCTTTCATTGACATTTTTGCCATCTGGTCAGGTTTATATGTAAGACATTAAACACCTTTCACAAGCTTATTGACTATTTAAATACTTTTTTTTCCTGAAGAGATTATTTAAGTTTTTGTCCATTTTAAAATTAAATTTTCTCCTATAGATGTTATTTTAGAGCAGTTTTGGGTTCACAGCACAGTTGAACAGAAAATGCAGCGTTCTCACATGCTCTCTCCTCCCTCACATGCCCAGTCTTCTCTGCCATCCACCTGTTGCACCTGAGTGCTGGATTTGTTACACTCTAGAGCCAACACTAACATGGTTGTGGGAAATTGTAGAATTTAGTTATCTAATTGTAAGAATTGATCACAAGAAGTTAGTTAACTGAGAAAATTATGAAGTCTTTTCTGGGAATTTCCACAAGTCTGTTTGTTAAAAGAAGTCCAGGAAACTTTAAGAGATGCTGTAAAAGTTTTACAGGAGAAAAACAGGTTTTCCTAGTTTTCTTATTAACCATTGTCCGGGGTCAGAGGACCGCGACCCAGTGACTCTACAGGTGGTGAGAGAGATACAATTCACTATGCACATCCGTGATGTATGCAGTGGTCCAGTGGGCTTGACTTCTGCTGAAGTCATTCTGCTTTCTTGATGCCATCTGATAAGAAGAGGGCTATGGTGTGCTCTTAGATGTATGGATTGGTGAATGGAAACAAGGGATGTGTAAATTCGCCTGTAGCTTTTATGAGTCAATTAAAGTCACTTGTTATCACCAGATGTTAAAACCAGAAAGACAATAGCCAGAATAACTAAGCTGCTCTCCTACATGTATAAAAGCCTTACTTTTTTCCTTTGTGATTGTTGAACAGTGTCAGGAGAATAAACTGCTGTTCAAAGACAGTAGCCAGAAAAACTAAGCTGCTTTCCTACATGTATAAAAGCCTTACTTCTTTCCTTTGTAATTGTTGAACAGTGTCAGGAGAATAAACTGCTGTTCATCCCCCAGGCTGTCTCCTTTTCTTTCTTTAAAGGTCGGTGCTCTCTGGGGTCTCCAGTCTCCCTCTAGAGAGACCACACACACATGGTAAGTTCTGGTGAAGAACTAGTGGGAGAAAAGGGGCCTCTTGCATATTGTTGGTGGGTATATAACAGTACAGTCATTATGAAAAATAATATGGCAGCTTCACAAAACACTGAAAATAATCAGTCATTCACAAAACACTGAAAATAATAATTTAACTGCTGGAGATATATATGTGAATTTACATCAATATGTCAAATGGATAGCTGCATTATATTCATTGCGTCATTGTTCACATTAGCTAGAATATTGATTCAATGTAAGTATCAGTGGTTGAGTGAAGAAAATATGGTATCTATAAGTGGTAAGTAACTATATAGCCTTAAAATTGAAGAGATACTGTCATTCATGATAGCACAGATGAAACTATGGAGGCTATTGTATTACTTGAAATAATCCAATCAAGAAAGATAAATACTATATGATTCAATTTATATGTACACTCTAAATATTTTAAACTCATAGAAGGAAAGGAATGATGATTATCACAGTCCTGGGATGAAAGATGAGAGAAAAAATGGGGAATTGTTGATCAAAATGTACAAAGTTTCAGATATACAAAAAGAATAAGTTTTGAGATGTCTAGTACGGTGACTATAATCAATATTAACATACCATATGTTTCAAAATAACTAAAAGAGTAAATTTTAAATGTCTCGCTATAGAAATACCAGGCAACTGAGGTGATGACTATGTCAATCATATTAACTTAATCATATTACATTGTATATGTATTAAAACATTGTCCCCATAAATGAATATATTATTGTCAATTAAAAATAACATAAAATAAAGTTGAAACTAAACAAACAAATAAATATTGATATCCAATTGACCAAGTGTTGTTTATTGAAGCAAGCATCCTTTCTTACCACACTGCAGTGTCAAAAATCAAGGGATGATAATGTTACTGGTTTTTTGAATTTCCACTTAAAATTTAGACTCAGTACATCAATTACCCTAAATTGCTGTACTTGGAATTGATTGGGATTTTATCAAATCTATATATCAACTAGGAGATAATTTATATATTTTATAGTGTTGAGTATATTAATTGTTGAACACCATACATTTCTCCATTCATATTTTCTTTAATTTTCCTAATAATATTTTATTGTTTCATTGTTATTTTAGGTCTTTAACTTGTTACATTTCATTCTAGAGGAATGTGGAGTTTTTGATGTTACTTTAAGTGGTATCTTCTTAAAATTTTATTTTGTTTTAAATTTTTATTGGTTATAGCAGCTGATATTTTGTACATTGATCTATCTACACAACACACTTGCCAAAATTTATCCATTATATATCTCACAGCTTCTTTTAGATTTTCTACACCTATAATTCTGTTATTTGCGTTGACATTCTTTATATTTTTTCTTTCTGTATTGTATTGATTAAAAAGTCTCCAATATACTCTTGATGATGATACCAAAAATCTTTGTCTTTTTCCACCCAAGTAATGCAGCTAATAATTGAACTTAGCAAGGGTTTATCTCCAAACCCTACATGTTTAATTATTACTTTATACTTTTCTCCAATATTCCACCATAAATCTATTGGGATAGTTATTAAGCTGCCACAAAAATGTGCTACTAAGTTCTCCAGTTGCTTGAGGCATATATGAGTCATGATCCCAAATTATGTCCCTTTGATCCATTACCATACTCATGTCAATTACTGAGCAAATTGAATCTGTTCTAGGGAGACAAAAAACCTGTCCAGTAGATAATTTGGGTACCATGAAGACTCAAATTTGCTCTTTCTACAAGAATTTGCTTTCCTTCCCTCTCTTCCTTGATAGCTATCAAATCAACAACATAATCCAAAAGCTACTTCCTCTTGCTCATTATCCCAATAATTTTTAACATAATTAATTTCATGTCATTGACTTCTAAGAAAATCTAAACTAACACAGAATTGATCCAATAGAAATGCTAACTTTGATCTAATACACATATTAGAATGAATACATTATGAAGTAGGAAAGTCAGAAGAGTTTGGGGCATTGGGGTCTGTGAGAGACTAGTTTGAATTCTGTCTCTTGGATTAGAGGTCTCTGTGAGGTTCCTGTGTATCTGGCTTTCTGTATGTTCTATTTTCTTTCAGTCTGGAAATTCTTTTCTTAGAAGACACTGGATTCTAGGATACTGATGAAGCCTGTATAGAACCACTGGCAGAGTAAGACTAAGATAAAATAGAAGAAGGAAATGGTGCTATTCAGACCTGATAAACTGGTAGATGAACAGTGATACCAGTGAAGTTTTCTCTGTTATCATTCAGCTGCAGTGTTCCTATCAGCATTTTTCAGGGAATTAAACATGTGGCAAGTGGCAAGAGAGTAATTAATCCTGACAAAACAAATGGGAATCTGAAAAAACTTTAAATCAGACATCAAATCTATAGTTCATTTCATACAGCAATAAAGACAGAATTCCCAGCAACAGCAAAACCCCATGAGAACATTCATGGGTAGACTTGTGTATTAAGATGACATACAGGTGTCATTTTTCAACCATCCATACCTAAGGAAACAACAGTATTCATGGGAGCATCACACATGCTGAGAACCTTAAATATGGAGCCCTCACCTCTTTATTGGTTTACTGCTTCTTTTGCACTGATGCTGCACTGGCCTATGAGTTGAGAAAGGGAATGTAACTTGGAAAGTAAATAAGTCTGTTTAAAACCAGTTTCTGTATCCTCTACTGGGTACTATTAACAAGACACTTTTGGTTCTCAATTTTATTATCTGAAATCTGTGAATAATAAAGTATATTTCAAGATCATTGTGAGGAATGAAGAAAATTAATTCTTTTAGTAGGTACCAAGTAAATGTTAGTTCCTTCCCACCCCCAAACACATTCTCTTTTTCTTTCCAATCCTGATTCTTATTCACTCTGAATTTGATCACTACCATTGGTCCAACACATCCAGAATCCAATATTCTCTTCTTCATACCCTGCATCCTACCGATTGTCAAATTGTTCATATTCAGTCTTCACCATATAACCGTGTTGGCTTTGCCTCTTTCTCCTTAATGTTGTTGCGCACCTCCCCAGTTATACCTTCCTGCCTTTCCATCTCCAGCTACAGCATTAGCTTCCTGGATGCTCTTGCCATTTCTCCCTTGTACTGAATAGTCTTCACTTAGCTACCAGTTTAAACTTCCTACAGCCATTTCATTTTCATAGCTAATAGTTACATTAAATACATCTTGATCTCTGCATTTCTACCATACCCATCTAATCAATTTCTTTTCTTGCTACGTAATTGCCAGGTGCCGCACTTATTTATCCTCTTTTTGAATCCATAACTATTCTTTTTTGGTAATAGCTTCATATTACTGGTGTCTAATCTGTTCCTGGAATTTGGTATGTTTGACTTCTCCTTAAAATATTATGTAACTAAGTATTAGTATCCCCATTTTGTATGTAGGGAAACTGAGTACTGAATTTGAGATGATTTTTCCATGGTCTCAAAGCTGGCATGAGGTAGAAGGGATCAGGGCTCATTCTGTCTGATGCTGAGAACTATGCTTTATCCATGATATTATCATTTTTGCTATAAATTGCTCTTATATTCCTGATACTGAATACATACTCAAAAATATTGATTTAAATGAAGTCAACTTCTTACTTGTGAATACCTTGCTCATGCACCTCAGTGAACAGCAGAGGGCACTGTGAGAGCTTCACAACGTTACGTAAAGTAAACAATAAAATGCCATAATACTGCAAAATAAAGATAATTATTCCATGGTTTCTGGAAGAATTTATCCCAAGGCAGTGGTGAGCATGTCAGAGGATGTTTTCATCAATGATACTCCTGGTTTCAGAAACGCAATTTTCATTGCTGACAGCGAAGCCATACTAAAATTGCACTTCCCAATCCCCTGTTTCAGTTCCCCTTTATTTTCTGTAATACCACATATGGGTAAGAAAATCATAGCAGTTTAAAGCCAACTGTGTGCCACTTACATCTACAAAGTACTGTGTTCACCAGGTGTTTCTTGCTCAATCCACCTCTTTAATCCATCCTGTAAAGAGAAAAATGTGACTTTGGCTCAAGGATAAAATCATTATCCCACCTCATTATACCACTCTTATTAAATCTGTTATTTCCTCATTATTGCAATGGAAAACGTTCAAGTTAAGTGCCCTCTCCTAGCTGGCTTCTCTAATTTACAGAGCAATTATTGATTTTGTCCCCCACCCCATGGGAGGAATTTAAATTGTGTCAGGAGAGCTGAGGAGAGAGGCAGGTCATATTAATATTAGACAGAATTCTAGTCATTTTTGTTTTGTTTTTTTATCATGAAAAGATAATGACTTTCATATTAGGAGTATCATAAATATAAATGTCATTGTTTGCTAATCCTACATCAATTACTAAAACAATAAATTAATCTCATTCAGAGCTCAGGATATTTGCTAAGTCATATTTTGCATGTGAGCTATTGACTTAAGAGACTGATTCCAAGCTAGAAAGCAGGGTTTCAGATGCTTGTCCTGTTGTATATAGTAGTTCTGGTACAGTGTTTGTCTTGTTTATATTTTTATTTTTCATTGTGGTCACATTATTTTTAACTTTATAACCCCTGCGTATAAATTCATACTGAAGTAGAGATTAGTTCATATTGTCTTAGTTTATATTACTGTTTTGTTATTCTCATTGTTTTCCTGGCCAATAGTCATAATCAGTTTTTTTCTGACCACACTGCTTTAGCCTATGAGTAATAACAGGTTAAGTAAATCAGACACATGAACCTAACTATTTCATGGTCTCTTTTACATGAGAAACACAAAAGATAAAGAACAAAATAAAGGATAAATAATAGTAAACGAGGTGATGTAACTTTTGCAAAAGGGAAAGTGACCAAGAGATGAGGGAGAGGTGAGGGAAGGGATGTGTGGGGAAGGGGAAAAAAAGAATTAAGATGTGTTATGCACATGTTACAACTGCCCATGACTGCAAACATGTACCTACAACAACAAAAGAACAGAACTATAATGACGTAACCATGTTTCTGTGGTTCAGGTACCTGAGAATTACTAGGGTTGTGTCTTCTGAACTATATAGATTAGTTCTGTTGGCCTTCAAGTGTTTTTTTTCTTTCTTTCTTTCCTCCAGTTTTTCTCATTTTCTGCTCTGGCTTTGTGGTCACGTTCTTGTCACTCGAAATCAAAAGTCAGAATTACTTTCTTGCTTTTGCTGAAAGAATAATAGCCAAACTTTGTGAACAATGCATATCCTGTAGCTTATGCCTCAGTGTCCATGCCAAGAACACTGATATTCAACATGCAAAGGGCTGATGTCTAGCAGAAAGGACTATTTTCAGTATGAATTAGTGCCAATCGTCCTTTCCTGCCATATTTTCATAGTACTTGAAGCCAATCAATGGATATCAATATTCCCTTTTAATGAAGCATTTGTCAGAAGTTGCTCAGTTCCTCACCAGTCCACTGAATTATCCTGGACAGATCTGAATCTTAAATATATGCTATTTAGTTTTCTAATACAAAGCTGTGCTTTGTAGGGACAGGGCACATTCTGCTATTTTGACTTCCTCTAAACAGTTTTGGTCACAGAGTAGGACCATAATGAATAAAAATTCTTCTATTCCTTTTTTTTCCCATTAAGTTTATTGGTACATTTTAGGTATACAGTACTATTACATTCATCATTGGGAGTTTTTACCTTTGCATGATATATCTTGGTTCTTATTCTTTTTCCATTCCCCTGCCCTCCCTTGAAATGGGAAAAAGTCTTCTCTTGCTTTTTATGGGGAATACTAAATCAAGCGTTGCTTTTGACAAATGTGTCAAGCATGTTGCTTGTGAATTTGTATATAAGGCTAGATAATTATCCTAAAACTTTAGTGCATACCAGAACACTTTACACAGGTTCAGAAAAAATTGCAAGTGTCTGGACCTGATCACAGGCCTTTTACTTGAGAGTCTCTACAATAAATATGAAGAATCTGTTTTGTTCAGGTTTCCTGAAGTGACAAATGATACTATCAATCTGCAAACTGCATTTGAGAACCACCCTACCAGGGTAATCTAAATATTTAATTGCATTCTACCAATATTTATGAATCATATACTTTCTACTAGATATTATTCTAAGTGATGTGGCTACAAATTGATCCCATTCTTGTCCTCAAAATATAATAGATGATATCTGAGATGTATAGAAGCAATTAGAAAAGCATGTGATAATGAAACAAAAATCTCTGTAGTAGCCTATAGCTCCACTCATCCTGATATTTCTGTCATTGTCACTTTTTGCTATCAGTGGTATAATTTTGGCATTTGGGACCATTCCCATGGAAACTGAGGTAACTTGTTTTCTTAACGAGCATTTTAATTATTTTTCAGAGAATGGCTTTATAAGGCATGGTCTTTGGGAGCTTTTCCTCTCTCCCCAAATGACAATAAGCCTAGCTGAGATTAAAATGGAATTCACTCTGTATTCTCCATTTGTTTTTGCTCTGAAAGACAGCTCTGAGTTTCAACACAGATATATTGGAGAGGCTTCACTTAATTTTCACTGGTTATTTTTACATTTTTTAACCTGTGTGTGACTGTGGTAGACAAAGCTTAGTGGAACCAGCCTAGCTGAATTCTAGAAATACCCTCAGTGAGTTTTTTCTTTGTTACTTCAAGGAGTGACTACTGACAGGACATGACATTCAGAATATTTTTTATTTTGAATGTAAGTGATAAGGCATTCTAGCTATTTCTGAGAATAAAACCCCTCCAGTATCACCACAGCAAACCAACTGTTGCCATGGATATTCTTTTAAATGAGGGATTTATAGTAGTTTATAGAATCTTTGATAGAACAGACAGCAGAAGAAAGTGAGTAAGAACAAGCACTGAGGAATTAGATGACTTCAGTTCAAGCTTCAGCTTTGACACTTCATGGCTAGGTCATCTTTTGCAAGATCACTTCTCTGAGCCACAATTTCCTCATATATTAAAAAAAAAAGATGAGAATCTCTATATGGTGGTATTGTTGAGAGAATAAGGTAAGACAGAAAAAGTAAAATAAATCTGGTAAGCAAAAACTGTTTCTCCAAAGAGATTCATCCCCAGAATATATGAATCTATTACTTTTACGTATATTTCACAATGGAAGTTTGTAGAAGGGATTAAGTTTAAGAATCTCAAGAAGAAATAGCATGAATTACTAACTGTGACTAACCTGACCATCAATATTTTTAAAAGCAGAGAGTAGTCTGGGCTGAGTAGAAAGAACTGTCCCAGTGGAAGGCAGGTCAGAGAGATTCAGTGTGTCTGGCTTTGAAGACAATGGAATAGATCATGAATTAAGAAATTCAAGGGGCCCAGGAAGCTGAAAAAAATAACTTGATTCTTTCCTAGTTTCTCAGAAAGGAGCTCAGTCTCAGTCCTATTGATATCTTGATGTTAGTCCAGTGAGACCCATCTCAGACTTCTGATCCCCCAAAATGTAAGATAATAAATTTGTGTTAATTTAAGCCATTGAGTTTGTGGTGACTTGCTGTGACAGAAATAGAAAAGTCACATGCATCATTATTATTAATCATGGTGACCATACTTTAAAAAGGTATGTTTTGGGCTGGGGATTTAGCTCAGTGGTTTCACTGCCTACTGTGTAAGTGCAAGGACCCGAGTTCGATCCCCGGTAACCAAAAAAAAAAAAAAAAAAAAAAGGTATGTTTTAAACTTCTGGAAAATTAGGTTAATGCTGATAACCTTGCATTTCTGGTTTATTGTTCTCAACAAACCATTATGTATCTTTATCTTTAGATTAGATACCTGCAGGTCACTTTTAAATAAAATAGTACTAAGTAATTGAACAATAGCCCTTAAATCAGCATCCTATGACACTACATTTTGCCAATTCTGCTCCTAGAGGTGGGGATACATCTCAGGTTAAAACAACAATGACAACAACAACAACTTGCCTCAGTAAAGGAAGATATAACTCTTTGGCAAAAAAGAAAATAGTTAATTCCCGAAGCAAGGTAGATTACCAAAGGGGAGGAGCAAGTGTTGGTCAAGTAGTCCTAAAAGTGGAACAGTACTTAGTCTGGAGTCACACAGTGAATAGAACAAGATGATTCATGGCAGACAAAGATGTGCCCTGACTCTAGGGACACAAACTTCTCTTTACCTCAGGGTTAGACCTGGGGACTTGTTGCCACCTGGCTTTACTTTCCAATATATGTAAGAATAGAAAAGTGAGACACAGTATCAGGTATTTACAATTGCATATAGCAATCAATGGATGAGGATTGGGGCAAAAGCTATGCTAAAATTTCTAATTTTCTACTGAAAGATGGCCCTTTAATTTCTTAAAATGAAAATCTAGGCCCACTACCCTAGGAAGAGAAGATAAAGATCACAGTGAGCATTCTTTCCTTCTAGGACAGAAAACTGTCTATGCTGTAAATGAAGGGGTGTGTGTGTGTCTGTGGGCGTGTGTGTGTGTGTGCACACACGTGCGCAGAGAGAGTAAGACAGAGACAGAGAGAGGGAAATTTACATGAGCCCTTCCTGATGACTACTGATGTTTTTGAGAAGAGAACAAAATAGCTGTCAGTGGTGGGCTGGCACTTACTAAAAGGATTTATACCATGGAAATCACCAAAAGTTACAAATGAGATCTGTTTTTCCCCACCAGAGAACCCATAGTTAAGCATTTACCAACACACTATTCATCAGTTCACAAGTAGTCAGGCAGCCTGATTCTACCCAAGGCCATCAAACTATTTAAGTAAATTCTTACTCTGAAGCATTTTTGAAATATCTTTTGTATTCCTCACAGCTGCCCTACAAAGTAGACCTTCCATAACCAAGCCAAGCTTCAGAAAAATGAGCTGGCTGTGCAAGATGTCACCACCTGAGAGAGCTAAGATTGTGCAGATTTCTGAAGCTAAAGTTGTTTCTCTTTCACATTTTACACTGGTGGTGGTAGACCATCAATGTGCTCAATGACTGTGTGTTGAATAAATAAGATATTACATGTGTCACTCAATTTTGAAGCAGAAGAAATTGAAATAGATTTCTCTACCAAATATAATTTTCATGAAGAGAAAGCTTGAGAGTAAAATTAAACTGAGATATTCATTCCAAAACTGATCCCATGAAATGAGAAAAGAACCCACTTTGCTTGGGTATTTTTGTGCTGTTCGGAAAGCCCTTGCCTATGCCTATGTCCTCAACCATTTTAGCTATCTGAGTATGATTCAGTTCATAAACACATACTCAACTTAGTCAAAGAAAAGGATTGGTCTCTAACACTAAACGTAAGAAGGGCATAACTATTAGTAATATCAACATCCAAAGAATCAGTTATATATCAACATATAATTCAGAGCTTCAAGTTTTCTACTCTTTCAATAACCAAGGAATAAAAAGATTAATAATGGTAGAGAATGGCCTGGGATATAGGAGATACTAGAAATAGGATTTTTAAAAAAGGAACAAAAGGGAAGGGGAAGTGTGAGGGGTAGGGGAAAAGAAAGAAGGGAGTGGAATTAATAGGAGAAAATGAAAAAATGGAAACAAAGTCTTTGTAAATAGGGAGGCATAGAGGGGTTGAAAGGAGGGCAGGGGAAGGGGGGAAAAATAAGAACCAAGACAGATTACATAAAGGTACAAATTTCAAAAGATGAATGTCATTACATTGTATTCCTAAAATGTACCCATAAAATTAATTTAATTTTATTTTTTTTCATTGAGTTTATTGGTACATTTTAGGTATAAAATGCAGTTACATTTATCACTAGGAGCTTGTACCTTTACATGATGTATCTTAGTTCTTATTTTTTTCCCATTTCCCTGCCCTCCCTTCACCCCCTCCACCCTTCCCTATTTACAGAGACTTGGTTTCCATTTTTTCCTTTCCTCATATTTTTTCTTTTCCTTTCTTTCCTTTCCCCTACCCTTCCCACTTCCCCAACTCGAGACCTTTTCTTCCTATTTCACATTATCAACTGTATCATTTGAACCTTATTTACACTTTTAGTTTTTCACAACAAAGAAACTATTCGGTATTTAGACATGTGTGTCCTATTTATTTCACTTAAGAGTATCACCTCAATGTGCATCAATTTAACTGTAAATGTCTCTAGTTTCTCATTCTTTATGGCTGAGTAGTACTCCATTTTATAGAAAAA